>BSBM01000538.1:3237500-3775000 GCA_027924585.1 Larix kaempferi | reverse complement strand
AAAAGCCTCCAAAAGGCCTAAAATGCCTCCAAAAGGCCATAAAACCCTCAAAATAGCCTAAAAAAGGCTAAAAAACCCCCTTTTCCTCCAAAAATAGCAAAAATCCCCTAAAAAGGGAATAAAAATATAAAATAATGAGGAAAAGGAGGAAAAAACCCTATACAGCTGCCCAAAACCATGTGTTTCCTAAAAACCATGGGTCAGCACTCCACCACCAAAAAACTATAAATAGGTGATGGAGATCCCTTATTCCATATCCACAATCACAAGCACCCTTACTCTGCCAAAATCTCTCTCGAAACCCTAGTTCACCTTTGAACTATTTTCACCTTGAGAGCCACCTTTGGCCCATTCCCAACATTGGAGAAGGAGAAGGAGCATTCTTGAAGCTTGGAGCATCCTCTTGGACACTGCAAAGGGCTTCACCAACCTTGACACTCAAGGTAACATTAATATAAAACCATTTTTTACATCTTTTATTTATGTCTCATGCAATGTTTAGAGTAGTTTGTTAATTGTTGTTTTAGCTTAATCATTTAATCATTATTGAACTGCTACTAAGGAGTCCATTCTCCTTAGTAGGTGCTCATTGGCACAAGCTAGGGGTAAAACCCTAGCTACAGTTTTGGCGACTCCCCTTGTTTTCGAATTTCTGGTTTCCGTTTTTAAATTTTTTCTTTCGGCTGTCCCTTTCGGCCGCTGCATACCGCGTCTTTTTCCTCTGCAGTCGCGTCCCGACCGCGCCTTTCAGGCCTTTACCCGCGATCCGACCGTGGCTCTCAGACTGCTTCCGACGCTCTGCCGGCGGATTCAAGTCTGTTACCTGTGATTCGACCGTGGCTAATCAGCCTGTTTGCCGCGATCTGACTGCGCCTGTCGGCCTTTTTCCTGCGTCGCGACTGCGGCTTCCTGCCTCTTTCGCGCGTCCCGACTGCGCCTGTTAGCCATTTTGCCGCGACCCGACTGTGTCTTTTTCCAGTTTTCCTGCGTCCCGACTGCCACTGTTGGCCCGATAGCCGCGACGCGACTGTTCCTTTTCCCCTGTTTCCTGCGTCCCGACTGCAACTATTGGCCCGATAGCCGCGACCTGACCGCCGCTATTTCATTCAAACCCGCGGTCGGCCTGTTCTGACCCGCCACAGACCCGCGGTCTGATTTCTGCTCTTTTTCTGTTTTTGAGCCCAGCCCCTCTTGCTGCAATATTTTCTGCATTTGAACAGCCCTCTGTCCCACCTGCAGCCTACTTCCTTACAGCCTTTCTGCAACATAATTTCTGTTCCTTTTACAGAATCTTTTTAAAATCTCAGTATTTTTATTTCAGAAAATTTTGCAAAATTAAACTTTCAATTTCCATATTAATGATAGATTGGAAGTTGCCCCCCCCCCTGTGGCACTTCTATTTTTGGGTTCAACACCTCACGAGCACACACTCTGTCACATAAAATCAAGTGAGCCTTAAAAAGTACCTAATTGAACCAACATTCTAACCCCACTTGGGGAACACAAAAGAATCATTGTAGTTAGGTAGGATCAGGGGGATAGGCTTCCAATAACACCCCTTGGTTATTTCACTTGAGACATAGTTGTTGTCCAACTAGGGAACCAAAATCCCCTAGTACTTTTTGGCACGGTCACGACCAGTTTATCAGAGGGCCTCTCCCTTAGGAGGGTTGAAGTCGGGAGACTGGTTCCGGAGGCCTGAGTGGAATACCGCACTCCATTCAGTAACCGAAGGGCTACCTTTCGCGGTTCGCGGGATATCCCTGTATAGGGGTATTGCGGTCAACGAACTAAAGGGCAGATTCACCTTTCTGGACGTGTCATGAACGGGGTATCTTAGTTGCCATTCTTCTAGGATTGACTACCCGGTGTCCCTCCCGGTAGGGGGATATCATAGCCACTTGGCTTTCCTACTCATATTGTCTGACTTGGATTTCATCACCTTGCAGAGGATATGTTTAGTTGAGTCAGAATACTTTTAGTTAGGTGTTTGCATGATCCTTTACCTCCCTTTGGTCTAGTGAGTCCACCATTTTTCTTTTTTAGGAAACCTGCTGCTTGTTGGTATTCTGACCATCTTTGTTGTTACTCCACCTATTGTAGCACAGTTGTTGCAGTGGGTGTTTTGAGTTGGTTGTTGGCCTGAGTGCCTTGCTTTTTAGCTCTCCTTCTGCACACTCGGTGGCATTAGGATTTTTTGAGCTGTTTTTATACTCACCTCAACCCACAGAGATTTAGACACCATCTGTCACCATTGAGTCCCCGAGACAATCTCGGCGCCTCAGGGGCGAGCCCCCACAGCACGGTTCTCTTGACACCACACGTCGTAGATTCCGATCATTATCCATTGATACCACTCATCACAGATCTAGAGCCTTGTCACTTGACTCCACTCGTCAGCGACGTAGGTCTCCGTCACCAGATAGTGACGCACCTTACTTTACCTCTGATTCTGACGAAGAGTCTGAGAACCCTATTTATACTTCCCCTACTAGCCCCATGGCTGGTACGACTTCCACTCCATTTGTCATAGGGACCATTGGTGGCACATCCACCACTACACCAGTTACTACACCTGTTTTTGGTATGCCCTCCATGGGGAAACCATCTACCGTTCCCCTCACGGTACCTATTCCCACAGCGGGAATACCTATCCCCACTACATCAGTGGCTCACACTACCCATGGTGGTGCTGGACCATCCTCCACTACCTCAGTTCCCCCACTTGGGGGCACCACCCTAAATCTTGTCCCTCCACTTGGGGGCACTGGCCCCAACTTGGTCCACAGCACTACTGTGTCACAGCCTTCTTCCAGTTTGCCGTTCATGGCTAGCCTCAACCTACCTGACCTGGCCAGATTGACCAATGATCCTATTCGACACGACCCTATGTGGCCTCATATGCCTACCAAACTACCCTCTGACATCCCTAAATTCGAGGGTAAGGCCGGTGAGGACCCACAGAACCACATCATGTCTTTTCACCTATGGTGTTCCTCTAACTCCATTGTGGATGACTCTGTTCGCCTCCGTCTCTTACAGCGCACCTTCACTGGCTCTGCAGCCAAGTGGTATATTGAGCAGCCTCATGGGACCCACGCCACCTTTTCTTCCCTGGCCTCGACCTTCCTGCAGTTCTTCCAGTTGCCAGTCCGCTATGACGCGGGCGTTGAGATCCTTCTATCTTGTAGACAAAACACGGCTACCCATATCACGGACCACATCCATGAGTGGCGTAGACGCCGTAGCTTATGCAAGATTAAACTAGATGACCGTATCTTCCTCGATTGGTTCCTCAAGTCCCTGCTTCCCGTCATTGCTAAGGATGTAGCTTCAGAAAGACCCCAGTCTGAAGAAGAGGCCATCCTTAAGGCACAGCAGTTCGACCTCATTTACGCCCAGTCGGGTTACCTTTATACCATTATACCTGACGCCCCTCGCGGCGAGTCCTCCCATCATGATGCGCCGGGGGCATCCCACGCTGCAGATGGTATCATTGGCCGTGTTTCTTCGCATCCCCAACCATTTTCTATAGCACGTCCTACCCCTGGCCCCGACCTGTCGCGGGCTACTTCACAGTCTGGAGCAACCAACTCATATGCTCCCATGACACATCACCATTCCCATGGGCCCTCATGTCCACCACAGTGCTTCGGGTATGCGACTCCTGCTTATGCTCCTCCAGTCGCCCCTCAGCCTTACTACCATCAGCAGGCTGCCTCCGCTCCTGCGCCTCCACAAGCCCCACCCGCTTATTATCCGCCCCAGGCATCCCCTGCGGCACAACCACAACCTGCTCCGCAGTCCTATCAGCAACACCCTCAAGTTGCTGCACCTGCTCAGCCTCAACCTGCATATCATCCTCCGCAGCCTGCTCCAGCACCTGCGCAACCTCAGAATCCACCTGCTGCCCAAGGGCAAGTTTACGCCCAACACAACCCGCAGCAAAACCAGAATAACCAACGTAACCAGGGCCAACAGAACCGCGGCAAAGGCCGTAATCGGGGAAATAACCAACCTACAGACCAAGCTGGTCAACCGGCTAATCCGCCCGACAACAATAATGCGGCCCCCGCTAATCAAAACCCTGATCGCCCGCCCAAGCAGGCCAAAAACCCCAATCTGCGAACGAACCACCCTTGTTCTATTTGCGGGGTCTATGGACATTACACCCATGCTTGCCCACACTTGGAGCGAGCTCGGCAGCTTTGGGTTGACGAGGCCCATCGCCAAGGGCATGCGGCTCCCCAAGCACCGCCCAACCCCCCCCAACCTCAGCAACCCCCTTTGGTGCTGCAAAACCCCTTACCAACCCAAGGCGTGGTGAACACTCAGCCGTTGGCCCCTCAAGCTAACATGCAACCCCAACAACAACAGATCACCTACGCTGCCCCTGATCAACCCATGTTTGACTCAGGTACCCACCACTTATTGATGATGTCATCAGCTGACATCAACCTCCAGACCCGTCGGAACCAATATGGCTCCACCTCTGAAGCCACTCCCACGGATAAAACTACTAACGCCCACCCCACCGATCAGGCGTTACGTATCCCTCCGCCTCTCACAGACGGCGCTGCGAAAGCACCTCGTTTCCCACTACGCCGAATCAACAATAACCCTAACGCGCGCACTGCGTCAAACTACAACATCGTAGACGACCTAGCCCAATCTCCCGCAGCCATGTCTGCGTTGGAAGTCTTGAAGAACTGCCCTTCCCAGCGCAAGACTTTACTTTCCGCCATCGGGGGGATTGACCCAACTGATTCACATTTGATGGCGTTTGATTTAGACCAGTCTGAACCACGCCTACCTTCTAGCTTAGCCTTCCAAGTTACAGTCTCCGTTAGGAATCTTGTTATCCATCGGTGCATCATTGATGAGGGTGCTTCCACATGCGTTATGTCTACATTTGTATGGCAGAAGCTAGGATCCCCTCCTCTCCAGCAGTCCACCACTGCGTTACGTGCCTACGACGGTCGTTCGGCCCAGCCCCAAGGCCTTCTACCCAACGTTCCAGTCCAGTTAGGTGGTAAAACAGTTCTTATTGACATAGAGGTAATCAATGCCCAATTGGATTACAACCTTCTACTTGGCCGCAGCTACATGTATGCCATGCGGGCGGTTGCCTCTTCTGTCTTTCGCACCATGATGTTCCCCCATGAAGGACGCGTGGTTAAGATTGACCAGCTCACCTACTATGATCCCAGTGCTCCAGCGGCACCGGAAAATGTTCTCCCCATGGTTGAACAACCTGTTTCTCCTGCCTCCACCTCATTTGTTTCTTCTACGGGGCCTGGAGTCTACTCAGACGCGCCGATGACCTCCACCTTTCAATCCATTCCTCCGCCATCATCTACGCCCGAAATGTCTGACTTATGTACCTTGTCCCATGATATCCTACCACCTAACAATCAACCATCCTTGTTTCCTAAACCACCATTGGTACCTAGTCACATTGGTGTTACACCGATCCATACGATCCCCTTCCTAGTTCCTCCAGCAGGAGTAGTAAGCGCCCCGGTCATGGCTACCCTTAGCCTCCCTGGGTTAACATTGGGATTACCTGTATGGTACCTTTCACCTCCCGTTCGCCCGCCGACACCAGATGTCGTCCTCCAGCCGGTGCAACCCATGGCTACTACCAACCACCCACCTCCCGGGGTCCCTACCCCTTCGTCCTCCACGACACTTCCTCCTCCTCTTCAACCCACTGGGGGCAGAGGTCCACAACCTTACACTGCTGTCCCACCTCCCAAGACAGTCAAGAACCCTCCAGTGTTTCGTGCTCCTCCCAAATGCTCGCTGTGTGACGAGTTGGGCCATGCGACCCACCAATGCCCACAGTTACCTGCATTACAGAAGCACATGCAAATGCTCGATGATGACCCCAACATCCCAACTGTCGAACTCAACCCTACTCCTAAGCCTAAAGATAAGTCCCTACGTACCAACCACTCATGCGCCATCTGCGGTATTTACGGGCACTTTTCACATCATTGTCCCGATCTCCCGGATTACAGAGCAGCTCTTTATGAGATGAACAATCTGGATCTTGAGACGGCACCACCTACCATTGAGGAGATCTACCCCCCGGTCTCTCCCCCTTCTGAAGAGGTTAATATCATATGCATGATCTCTTCAACCAACACTTCCACTACCATTCCCTCGTCAACCGATTTGACGACGCAAACTTTCCGTATCGATGAGGAAGTTCTTGAGGCCCTGACTGCCCCGGATTATCCCTGGGACGATATGCATCATCGTTCCTACTTCATCCTAGAAGCGTCTTCCTCTAGCTCCGCTACCCAATACGCGGTTGAATCCAAAGACTTCCTCCCCACTAAGGTCGACTGGTTTAAGGACCCTATTCCTGCTCCTGAGGCCTTCGAGGAAGGTAACATGGCCAACATCTCACCTGTCATCCAAGTTGATATCGCTGCCCCAGGATGTGCCCCTGAACTCATCACCTTAGGAGCCTCCTGCAGTGAACAAGCAATTGAGGAGTACAGAAAACTCTTCCGAGAATTTCGTGATGTCTTTGCCTGGTCCTATGCCGAGATGCCTGGTCTTGACCCCGCCATCATAGAGCACCACCTTGACACCTCTAAGTCAAGGGGCATAATAGATCACCTCGACCCTGGGATAGGGGGCACGATCAATCACTTTGAACATTCCCCATCACATCTATCTCAGCACGTCAATGAACCCATTGTTCAAACCCACACATATGTGATCCATAATCACAAACCCCATGCACATAGCATGGGGGCAAGTCATTAACCTGCCCACTTTGTCACATTTGTGATCTCAACCATTTTTGAGGTCACATATCACTTGTAGATTTGATTTGATTTTATACACTTAGTATTCTGCCCCCGCGGGCCATCATGATACACCTAGTATTATGCCCTCCATTTTTTCGCACCATTTGCACCGCCGGATTCATATTTCCGTGCCCGTGATGATGCTTGAGATCATTTCTCGCTCTCACCCGGACCAATATCAACATTGTGTCCCGACACCACTAGTCACCTCAGTTTGTGTGCCACTTCGGCTGCTCTCTGTTTTTAGTCTGTTTTATATCATCGGATTCATTTTTCCGAGCTGGTGATGATGCTTGAGATCATTTCTCGCTCTCACCTCCAAATTTTCCGGGCATTTTTCAAAATGCCCCCGTCACCTCGGTTTGCGTGCCCCATCGGCCATCACCCATTTTTTGACATCCTTTATATCGCCGGATTCAATTTTCCGAGCTCGTGATGACGCTTGAGATCATTTCTCGCTCTCACTTGGTACAATTTCAACATTGTGTCCCAACACCTTGCTGCCTCGGTTCGCGTACCACATCGGTCGCTATCGGATTGTTCCACATATTTTACATGAGCCATTCACTCCTGTCATATTGCAAATGTCTCGTTATTTTGCCACCATTTCATCTACCCCGCAAGGAGGGCCACCAGTGTTCCCACCTACCCTCGTTCTTGGTCACCATTATTGATCCTTGATTGAACACTTCCTCCTTGCCTGGCCATTTCCTTTGTTCGGTATAATTTTATTCCTTTTTCGGGCCGGACAAGTCCTTTACGAAAAAGGCACTTAGGGAGTTTCCGTTAAGCTCTTTTCTGACTCCTAAAAGAATGAAAAGATCGCCGAGCAATCTTGCTTCCTTTCATGCTCGTTAAAGTACCTGAAAGGGCGTCTATCTGGTATAAGTTTAACCCTTTTCCGGACCTGGTAGACTAATTACGAAAAAGGAATACTCTAGTCACACCGGCTAGAAGAGTTCTTCATTGCATCCTTTTATGCTTCTTTGGGCCTTGGAGACTAAATCTACGAAAAAGCAACCCCCTGGAGTCTTCTTACTTGCTTTCAGACTCTCTAAAATTGAAAGCAACCACGAGCATGCGCTGTCCTGGGCTCGTTAAATCCACACGACAGTACCATTCCTTTACTTCAGAGTCTTCTTATCGCTTTCAGACTCCTTAAAATTGAAAGCAACCACGAGCATGAACTGTCCTGGGATCGTAAAATCCACACGACAGTACCATTTTACACACACTTCTTCTAGTTCCTTAACCCATGAAGAAGTTTTCCCCCGTGCCTCTTGGCACTTTGATCTATCATCTCGGCAGCACCACCAATCAGGTCGCCTTTGTTCAGAGTATTCTGCAGTCTCCTGCCATTTTATACCAGCTTGAGTCTCCCTCCGACCCATCACCCTCCCTAAGCCATTACAGCTATGATCCCTTTCCCCTCAGTCAGTTTCATATGCTGCCAGATCATTCCCATTCTCATACTCTGAACAAAGGAAGTTTGAGTCCATCCGCTCTACTTGCCCAGTTGTCCCCCCACAGTTTACCAGTCCTGCCATCAACACTATCACATTTCAGTCTTGTACCTCGCGCTCCTGTCAAGGAAACATCATTGCCTTGATAGTTGCAGGTCTCCCTCTGTCGACGACAGCTCCTCTATTCCAGAGGATAGGCCCAGAGGTCCCTACGCCTTGGACTTATCACCATCTGTGGTAAGTGCCTACGGACCATTCTGAGAGGAATCATCATTGCCTCTCCGAGTGGTTGTTTCTCACATGCTCGACTTCAGCACCTTGATCGCATCGTTGAGGATCGCGTAGGATTATATCCCATCAGTTTTTAGTCGAAGACCCCGGATTTCCCCCGACTCTAGCACATTGGTGAGTCACTTCGGAACGCCCAGTTCTATGTTCCTGTGGATGTCCGGGCTGCGTTGGCGTTTGTATTCGGAAGCCATCCAGCTATATGCTTCCTCGAGTACCCATTTCAGTTCCTGTTCAGTGTACCATGCATAGTATGACCCCAGTCACTATGCTCCAGCAGCTCATCAGTTCCTTTGGTACCACACTCAGTAGCACTGTTGATTATTCCAGTGCACCAGTTCTGCAGTTCACACATGATCCGCTCAGCAGTATGTCCCAGATTTGTGTCCCCTCTGGACTCTTATGATGTACACAGTGGTCATGTATCTTACAGGTCCCCCTTTTTTCGGGCCTCATAGTTCTGTTTATGTATCTTGATACGAGCATGGGTATGCCCGCCTCGTCCATATATTGAGATTATTCCTCAGTCAGTATTTGAGGTCATGTATATTTCAGGTCCCCATTTTTTGGACCCCATTGTTATTGTTATGTTATATCCTGATACGAGCATGGGTATGCCCGCCTCGTCCATATGATCAGATGATTCCTCATCCATTATTGAGGTTATGTACTTTTAGTTCTTGCAGTTGTTCGGGATCGTTGTTCCGGGCTTCAGTTTGTTTCTTCTCTTCTCTCCACATCCCAGGAAAACCATTCATGACTTATGATGTCCATCGGCCATACGATGAGCTCCTGACCTCGCACATCAGGGGGCAATCTGTTAACACCCAAAAAGTGTTCACTATCTCATCTACCACATTATATGGCTCATTTGTCCATTTTCCTACCATATTTCCTTTAAAAACCCCAAAAATCCCATTAAAAAGCCTCCAAAAGGCCTAAAATGCCTCCAAAAGGCCATAAAACCCTCAAAATAGCCTAAAAAAGGCTAAAAACCCCCCTTTTCCTCCAAAAATAGCAAAAATCCCCTAAAAAGGGAATAAAAATATAAAATAATGAGGAAAAGGAGGAAAAAACCCTATACAGCTGCCCAAAACCATGTGTTTCCTAAAAACCATGGGTCAGCACTCCACCACCAAAAAACTATAAATAGGTGATGGAGATCCCTTATTCCATATCCACAATCACAAGCACCCTTACTCTGCCAAAATCTCTCTCGAAACCCTAGTTCACCTTTGAACTATTTTCACCTTGAGAGCCACCTTTGGCCCATTCCCAACATTGGAGAAGGAGAAGGAGCATTCTTGAAGCTTGGAGCATCCTCTTGGACACTGCAAAGGGCTTCACCAACCTTGACACTCAAGGTAACATTAATATAAAACCATTTTTTACATCTTTTATTTATGTCTCATGCAATGTTTAGAGTAGTTTGTTAATTGTTGTTTTAGCTTAATCATTTAATCATTATTGAACTGCTACTAAGGAGTCCATTCTCCTTAGTAGGTGCTCATTGGCACAAGCTAGGGGTAAAACCCTAGCTACAATGGGGGATGGGGATTATTAGATATGGAGAAACAAGAGAGGTTAGGGGTAATAGGAAGTAGGAGAGAGAGAGAGAGAAAGAGGTGTGGGGTAGACGAGTTATTGAAAAGAGAGACGGGTGGGTATTAAGGGTAGGTGGAGTAGTAAGGGGAGAGAGGGGGGTTCTATAAGTGTTTGTGGGTGTGTGTGTGTGTGAGAGAGAGAGGGGGGGATAGTCATAGGGGGAATAGGAGGGTGTGTGAGAGAGAGAGATGGGGGGTGATTAGTGGTAGGGGAAAGGAGGGGCTTAGCTATTTTGGAAGGAGTAGAGATATTAAAGAATGGGGTTTTGATTTATGGAGAGAGAGAGAGAGAGAGAGAGAGGGAGAGAGGGAGAGAGAGGGAGGGAGGGAGGTATGGGTAGTGGGTTAGGAATGGGAGGCTTGGGGTAGAGAGGGAGGGGGGGAGAAAGATAGGATATGGGGGTTATTAGCAATATGGGTGATGAGGATAAGGGGATACATAGATGGGTTGTTAGGGTTAGGGGTAGTAGGAGAGAGGGGGGTTTAGGGGTAGTGAGATGAGGAGTGGGTGGGTTTGGTTGAGAGAGAGAGAGAGAGAGAGAGAAGGGAAGTAGTGTGGAGGTGATAGATATCGATTATTTTTTCATTAATTTATACATAAGCAAATATATGGTATCTATACATAAAATTCATGCTATTAAAAATAACTACATATCATCAAAATCATTTCCTATATTAGGATCTTCTTCATTAATAGCACCATGTGCCCCCACCTCTAGGGTAATATTAAAAAATTAAGTAAAATGATAGAAAATGAAATATAAGGAAATTGTCACTTTTACTTTAAGAATTTAATATTTCGATTTAATGTTATTGGTGATTACTATGGTTTACCTTCATTCTCCGTTTTATTTTAGCAGCTCGTGCGCGTTATTTTTGAAATAATAATATGTGCACATTTTTAATTCCGAAAAACATTGGTGGGATTTAATTTTTCCATTTATGTGGTGGATGAGTTGTTCGCTTTGGTTTTATTTTTGGATTTTCAAACCTGTAGGTTCAACTTGCAAATAATAAAACACGTCCATTTTTTCATTTCCCTGTATTTTCAACCTCAAATCTAGATATTCTCTACATGTTTACTGATAATGAAATTACACGCCCTGATAGAGCTCTATGTGCATATTCCAATTTTTTTTTGAGGAAGACAATATTGTTTTATATTTTATATTTTTTTAACTCGTCAATGTCAAATTTATAAAAAACATAGGTTTCTCATTTTCTTTCTAACTTTTGATTGATATGTCACCTATTTTAAAAATGAAAAGCAACCTACACAAGCATAGACAAATACCTACATACTAAAAAGGAAAAGTTTATTAATTGTGTTAAGATCTCCATAGTGGGTCCTAACACTCCGCATTCTCATTCTAGAGCTTCACTGACTTTCTTAATTTAAAAATATATATAATTAACATTAAAAATTATCGAAAAGTAGCACCACAGAAGAACTTCTTGTTATCTATAACTCTAAATAATTTTTGAAAATTTTCATTATTTACATACCAAACCTAGAGCCAAATGTGAATATATGCATTATGTTTTAGAAAAAAAGTAACATACCAATAATAGAAGAACACCATTTTTTTATAGTTATACTAATTTTCCATACATAAAATTTATATATTTCGGAAGGTAACTAAATTTTCTACATTTAATCTTTTTACATCGTATTCTAGAAACTTGTATAGGTACCTCTAATATTTATTTTAGTGATTAGTTTTTTGTTTTTCCAGGTTTCCATTGCGACTAACATGTCATAATTGGGTAGCATTACCTTGTACTATCCCTTAACCCTTATTTCTCCTAACCTAAAATACTTATCCATTAATCTCTATAAACCATGGCCTTTATAAATCCTAACCATTATCACCCCTAACTCGTGTAATGCCTAGACATTAGCTTATGTAATCCCTAACCCTTATACCTTGACCTCTATAACCTTTACCCTCAACCACATTAACTCCTAACTTTTAATGCTCATAATCCTCATAACCACATAACCCCTCACCTTTATAACTCTTGTTAACCTTCCCATAACCATTTTAATCCTCTGAATCTAACCCATATAATCATTATCACCTTATAATCATTATACTTTGTTAACTCTAACCCTTAATCCATATTCTATAATATGTCTATGTAGCCTTATAAACCCCAATCCTTAACTTGGGTTACCCTTAACCCACATTAGAACCCATAATGTAGCTCATATAAACTTTAACCCTTAAATTCCTTGTCACCCCTAACTCGTAATGACTATATATCCTAACTTATGACCCTTATAAACTCTAAATCCTATTTTGTATAGTCCTTATATCCCCTAAAGCTTACAAAAACTATCAGTTATAACCTTGATAACCACCAAGCTCAATGACTCACATGTCATATAACTATTACAATACATGTAAAACTTGATCCCTTTAACGCTTGACCCCTAATCCTAACCCAACAAATACAAATACAATGCACATATCTAACCCTTACAACTTAATATATGTCATAACATATTTACTCAATAACTATATAATATTTATTATAACTCTTGTATCACCCATAAAATCTAGTCCCTTTAGCCCTTATCACCTTTAACCTTAGGGCATATAACCCTTAAGTATGAACACGTATAACCTTTATAGATCCTAACTCTAGTAATCATTATCAACACAAGCCCCTTACCATAAATACTTATAACCTCTTGTAGTTTTACCCGTTAACCTCTAAACTTTATTACCATAATCCCTTTAACGCCAACATATTTAATTCCTATAATGACAACTACTAACTCATATAATTTTTAGCCTTTATAAGCACTTCCAACCTATCCCCTGACACCTTCAAAAACTGATGCAAGTCACCTTACGGGATACTTTCTTACTTAACAATACACACGACACAAACCACAATGCTTACACAAACAAGGTGTAGAACAAGATGCCTAGATTGGCTTATATTACTTCTCTGAAATCAGTTACAATATGAAATAACTATAAGCAAATAACTAACTAGAATCGGCCTCAGCCGTTACAACTTAGAAGTAACTATGGTGTGTTCTCCCTGTGTGTCGGCCTCACCCTCTCCTGGTTCACCATGGAACTCTGAGCTATGGTTCAATCTCAACACTTTGCACTCGGCCGGTGTGACTCTTCACAATTCTCTTGGCTCTATGCTCTGCTCTCCGCCATGTGTTTTCCGTCTTCCTCCTTTTTTAGAATGAAGGTCTTTTCCTCCTATTCTACTCTGCGGGTGCTGTTCCCAAGACTATGGCAATCCCGAGATATGTGTTCCCTTCTATTCATAGATCCTACCAAATCCTATGAACCTGCACTCTTAGCTTCTATCCATGCTGCACAGCCTCTATCCATGACGTCCTTTGTCACGTCCTTCACCAACTCACAATAACTATAATAACTTCCTCAGCAACCCCGAAAGGCTATTGGTATAGTCCCTTGACTTTTTTGTCCTTCCAACCCTACTACAGCAGTTAGACACATCTCACCTGTCCTATTGGTTCATTCCTTTCCCCATTACACTTGGCTTCACCAAACCTATCGTGTCGTAGTTTGACCACTTGTCGACTACCCGACCTCTTACATCGCTCGTCATCTGTTGACTATCTCCTGTCAATCCTCGACCTCTTGCGACATCTTTTGTCTCTTTAGTAGGCCGCACCCCAACTGCTTCTACTCAACTTGTTGACTTTGACAAGTCAACCTACTCTCCACACCAGTGGTCATCGGCACACCCACTGGTCGGCTCCCTTCGGTCGATCATCTTCGACTAATTTTCCTAGGTCCCGATGCTCCTGCATTAGACTCCCTAGGTGAAAAAGAATTCAACTGCTCCATCAGTCTCTTGAACTCTTCTTCAAAAATCCATGTCGCTTCCTGCAACTCATCATTTGTCCATCGCACCAAGTATTCCTTCATGCGCGATCTATGGGTACGCCCCACTTCACGTTCGTCAATTACTTCTGCGATCCCTTCTTTATGTCGGTCTGGAATCTGTTTTGTCCAGTCGATACTGGTTCCTTCCCCTTTACTGCTGCTTGACCCTTCTTCAAACTTGTACAAGTTTGAGACATTGAACATTGCTGAAATGTTCAAGTCTTCCAGCAATTCCAACACATAGGCATTGTTTGAAATCTTCTTTAGAATCCTGCATGGTCCTATCTTCTTCAACTTCAGCTTGTTATAGGTTCCTGTCGGAAATTGCTCCTTCTGCAAGTATGCATAGACTAAGTCTCCTTCTTGGAATGACAATAGCCTCTTTCTCCGATTGGCTCTCAAGTTGTAGGCCGCGTTACTCTTCTCGATGCGCTTCCACACATTTTCATGAACTTCATGCATATGCTCTGTGAATGATTTGGCATCCACGCTCTTCCTCATTTCTGTCGGCAATTCGACCAAATATGCCACTACATGTGGACTCCTCCTTTGAAAAATCTAGAATGGGCTCAATCCTATCGATCGATTCACGGAATTGTTATATGCAAACTCTGCCTGTGCCAATACATTTTCCCACTGCTTGGGTCTGTCCGTCTATCTGTGGATGATGTGCCAAGCTAAACTCTAACTTCGTGTCGATTTTCTTCCATAGGGTTCTCCAGAAATTCCCCATGAATTTTGTATCTCGATCTGATGTGATATGCTTTGGCAACCCATGCAGCCTGACTCTTTCCTTAAAGAATAACACAGCAATCCCTATGGCGTCAGTTGTCTTCTTACATGGTATGAAATGTGCCATATTCGAAATCTATAAACTACAACAAATATTGAGTCATTCCCCTGCTGAGTCCTTGGTAATCCTAACACAAGATCCATGATAAGATACTCCCACGGGTTCTCTGGTACTGGCAATGGTGTATACAACCCTGTCTTATGACTCCTTTCTTTTTCCAATTGGAAAACTTGACATTGTCGAACCCATCTTCCGACATTTGTTGACATCCTTGGCCGTAGATACTTTTTGTCAACCAGTGCTTTGGTCTTGTCCATCCCAAAGTGTCCTGCTAACCCACCATTATGAAATTCTCGGATTAGGTTCTCTCTCTATAATCCTCTAGGAATACACAACTGAATTCCCCTGAACAGGTAACCTTCTTGAATGAAATAACTCAAATATGGAGTTCTGTCGAGGCTCCAAGGCTCACGACAAGCCTTCCACGCCTTCAAAAAATCTTCGTCAATCTCATACTCCGCCTTTATTGACTCTATCCCTATTTCCTGAACAATCGTCATGCTCAACAATGCAACTCCCCTGCTCAACGCGTCGACAGCTTTGTTTGACTTGCCCGACCTATGTCGCAACATGAAGGTATATCTTTGGAGAAACTCCACCCACTTCATGTGTCTCTGATCCAACTTCAACTGAGTATTCAAATACCTCAGTGCTTGGTGATCCATGTATAACACAAATTCCTGCAACAACAAATAATGCCTCCATTTCTTCAATGCTTGGATGATCGCATAAAATTCTTGGTCATAGATCAAATACTTCTACTTCATCCCATTCAGTTTTTCAATGAAGAATGCAATTGGTTGGCCTTCCTGGCTTAACACTGCTCCAATTGTTGTTCCACTTGCACCATAATCGACCTGGAAAACTTTGTCAAAGTCTAGGAGTGCCAACACTGGGCTCTCAGTGACCTTTTCCTTCAATACGTTGAATGCTTCCTGGGCCTTATCCGTCCACTTTAACTCACCCTTTTTCATGCATTCTGTCAATGGTGCACAAATCCGATTGAATCCCCGAATGAACTTCCGGTAGAAACTAGCAAGTGCATGGAAACTTCTCACTGCAGTCGTACTTATCGGTTCCAGCCATTCTACTATTGCCTTCACCTTCTCGAGGTCCTTTTCGAATCCTTTACCTAAAATTACAAATCCCAAGTACACCAATTCCTTCTTCATGAAGAAACACTTTTGCAGGTTGACCATCAGCTTCTCTTCCTGCAATTTCTGTAATACTTGTTGAACGTGCTCCAAATGTTCTGACTTGGTTCGACTGAAAATCAGAATGTCGTCTAAATAGACTACGACAAACTTTCCCAAGAATGGTTTCAGCACTTCATTCATCAATCTCATGAATGTACTAGGTGCATTAGTCAATTCGAACGGCATGACTAACCACTCATATAACCCTTCTCTTGTTTTGAATGCTATCTCCCATTCATCTCCGTCTCTGACCCTAATTTGGTGATATCCACTCTTCAAGTCTATTTTGGTGAAGTATGTTGCTCCACTCAGGCAATCCATCAAGTCATCCATCCTTGGCAATGGAAATCGATACTTGATCATGATCCTGTTGATGGCTCTGGAGTTGGTACACATCCTCTATTCTCCGCCTTTCTTTGGTGTCAATACGGCTAGTACTGCACACAGGCTCAAGCTTTCTTGGATCAAACCCCTGTCCAACAAATCTTGGACCTATTGGTTGAGATCCTGTCCCTCTGCTGGACTCATCCTATATGGTGCTTTTGTTAGGAAGCCATGTCTTTACTTTGTTAGTATGTTGTTGTTGGATGCATATGCTTTGTAAGTCATCCCATAGTATTTGTTGATCAATAGTTTGTGTTATTGTTGTGGGCGCATATGCTTTGTAAGTCGCCCGTAGTATTGTTGATCCATAGTTTGTAACGGCCCATGGTTTTGATCCATAGTATTGGCACCTAGAATTAGTATATAAGTGTGTGTTGAGACCTATGAAGGCACCGTGAAGTTATTTGTATTGAGCTTTCTCATAGGAGGTTTCCCCCTCAAAGTGGCCTGTGATCAATATAAAAGTGATTCCGAGTTCTGTCATTTTTTCTATTTCGCATATTTTTATTAAGTAATTGTTGCAGGTGCATCACATTTTGTATCAAAGCACTTTCTTGGGCTGGCTGGGTGAAATTTCTGCCAAATTTTTTTTTTCGCATCTGTTGCAGGTTCGGATTTGGGAATAATCCCTATCCGCTTAACTATGGGAAGTACTTGGGCATAAGCCCTAAAAATCATTGTGAGGAGTACCACAGGAACCCCGAAGTAGCTGGCCCATTGGGAGGACCTGCCAGTGAAAAGGGCAACGATCCCTACCTGATTGACTAGTTCCCACCCGTGAGGTAAACCAAGAGCTGTCGTTTGTGGCAAAGCAGTTATCAGTTTTACCTGAGCCGTGGAGTGAGGGGTACTGTCCCAATATGCAAGCCGTCAGACAACATTGGTGGCTGAGTCAAACCCCTGAACTGTTAGGAAGCTGCACATACCTGGGCTCCATATCTACTTTCAGCTGAACTATTGTCGATCACTGCTGCGCCGTTTCAGATCCATTTTGCAAGCTGTTCCAGATCTAGCCATTCAGCGTTGTTCCATATTCCTTCCGAGCCGTAGCTGCTCCAGTCTGTAAATAAAAAAAAAAAAAACTGAGCCATAGCCGCTCCAGTCTGAAAAAAAAAAAACAAAAAAAAAACAAAAAACAAAAACGAAAAAAAAAAAAACAAAAAAAAAAAACAGTTTTTTCTCCATATCTCCTTTGTTTTACCTCTGTTTCCCTTGAAATTTTCAAGGAACCCCTATCATTCCATTCTGCATATTTCATTCCTAAGGACCCTATCCTCAATTCCCCTTCCTACAACCCAAAATCCCACATTTGTCTATTTTTAGGGTTTGCCATAACTTCCTCAGATTTCACCCAATCACCTTCAAATTTTACCACAGAGTTCCTTTCTGAATTCTGCTTCTTTGTTCCCCTCTTACAAATTTTCCCATTCTTTCACCCCGCTTCTGAAATCCTCATTTTTGCTTCCCTGTCTATCCAACAGTGTCCAAAACCTAGTCAAACCCCAATTACCCTTCTGATTTTTTCCCAAATCCAAATTTTCTCTTACTGAAGTAGTTCCTGTTTTTGTTTTCCTACCCAGTCAACAAAAAAAAAAAAAAAATCCTGGTTATGGTTGTCACCCGTGCAGGAGAAAAAACCATGGAGGACGCACTTGCAGCCATCCAAGCCAAACTCCAGGATCTGGATGAAAAATTTCTCGGTCTCCATCTTGAACATTCAGCTATGAACCACAAACGGCAGTCCGAGTCTTCAGCAGACAATGGGTTCTCTTCTTCCAGCAATTTCCGTGGTCCGAAGCTTGATTTTCCTCGCTTCAATGGTACCGATACAACTGGATGGATCTATCGTGCAGAACAATATTTCAGTCTGCATAATACTTTTGATGTCAACAAAGTTCCGTTGGCATCCTTTCATTTGGAACAGGAAGCTCTTCAATGGTACCGTTGGTACATCAAGGCTCATCCAGAGCCCAACTGGCCAGTCTTTTTCCAGCTCCTTTTGCAACGATTTGGTCCTAGTGCTTTTGATGACTTCACCGGAGCCCTCACTAAACTTCTCCAAACTGGCACCGTGAGAGAGTATCAAACCAAATTTGAGAATCTAGCCAACCACACTAAAGGATTGTCTGATGAATTTTACCGGAGTTGTTTTATCAGTGGTCTAAAGGATGCCATTCGCTCTGAGGTCAAAATGTTCTATCCCAACACAATGATGGAAGCACTAGGGTTGGCTAAGTTGGTAGAAGACAAGATTGCAGCCCAACAACGCTCCAAGCCCACTTTTGTTCCCTTCTGAAATATGGATTCTAAGCGACCACCTATACCACAGGCTCCTCGACTGACTCCTATCAAGCGTTTGTTTGAAACAGAGATGCAAGCACACAGAGAAAAGGGGCTTTGATATAATTATGATGAGAAATTCACTCGGGGACATAGATGTGTTCAGCAAAATCTCTATCTCCTGGATGTGGAGTCTCCGCCTGCCTCTGAAATGGGTGACGAAGATCCAGAAACAATAGATGCTCCGGTCGACATTCAGGAACCGCCTATTGACCCTTCGTCTCAAGATGACCAGCCAGAGATATCTCTCCATGCTTTAGTTGGAATCACCACCCCCCAAACAATGCGGGTTAGGGGTTACTTCAAGAAGCTTCCTCTTACAATACTCATTGATTTTGGTAGCACTCATAATTTCATTGACCCTCAGATCGCCAAACAAGCTGATTGTTTTATCCATCCTTGCTCCAACTTTGAAGTCATGGTTGCCAATGGGGGCACCTTACCTTGCAAAGGGAAGTGTCGCAATGTGCGTATCTCTATGGGAGATTATACCTTGCGCTCTGACATGTTTTCCTTGCCCTTAGGCGGATGTGATGTGGTTTTGGGCACTCAATGGCTACGCACACTCGGCCCTATCTTATGGGATTTTGCCGAACTTTGGATACAGTTTTCCCTAAATGGACACAAACACACATTGACAGGATTACAACCAGGTTCTCTCAGCATCATCAGTTCACATCGCATGGAAAAACTCCTCAAGAAGAATTCACATGGTGTCATCGCTCATATCCATTCCATCCAGATGCAACCATCAGTGGTCTCCACTAATCCTTTGGAACTACAACAAATTATGGATCGATATACAAGTGTCTTTGCTGAACCAGTAGGATTACCACCTTCCAGGCCAGAAGACCATCGTATTCAGCTCCTTCTTGGCAGCATTCCTCCCAACATCAGGCCCTATCGCTACCCATTTCACCAAAAAACGGAGATTGAAATGCTTGTTCGGGACTTATTGAAGCAAGGTATTATTCGCCCAAGCACTAGTTCCTTTTCTTCTCCAGTTATTCTTGTCCGTAAAAAAGATGGGTCATGGCGCCTCTACATTGACTTCCGAGCACTTAATCACCTCACCATCAAGGATAAGTTTCCAATTCCTGTTGTTGATGAGCTTCTTGATGAGCTTCATGGGGATCACTTTTTCTCCAAGTTGGATCTTCGTTCTGGGTATCATCAAATTCGAGTTCATGAGGATGATATCCCTAAAACAGCTTTCCGCACACATGATGGCCATTATGAGTTTTTTGTCATGCCCTTTGGACTCACTAATGCTCCTTCCACATTCCAGGCCTTAATGAATAAAATATTTCGACCCTACTTGCGGAAATTCATTCTAGTATTCTTTGATGATATCCTCATCTACAGTAAAACATGGGATGAACATCTCCAGCATTTGGATCTTGTCATGCAACTTTTCTCTGACCATCATCTCCATGCCAAGCAGTCTAAATGTGTTTTTGGACAGAAGGAAGTTGAGTATCTCGGGCACATTATCTCAGCACAAGGGGTTCACGTGGATCCTGCCAAAATCGATGCCATGAACAATTGGCCGCATCCTCAAACACTCAAGATCCTTCATGGTTTTTTGGGGTTGACTGGCTACTACCGCAAGTTTGTCAAGGATTATGGGAAGATTGCAGCTCCATTAACTGCTCTATTAAAAAAGGATGCCTTCGCATGGACACCTTCTGCTCAGTGTGCATTTGACAAACTAAAACAAGCTATGTGTACTACACCTGTACTAGCTATGCCCAATTTTTCCAAGCACTTCACTATTGAGAGTGATACTTGCAACAATGGACTTGGTGCTGTTCTCCTTCAAGATGAACACCCCATTACGTTCACCAGCAAAGCCCTTTCAGGTAAGAATTTAGCTGCCTCTACCTATGAGAAGGAAATGATGGCTATTTTGCATGCAGTACAGAAGTGGCGCCCATACCTATTAGGAAATCATTTATGCATCAAGACTGATCACCAAAGTCTAAAATATTTCTTGGACCAACGTGTCTCCTCCCCGGCACAACAGAAATGGGTTAGAAAACTCATGGGTTATGACTATGAGATCACTTACAAGAAGGGTAAAGAAAATATTGTGGCAGATGCTCTTTCTCGCACATTTGATGCCCAAGGTTCTCTTTCATCTATTTCTATGCCTGTTCCAAATTGGTTGCAATCTGTTCAACGGGGTTATGTCAATCACTCCTCCTTATTTCAAATCATCCAATGCTTGACCAACAACCCTTTTGCTATACCACATTACTCTTGGGATGGTGCTTCTTTGCGATATAAGGGTCGTCTGGTGCTTCCCCAAAGCACAGATCTTCAACAGGCTGTCTTCTATGAACTCCATGCTTCTCCATCGGCAGGGCACTCTGGGTTCCTCAAAACATATGAACGAGCATGGCATAACTTCTTTTGGCCGGGCATGAAAAGGACAATTCAACAGATGGTGGCCAAATGTGATACCTGCCAGCGCAATAAGGGTGAAACAACACTCCTTCTAGGATTGCTTGAACCCTTGCCCATACCTACACGAATTTGGATAGATATTTCTATGGATTTCATTGAAGGGTTCCCTAAATCTGGCGGGAAGACAGTGATTCTTGTTGTGGTTGATCGCCTCTCCAAATATAGTCATTTTTTTGCTCTCAGCCATCCCTATACAGCCTCCTCCGTCGCTCAAATTTTTCTGGACCAGATCTTTCGTCTTCATGGCATCCCTTCTTCCATTGTCTTGGATCATGATGCGACTTTCACTAGTCATTTTTGGACAGAACTATTTCGCCACACTGGCACCAAACTGAAGATGAGTTCAGGATATCACCCACAAATAGATGGTCAGACTAAAATTGTCAATAAATGCTTGGAAACTTATCTTCGTTGCTTCACCTCTGAACAACAACATCAATGGGAAAAATGGCTCCCTCTCGCTGAATGGTGGTACAATACCTCTTACCACACTGCCTCTAAAATGATCCCATATGAAGCAGTCTATGGTCAGGCACCTCCAGCTCTTCTTCCATACACCCCCACCATTTCACTAGTTCAGGAAGTTGACACGGTCCTTCGAAACCGCGATCAGATTCTGTGCATTTTGCGGGACAATCTTCACATGGCAAGAAATTGCATGAAGCAACAAGCTGATCAGCACTGTTCTGAGCACACTTTTCAAGTCAACGATATGGTTTTTCTTCGTCTCCAGCCGTAAAAACAATCATTCTTGAAACTCAAAGGGTGTCATAAGCTCGCTCCAAAGTTCTATGGGCCATATCGGATTCTTCAGAAGATTGGGTCTTGTTGAGATATTGTAACTTCAAAGAATATTATATTTGTACTTTATTATTCCGGAGATGTTTCATTCCTCCGTGCAGATCTTATTGTATATCCGGAGATGTTTATTCCTCCGTCGGAATGTGGTAACTCGGGTTATTAGACCACCCTAGAGGGGTCGGCCCAGTTAGTTGTAGTGGGGTATTTAACCTATTGGTTAAATACGAGCCTACGTGTACTTGTGTAAAATACACATCAGAGTAGTGTATAAATAGAGGAGGTGTGTTCCTCATTACATACACTCACTCACTCACTTGAGAAAGGCGCACTTGTGGAGGATAGGTCTGCTATGGAGGAGAAGGAGCTTATGCTCAGGGTTTGCATCTTTGTATATTGCTGGTCATCTATATTGAGGAAGCTTTGCTGGGTTTTCTACCCCATGAGGGTTTCCCAGGATAAATCTCTGTCTCTTGTGTTTATGCTATGCTTGTTGTTTCTTCAGTGATCCTGTATATGCTATTATTATGAAATGGAATGTAATGCTGCTATTTTCTGTCTTAGCATATTGAAATTTAACATGGTATCAGAGCTAACCTGAAGGAAGACAAGGTATGGCACTAAAGACACTTGCTCTACTTACGACAATTTGAAGGTTAGGGTTTTACATAGCAAAAACCAGTCATCGTAGCACTTTCGCTATAAATCCGTTTTGGCGAATTTTTCGGATCTGAAATTGTTACAGGACGAAGATAAAATCTCCAGGTACCTTGTGTCCAAAGGACAACCTCTAATTCGTTGTACTTTGTGATTTATGATCTGTACAATATAGGGTTTCTGCCTCTTCCAGATCTGAGTCAAAATCAGGTGACCTTGGGAAAAAGGTCATATCTTGGGCTAGGAAGCTCCAAATGAAATTTCGTAAAAAGTGACAGGTAGTACACAGTCTGCACTATCTCAGAAAACTTTTTCAGAGGCCGAAGTTGAACCAGTGACACGTGGAACTCCGTACAAGTGCGCTCTCCTGTATTATCCCATAAACAGGTCACGTTGCGACACTTGACATAACTCTCTCTCAGAAAATCCAATTGAGGTCAGACCTATCAGGATGGAAAGATAACAGGCCGAGCTATCTCACAAAACTTTTTCAGAGGCCGAAGGTCAAACAGTGACACGTGGCACGCCGTACAAGTTCGTTCTCCTGTATTTTCCCAAAACAGGTCACGTTGCGACATTTGGAATAACTCTCTCTCAGAGAATCCAATTGAGGTCAGACCTGTCAGGATAGAAAGATAGCAGGTCAGGCTATCTCAGGAAACTTTTTCAGACCCTGTGGATCAAAAATTTCAGAGTTACACCAGAAACAATCAGGTACATATTTCTGTCAAAACAGAATTATTTTTTGGTACCTTCATTCATGACTTCCAGAATTTAGGGCTTTGGAGAAAGTTGGAATTTTTGTAATCAGAGACCACGGCTGGATGCTACTCATCAAAATAGAAATTTAGAGACCAAGATCAGAATTTTTGGTTGGGCAGAAGGCCGGGCTTGATTAGACCCTAGTTCGGGACTTTGATCAGAAAAGCGGAAAATTAGGGCTTCTGTAAAAATGGGAATTTTTGAAATCTGTGACCACGGCTGGAAGCTCCTCAGAAAATTAGAAGCTTAGAGCTTTGAATCAAACTTTTTGATGGGGCAAAAGAGTGGGCTTCATCAAACCCCAGTTCAGGGTCACGTCCAGTGAATCCGAAAGTTTCAAAGGCAAAATTGAGGAGTAAAACTTTGCAGTTTTCAAATTCTGAATATATCAGTTTGATCAGCTCATCAAGGCGCATATCTCTATCCTTTCGGAAGTTTGAAATTCAAAGTTTGAATTTTTGGGGTTTCTCTGACAAACCCATATCCAGCTCCAGGTCCAGTTCTTGCAAATCAAGTGGATAGGGTTAATCCTAGAAGAAGATGGATTGGTCACCTACATAAGTGAAGGAGTTCATGTTTCAGAGGGAGATGAGGCTAAGGCTTTACATAAGGAGATTACAAGTGATCTCGACAGGTATGACTCATCGAGGTATGTTTTGAGATTTGTTCATGATTAAGTTTATGGTATGTTTGTCTTCATGTTATTACAGTTAGTACAATCTTGATTTTAGATTTGTTGTATCACCTTAACAAAATTATGAATGCATGATAGAAGATATTCATTGGTTAGGGGGTTGACACTTATGATTGTACTAATGCATTATGGTGTTGTGTGAGGTTGAGGTTGTCTGCTAACAAGATACAGGTACATCACAAAAGACAAATCAGGCTCCATGACCATGAAAACATGAAGACAAAGAGTCATCCATAATCTCTGTTCTACTTACGAGGTATGTATGACTTTGTTATATTATGCTTAACCTATGAGACATGCAGGTTCTAGCTCAGGATCTCTAAATCATTGAAGAGATTGTTTAGGTATGTTGTACATAACCAAGTAGGTATACTAATCCAGGTATGTTTCCCATGAATCTTACCTTGTGTTAGGATCCCTTATATACGTATACTTGGAATGATTGGTTATGCTTATTCATAAAGTTAGTAATCAAGGGATTATGCATATTATATCTTTTATCAATGATATGCATGAGTAAAAGAAGACTTCCTTGAAATCTTGAATACTAATGTTTATTAACTATAATCATGACTATACGTTTTCAAGATTATTTAGTACTATAATGTTTTGATAGCATTTAGAATATACTAATGAGTGTATGTTTGTGTATGAGATCATGAGGATGACTCTTGAGCATGCACAGTGGTACAGAATGAATAGAAGTTCAAAAGACATACAGAAGATCAAGCGGGAGGCAACCACACAAACATAAAAGATAAGTATTTGAGTTGTTATTTGAAATAGTAATAATATTGCCTACAATAGGTTGTATGCATATTTGTATTCCCATAATATATAATGCTGAGTGTAAACATTCATAGAGCATTGAACAGTATACTACTAATGTGCATATGATTGACAAGTTGGACAAACATTCCATTATTGCTTGTCTAGAATGAAACCTCTTTGCTGACATGCTGAGAGTTGTGCACACTCTCGATAGTATGTTCTGGTAGAGATGGAAGGCATCTAGATAGCCACTGTATGCATACAGGATATGGGAAAGTGTTGTGCCAAAGTATTGGTCAAAATAGTTGCATCACTATGTAAATGATATCTGTATGCATAATGGGTTATCTTTTGATGATTATGAAGTATTACTAATCATGTACTTAATTTTGATTTGTAGGAAAGGTCATGAAGAATGATGGACACCGTACAAGTGGTGGATGTTCAAACAAGAAGATTTACAAATCAAACAAAATATAGAAGGCTCATGGCTAGAAGATTCTCTTAGAAAGAGGAAGAGAATCACGACAAGATGTTTGCTCCAAGTATGGTGTAATTAAAGAAGAAGTATGAATCAGATTCTGTATAGGTACCTAGGATCGATAATAATTTGATAAGCTTAATGATCACCATGGGTGATGTGGATCTCAACCTTTGCTACAAGGTTGAATATGATACACATATGACATGGATGCAAGAAGGAACTCACCACAGAGTTCGAATGATATTGAGGCTCATATCAGTAGACCCATCTAACGAGAGATGGCACAGATAGATATGCAGAAGATCATTCAATGCAGAAATGAAAATGAAAGATCTCAATTTGATGCTTTACTTCCTAGGTCTGGAAGTATGGCAAGGCTCAGAAGGAATATTTCTCAACCAGGGAAAGTATGATGAGAAATATGACTTGAGGTGTTGGAATGGCCACTCTTATGGATTCCAACTTGAAGCTGTTAGGGGATATAACTCTGTACAGTCAATTTATTGGGTCTTTGATATATCTAACATATACTAGGTTATATATATATGCTTTGTTATGAACACCTTGAGTTAGTATCTAGTGGAAACTAGATGTGTTTACCTGATAGTTGCAAAGCATGTGATGAGGCACATAAAGGACACGATAGAATTTGATCTATGCTATCTTGAAGATCATGACTTCAGATGGCTATTCAGATTCTGTTTGGGCAGGAAGTGTTTCAGACAAGAAGAACACATCGAGAGGATGTTATTGTCTAGGATTAGCCATGATCTCGTGGTTTAGCTGGAAGCAGTCTAGTGTGGCTATCAGCACAAGCGGAATATATGGTTGCTTGCTCTGCTAGTTGTGAAGAAGTTTGGCTTTAGGATTGTTTGACTTAGAGATAGAACCAACTGAGATCCTATGTGATAATTAGAGTTGTATCAAGATGACATAGAATCTAGTGTTCCATGATAAGTCAAAGAACATAGGGAACTAACAAGATATGACACAGAAAGGAACTCTAAAAGTTTGAATTTGTAACAGGTTACCATTGTACTAACCAAGCCTCTACGTCAAGTGAAGAAGTTACCAACCAAACCTCTGTCTCGAGTGAAGCTTGAATACTTCCGAGACAAGCTTGGTGTAGTTCAAAAGGACCCTCCTCGAAAGGGGGAGTAGTATAGTCACTACTGATGAGATTGTCTCATCAAACAACAAGGTCGTTGATGAGGTAACCTGTTCTCTACACCTAGTCACTTAGAAATAGTTAGATTTAGGACTATTTTTATTTCTGTTTAGTTTTACTCATACATGATTTTTGATGTTAGATGTATTGGTGAGAATACATGCTAGAGGTATACATGCTTTTGATGTTAGATGTATACATGATGTTAGATGTATTAGTGAGAATACATGCTAGATGTATACATACTTTTGATGTTAGATGTATACATGATTTTGATGTTAGATGTATTGGTGAGAATACATGCTAGAGGTATACATGCTTTTGATGTTAGATGTATACATGATGTTAGATGTATTAGTGAGAATACATGCTAGATATATACATGCTTTTGATGTTAGATGTATACATGATTTTGATGATAGATGTATTAGTGAGAATACATGCTAGATGTATACATGCTTTTGATGTTAGATGTATACATGATTTTGATGATAGATGTATTAGTGAGAATACATGCTAGATATATACATGCTTCTGATGTTAGATGTATATATGATTTGATGATAGATGTATTAGTGAGAATACATGCTTTTGATGACAGATGTATACATGATTTTAGATGTATTAGTAAGAATACATGCTTTTGATATATGACGTATACATGCTGTTGATGCTAGATATTGATTATGTACTTGTATGGATGAGGATACTTGTACTTGTATTGATGAGAATACAGATTGAGGGGATTGAATCATCCCTGGACTTTCAGTCCCAAAGAGAGCCGTAGACGTGAGGTCTCCGAGAATGAAGTCCTTAGTGGACAGTTGATAGGATTGCATCATCCTCAAGAGAGCCGTAGACGTATGTCTTCGAGAATGAAGTCCTTGGTGGACATGAGGGGATTGGATCATCCCTGGACTTCAGTCCTAAAGAGAGCCGTAGACAGGTGTCTCCGAGAAATAAGAGGGATTGTATCATCCTTGAACACATGTTCTAAAGTGAGCCGTAGACAGGTGTCTCCGAGAAAGAAAAGGGATTGTATCATCCTTGAACATCTGTTCTAAAGAGAGCCGTAGATGTATGTCTCCGATAAATGAAATCCTGAATTAACAGGTAGGGGATTGCATCGTCCCCGGACTGATGTCCCAGAATAGAACCGTAGACTGGGTCTCCGATAATGAAATCCTGAATGAACAGGTAGGGGATTGTATCGTCCCCGGACTGAGGTCCCAGAATAGAACCGTAGACTGGGTCTCCGATAATGAAATCCTGAATGAACAGGTAGGGGATTGTATCGTCCCCGGACTGAGGTCCCAGAATAGAACCGTAGACTGGGTCTCCGATAATGAAGTCCTGAATGAACAGGTAGGGGATTGTATCGTCCCCGGACTGAGGTCCCAGAATAGAACCGTAGACTGGGTCTCCGATAATGAAGTCCTGAATGAACAGGTAGGGGATTGTATCATCCCCGGACTGAGGTCCCAGAATAGAACCGTAGACTGGGTCTTCGAAAAATGAAGTCCTGAATGAACAGGTAGGGGATTGCATCGTCCCCGGACTGAGGTCCCAGAATTGATCCGTAGACTGAAGTCTCCGAGAACTGAAGATTGGATTGTATCATCCATGGACCTATGTCCTAAAAGGAGCAGGATTGATCATCCTAGGAATATGATCATGTGATGACGATGTTGATGATCGTGCTGATGACTATGCTGATGATCGTGCTGATGACGATGCTGATGATCGTGTGATGACGATGCTGATATGACGATGCTGATGATCGTGTGATGACGATGCTGATGATCGTGCTGATGACGATGCTGATGATCGTGTGATGACGATGCTGCTGATCGTGTGATGACGATGCTGCTGATCGTGAGATGACGATGCTGCTGATCGTGTGATGACGATGCTGCTGATCGTGTGATGACGATGCTGCTGATCATGAGATGACGATGCTGCTGATCGTGTGATGACGATGCTGCTGATCGTGTGATGACGATGCTGCTGATCGTGAGATGACGATGCTGCTGATCGTGTGATGACGATGCTGCTGATTGTGTGATGACGATGCTACTGATCGTGTGATGACGATGCTGCTGATCGTGTGATGACGATGCTGCTGATCGTGTGATGACGATGCTGCTGATCGTGTGATGACGATGCTGCTGATCGTGTGATAACGATGCTGCCGATCGTGTGATGATGATACTGTTGATCGTGATGTTGATGTTGATGTTGACATTGATGTACCAGTAACTGTTTGAGTTACTGATGAAGAAAAATTGAAGAAAGCTTCCAATGATTTATAGATGTATCATGTATGATGTTGATGACTCCTTGCTCGAGCAGATGTTGTTATAATATCCTTCTCGTTAAGGGGGAGTGTTGAGATATTGTAACTTCAAAGAATATTATATTTGTACTTTATTATTCCGGAGATGTTTCATTCCTCCGTGCAGATCTTATTGTATATCCGGAGATGTTTATTCCTCCGTCGGAATGTGGTAACTCGGGTTATTAGACCACCCTAGAGGGGTCGGCCCAGTTAGTTGTAGTGGGGTATTTAACCTATTGGTTAAATATGAGCCTACGTGTACTTGTGTAAAATACACATCAGAGTAGTGTATAAATAGAGGAGGTGTGTTCCTCATTACATACACTCACTCACTCACTTGAGAAAGGTGCACTTGTGGAGGAGAGGTCTGCTATGGAGGAGAAGGAGCTTATGCTCAGGGTTTGCATCTTTGTATATTGCTGGTCATCTATATTGAGGAAGCTTTGCTGGGTTTTCTACCCCATGAGGGTTTCCCAGGATAAATCTCTGTCTCTTGTGTTTATGCTATGCTTGTTGTTTCTTCAGTGATCCTGTATATGCTATTATTATGAAATGGAATGTAATGCTGCTATTTTCTGTCTTAGCATATTGAAATTTAACAGGTCTGTTGCTTATAAATTGGAACTTCCTCCTTCTTCCCGCATTCATCCAGTCTTTCATGTCTCTTGTTTGAAGAAAGTTCTTGGCACCAACATCAGTGGACAAATGATTTTACCCGAACTGGATAATGAAGGATCCATCCTTTTGGATCCAGAAGCCATCCTCAATCGGCGCATGCGTCAGCTTCGCTCTCTCTCTATCACAGAGGTCTTAATTCAGTGGCACGGCATGCAACCAGAGGATGCTACATGGAAACCACTCCTTCAGATTCAACAACAATTTCCACATCTAAAGCTTTGAGGACAAAGCTTTTTTTAAGGGGGAGAGGATGTTAGGAACCCATGTCTTTACTTTGTTAGTATGTTTTTGTTGGATGCATATGCTTTGTAAGTTGTCCCGTAGTATTTGTTGATCAATAGTTTGTGTTATTGTTGTGGGCGCATATGCTTTGTAAGTCGCCCATAGTATTGTTGATCCATAGTTTTTAACGGCCCATGGTTTTGATCCATAGTATTGGCGACTAGAATTAGTATATAAGTGTGTGTTGAGACCAATGAAGGAACCATGAAGTTATTTGTATTGAGCTTGCTCATAGGAGGTTGCCCCCTCGAAGTGGCCTGTGATCAATATAAAAATGATTCCGAGTTCTGTCATTTCTGCTATTTCGCATATTTTTATTAAGTAATTGTTGCAGGTGCATCACAGCTTTGTTTGGTAGACTTGACCCTAGAATCAAGTCGATCTGATGGGATATGCTCCTTGTTGGCAGCAATCCCGTCGGTTTCTCATTAGCCATTATGTCCCTAAACTCTTTGACTTTGACTGGAATGCTCTCCATGTTGGTTGTTCCATCGACATATGGTCCTTTTGGAATGATTGCAAAACATCCCAACTGCTTTTCCTCCTCTGCGAGGAATTCCTTGGTGGTGCTCATCAACACTCGCTTTTCCCAGATATTGCTCTCGCCGTCCTTACCATTAGCTGGCTCTCCTTTCCTCGGATTAAGAGTCATTTTCACGCCATTCTTCCACACTATGACTGTGTTAGCCCGACTATCATATATCATCTTACGATCATACTTCCATGGTCTCCCTAACAATAGATGGCATGCATCCATGGGAATTACATCACACAGTATGCTGTCCTCCAATCCTTTAACTCTGAAGTTGATCAGGCACTATTTGGTCACCTTAACATGGTGTCCTTTCTGCAGCCACGAGATCTTGTAGGGGTGTGGTTGTTCTCGACATCTCAACCCGATCTTGTCAATGACTTCTGTCGACACAAGATTCTCTATACTTCCACCATCAACTATGGTCTTGCAACGCCATTCTCCGATCCGCACCTTTGTTCGAAAGATCGCCTTTCATTGTGTTGGTTCCATCGGGTTGCATTGATCTTCCTAGATCAAGGCTCTCTGAACTATCAAATTCTAGTTCTTCTTTTTCTCACCTCCACTACTATCTGATGCCGACTCTTCCCTCTCGTCGACTTGCTCATCCTTTCGACGTCTGGGTTTTGACTCTTCTACAGCATGTAGGTTTTCTGGGTATTCATATTCCTTATGGCCCGTTCCTCGGCATTTGTAATAGATTATGGCTAGTCTATTAGCTCCCTTCTTATTGGATGGACCACTTCAACCATACGCGCCTTGACCACGGTTCTCACGACCATCGCATCGGTTCTCTTGCGCTCTATCCTTCATCGATGTCCCTTCTACGTGTCGACTATCTTTGACACCTTCTTTCCTATATCCTCTACTTTGGCCTTTCATGGAGATAGTCATTCTACCCCGACCAATCATCCTACCTTTGGTTGCTGTGAACTTTATCAACAGTTTCTCTTTCGCCTTCAGAGCTAACTGATAGGCTTCACCGACTGCTCTGAATCTCGACATGTTGAGTTCATCCTGAATAACGTATTTCAAGCTATTTACATACCTAGCGACAGCTTCTTCTCCTTCATCCGTTTGTCCTAACCGAATCGACAATCGGTAGAACTCCTCCATGTACTCTTTCACGGTCATCTCTTTCTGTCAAAAGTTCTATAGCTTTCAGAACAAGGAAATTACATAGTCGTTCGACAAGAACTTCCCCTTCAACTTGGCAACCATCCTGTCCCAAGATTTGGATTTCTCCTTGCCTTTCTTAAGTCTATCAGCCTGTACATTGTCCCACCACAACGAGGCATGACCCTTCAACCTTAGACATGCAGTCTTAACCCGTTTAGGATCCTCGATCTGCTCTACATCGAAATATTTCTCCATCTCTCTGAACCAGTCGATCAAGTCTTTTGGGTCCAGGGTTCCCGAGTATGTACGCACATCTATCTTCACCCGACCTCTCATTTCTTTTAGAAGCTTGATGAGTTTTTCCTCTAGTTCTTCTTCTGTGGATTCCCGAGCTTCCAGTTCCTCGATTTCCTCGTTGCTATGGTCTAGCGCTTCAGGAATGCAACCACGCCTCTGGTTTTCTTTGATCACTGCAACTTCATTTGTCAAAGTCTGCATCATTTGGAAACATTCGTCTAACATCTCAATATCTACTGTGATGACTACTGCGCCACGCGCTCTTCGTCCTCGGACATTAACTCCTCTATGAGCCATTTTCAACCTCCGCTGAAAATTCCACACTTTCTAGACCTGATACCAACTGACGCAAGTCAGGTTGGTATAGTCTTCTCCTCCAACTGGACTCGCTTCCGGGCTCTAATACCAAACTGATGCAAGTCACCCTATGAGATACCTTCTTGCTTAACAATACACATGACACAAACCACAATGCTTACACAAACAAGGTGTAGAAAAAGATGCCTGGATTGGCTTATATTACTTCTCTGAAATTGGTTACAATATGAAATAACTGTAAGCAAATAACTAACTAGAATTGGCCTCAGCCATTACAACTTAGAAGTAACTATGGTGTGTTCTCCCTATGTGTCGACCTCACCCTCTCCTGGTTCACCACAGAACTCTGAGCTATGGTTCGATCTCAACACTCTGCAATCGATCGATGTGACTCTTCATAATTCTCTCAATTCTATGCTCTGCTCTCTGCCCTGTGTTTTCCGTCTTCCTCCTTTTTTAGAATGAAGGTCTTTTCCTCCTCTTCTACTCTGTGGGTGCTGTTCCCAAGACTATGGAAATCCTGAGATATGCATTCCCTTTCGTTCACAGATCCTGCCAAATCCTACGAACCTACACTGTCAGCGACTAGCCGTGCTGCACAGCCTCTGTCCATGTCGTCCTCTATCACATCCTTCACCAACTCGCAATAACTGTAATAACTTCCTCAACAACCCCAAATGGCTACTGGTACAGTCCCTTGACTTTTTTGTCCTTCTGACCTTGCTACAACAGTCAGTCACATCTCGACTGTCCTATCGGTTCATTCCTTTCCCCATTACACTTGGCTTCTCCAACCCTGTCGTGTCATAGTTTGACCACTTGTCGACTACCCGACCTATTACATCGCTCGTCATCTGTCGACTATCTCCTGTCGATCCTCGACCTCTTTCGACATCTGCTGTCTCTTCAGTCGGCCACACCCGGACTGCTTCTGCTCGACTTGTTGACTTCGACAAGTCAACCTGCTCTCAACACCAATGGTCATCGGCACTCCCGCTGGTCGTCTCCCTTCAATCGATCATCTTCTACTGATTTTCCTAGGTCCCGATGCTCCTGCATCAAAAACTAATGTTTATAACCCATAATCCCTATAGATGTAACCCAAATAACAACTAATATAACTTAAAAAACTTCTAATTAACAGCCTCTATAATTGTGAATGACTAATATAATTTGCAACATTGTCATCATTATCCTTCATCCTTTAAGATTCCTTCCCTTAATCATTATGATGTGTTTCTACTAACACCTTGAACTCTTATAATCCTTAATCCTCTAAATCCTAAAACCTAACACTATAGACCCAACCATATGACCATTATTTTCTATAACTCCTAACCCTTAAAACATATCTTTTTTAAACACTTAAATATATGGTACATAACCTTTATAACCTCCAACCCTAAGCCTATATAACCCTGAACCCTAATAACCCTTAACATAACTTATATAACACTTATAACTCCCAAACCTTTATAATATATATCATTCTTAACATTGAAAACCAGCAATCCCTATGAGTGTGGGTTGTAGTGCGTGATTTTAAGTTAGGTTGTAGATCATGTTTCATGTACACAAACAAATTAAGGTATTAATATGGATTTCCTTTATATCCACAGCATATATAAATGTCTCATAATTTTCCTTAATAATAATATAACTCTCAATTATTATTTCTCAATCTATATCAATCCTCATATAACTTTCTAAATTCTTAATATAACAAATTATGTAACAATGAAATCCTTAATACTTGATCTTTAACATATATAAATCCTAACCCATATAACCACTAACATAATCCCAAACCTTTATAACCTATAAACTCAAACCTAGATAATCATTAATCCCTAACCATATTCTTTATCCCTACTAACTCCTTACCTCTAATCCTTATCATCCCTAACTAACGCTTATAACCTTTAACCATGATTGCCCCTAACACTTACATCTCTTAAGCCATAATCCCTTAACCCTTAACCCATAATCAATATAACCTATAACTCTTATAATTCATAACCATATAACCCATATCCCATAGGACTTATATCTCCTAACCATATAATCCTTATAACTCTAATCCTTTATAATTCAAAATATAACCCTTAATCTCTAACCCCTATAATCATGACATATTTGTTACAACACCAAAAAACTATAACCCAAATAACCATTATCATCCCTAACCACAAATGAATATAACATGTAACATCTATTTTTTACAACCCATCCGGTTCACTTCATATTTATAAACCCTATAAATGTGAAAACCTATAGCCATAAATATAATCATTAATACATATAATCTATAAATCTTAAATCCCTCTGAACCACTAAATCCTAACCTTTACAACCTCAAAATAGTATAACTTCTATCACCTAACTTTAAAATACTATAAAAATGAACCCTTGCAACAATTAATATATTGTATAATGCCTATTCTCTATAATTCCTTACCCATATAACCATCAACCCCTATTACACTTAACCCGAAATCCTTATCCACTAATCTCTCAAAACCACGATCTTTACAAAGCTTAACCACTATAACCCCTAACTTGTGTAATTCCTATCCATTAGCTCATGTAATCCCTAACCCTTATACCTTGAAATTCGTAACCCTTACCCTCAACCACATTAATCCTAACTTTTAATTCTCATAATCTCCATAACCACATAACCCCTCACATTTATAACCCTTGTTAACCTTCCCATAACCCTTGTAATTCCTTGAATCTTACCCATATAGTCCTTATAATCTTATAATCATTATACTTTGATGACTCTAATCCATAATCCATTTTCTCTGACATGACTATGCATCCTTATAAGCCCCAATCCTTAACTTAGGTAACCCTTAACCCACATTAGAACCCCTAACCTAAATCATATAAACTTTAACCCTTAAATTCCTTGTTACCTCTAACTCTTAATGACTATATCCCATAACTTATGACCCCTATAAACTCTAACCCCTAATTTTTATAGTCCTTATAACACCTAATTCCTATCAAAACAATCCATAATAATCTTGATAACCACTAACCCCTATGACTATCATGTCATATAACTATTAAATACAAATACCCCTAATCCTAACTCCATTAAATACAAATACCACCCACATTTCTAACCCTTACAAACTAATATGTTTCATAACATTTGTACTCAATAAATGCACCATTTGTATTATAACCCTTATATCACCCATAACCTCTAGTTCATTTAGGCCTTATCACCTTTAACCTTAACACATATAACCCTTAATTATCAACATCTATGACATTTAACTCCTAACTCTAGTAATCACTATAAACATAAATCATTTTCCATTGATACTTGTAACCTCTTGTCGTTTTACACTTTATTTAACCTCTAAACCTTATTACCATAATCCCTTTAATCCCAATATTTTTAATTCCTATAACTACAACCGCTAACCCATATAATTCTTAACATTTATAAGCACTTCTAGCCTAACCCCTAACACCTTCAAACACCAACCTTTATAATGTTCCCACAATCCTCTTAGCATGTAACACACATAACAACTAATATAACTTGAAACACTTATAGCTTCTATATAAAAACCTCTATAATTGTGAATGACTAATCCACAAGCTTATCATCCTTATCCTTTATCCATTATGATGACATCCCTTAATCATTATGATGCCTTTATGTTATCCCTTTAACCCTTATAATATCTAATAATCTAACTCATAACACCTAACCCTATAGCCCCAACCATATGACTATTCGTTTCTATAACCTCTTACCCTTAAACATTATCCTTTATATACACTTACACCTATGACCCATAAGCTTTATAACCTCCAACCTTAAAACCCTATAACCCTTAACTCTTACCATAAATTATATAAGACTTATAGTCCCCCAAACCTTTATAACATTTATCATTCTTAACAGCTAAAACCAACAACCCATAATCATTATAAACTCTATGTATATAAAATTTATAAACATAACCCCTAGAAGCACACGTTATTATAACCCCTAATCGATATCATCCCTCATCCCTTACTACAATAACCCCTAACCTTTAACCATTAGAAACCCTAAAACTTATAATATGTGTTTCCCATAACCCCTATCTCTTATAAACTATAAATTCCTAACCCTTATAACCTCTGATCAATAATCCCTGTATTCCTTAAATTCTATATCTTACTAACATCATTTTGGTTTCCTTCTTTCCCGATATGATCTCCGCAAGACTAGAGTAAGAGGTTATTCTTCTTCTGAATTAGCTTCTTCTCTTGAGTCAAATTCTTCATCTTCCAACTCAAACTCTAATTTATCTTGTTCCTTTTACATTGGGGTGACTTCCTATTTGGGAACATTTTTAACCTCTCTAAAAAAAGCATATCGACTATAAACAATATTCTTAGTTACTAGGTTCCAAAGTTTAAAACCTCTCAGAGCATATTTATACCAATGAAGATACATTTTTAGATTTATTATCCAGGTTACTCCTTTTTTCCCTTGAAATATGTACATAAGCATCACACCCAAAAAAATTCATATGTTTAAGGAGGGTTTCTTACCTGTCAATACCTCATCCAATGTTTTGTCATCCAAAGCTAATGTGGAATATCAATTTACCAAGTGACATGCAATATCCACTGCCTCTACCCAAAATTCTTGTCCTAACCCAACACCACTAACAATACTCTTTGCATTTTCCATCAATGTCCTATTCATTCTTTCTACAACTTTGTTTTGTTGAGGTGTGTATGGAGTAGTATTTTTCCTTGATATTATACACTTATTACATAATTCTTTGAATTCATTCCCATATAAGTCCCTGCTGGATTTTTGGTTATAATGTGAGGGGGGTGAATATGTATAATGCATTTTTTATTTCTTTAACCATTCACTAAACAATTCATATGATAATAAACATAAGAAGACTCAACCATAGAAAACAAGACGTAACATGGAAACCCATTCGAGAGAAAACAACGATGATTTTTATCATTATGCATTTTGAGTTATGAACCAACCTTCAATTGCAATGTTTACAAGCACCAATTTTTTAGAGACACCAATCCCCATGATAGAACACCAAATAAACAATATGTAGGCACCAACCTACTGGAAACATCAATATCCACAACTGAGCATTGACTCAGTAATATGTAGGCACCAACCTACTAGAGACACCATCTCCTCAATCAAGCACTAACTCCGTAATATCTAGACACCAATCTCCTCAACTAAGTGTTAGAACAATAATCCATACTTAGTACCATAGTTCATAACCTTAGTCAATTTTATTTCCATGTGTGCTTTATTACACTATAGTTTGGACTTGGTTACTTAAATTGGTCAAATAACCACTTTTAAGAGTGTTCACACCCACTTCCAAGCAAACCAGCTCACCTAAACTCTAGTTTTGTCCACAAGTGCACCCTCATAAAATGCAGGAGCACTCTCCTTCCTTGAATTGGGGAATCTATGTTGACTTGGAGCGCTTGGGTGGATTTTTCCCATTTTTGGTTAGATTTGGAGCATTTATTGCTTCGTTGGACCTCCCACACACCTCTATTTGCTCACCCATGCATGCCTAGGTCTCATTTATGGCCCATCATACTTCACCCACCTCCACACCAAAATTCGTGACTATTTGGGATGATTAGGACTAAGTTGGACCCACCTAGGGGGGATTGAGCCCAATTTGGCCAATTAGAATTGTACACTCATTTTGGGCTCTCTATGGCTCTCAAATTTCTCTATGATGTAATATAAACCTGTTCTAAACATTTTCACATGTTAGACAGTCTGATAATGCCAAGTTTCAGCTCACATTGTGTGTAAATTTATCTCCATTTCAAGCTTTTTCACTGGTTATTGCAAATATTTCGATTTTGTGAGGTTCTCTATAGATCCAAGATCTTACTATGGATCAAAATACTCACATGGTATCATAGCATTGTGGATTTAGTGAGTTGCAGATAAATATTTAGCATTGAGCTGCATTCTTGAGAGAATTTCCAGATAAAAAAAATTGAGTGTTTTTTGCAGGTTGTTTAGCAGTTTTCTCACCATCAACGCAAGCAGAAATGGAAGCTAACCAAATGTTTCTCACTCCCTTCAATTTATTCGATTGGAAAGCTGAAATTGTCATCAAACTGAGATCTAAGGGTCTCTATAGAGTAACCATGGGCACAGAAGTGGAGCCAAACTCTGCTGTGGAGAAAGCAAAGTACTACAATCGACTTCATGAAGCATATGGATTGCTATGCATGAGCATTTCGAGGGAGCTCTTGTTTCATACAAATAGTTTGACAACCCCAAATGAAGTGTGGGTGAAGCTTGAATCAGTCTTTGGGAAAACTTATGAACTAAGAGGCCATCAACTTGAAAATGATCTCATCAGCTTGAGGCCAGCGCATTTTGAAACCATCTAGGATTTCTTCACCAAATTCAAGTCATTAGTGTTGCAGCTGCAACAATGTGGAATTGTTAAGAAGGAAGAACAATTGATACTGTCCATTCTTTCGAAGCTAGGGCCAGGATTATCAGTGTTTGTAAGCACATTTCATTCTACCAAAATGACCCTTCGAAACTGGCAAGTTCCATCACTAGCAACCTTCATGTAGTGTCTTACTTAGGAGCAAGACAAGCTAGTTCAAATGGGCACCATCAAATCAAAAGATCAAGCCTTGGCCATCGGTGTTTCGAATGCCTCTAAAGGAAAGCAGAAGACAAAGAGTTCGAAGCAGCCAGAGAAGAGGAAGTTTGACAAAACCAAATCTACTGATGGGGGTTCGAATCCTTCCAAGGAGAAGGAAAACAAGGGAAAAGAGAAGACCAAATGCACCTATTGCCACAAGGGATGGCATCCAGAGAGCTCATTCATGAAGAAAACCATTGACACAATGGTGCAGCTGCTGGAGAAAAACAACATCCCTGTCCCAGATGGTGCAAAGAAGAAAGATGGCACCTCAAATCCTAAGAACAAAGAGAAATGTCATGCTTTGGTAGCAGGTACTTCTAATTCCTCGTCCTTCATTATTGATTCAGGGGCTTCCAGGAATATGGTTTCATCTAGAGAGCTCTTCTCCTCTATGCATTCGAATAGTGGCCCAACAGTTCGAATGGGAGATGACTTTGAGATCTAGACCAAAGGGATTGGTAGGATCGATTTGGAGCATGGTTATTTCAGTTATGTGCTCTATGTACCTTCGTTGGCTGAAAATTTGTTATCATTGTATCAAATGACCCATACAGGAGAATCCAAGAGAGTAACATTTACTCCTTATTTGGTAGAGATCTCATAAATTTCTTCAAACCAAGTCTTGGCAGTTGGGTATGCAGACCACCAAGAGAGGATGTACAAGTTCTCAAATTTCCTCCCTGATTCTAGTTACCAAACACTTCACTCTCATGCCAGTGAGACCTCCAAGCTATGGAATGAAATATTTGGCCACACGAACTACAAGTATCTCCAAGCATTGCACAAAGATGAGATGGTGGAAGGGATTCCTAAAATCAAATCTTCAAATGGAGCTTTCATTGGTTGCGTGATTGGGAAACATCCAGAACGCAGCTATGAGAAGGGAGTGGCAAGGAGAGCCACTCAACCACTTGGATTGGTACATTGATATCTCATTGGTCCTCTACCCACTCCATCCTATGGTGGATCAAGGTATGTACTCACATTCATAGATGACTACTCTCAATTCTGCAGGGTTTACTTCCTCAAATTAAAATCTGAAGTGTTTGAGCAATTGAAGATTTGGAATGCCTTAGTGGAAAATCATAGTGGGAACAAGATAAAAATCCTTAGGACTGATAATGGAAAGGAGTATGTGAACAAAAACATTCAGCACCTTTGTGAGGAATGTGTCATCCAAATGCAACATTCAGTCCCCTACACACCACAGCAAAATGGTGTAGTAGAGAGGAAAAATAGATCTCTCAAAGAGATGGATACTTGCATGATTGAAGCTAGGGATCTAAGCCCTAATATATGGGATGAATTCATCAATTGTGCTGCTCATATTCAGAATAGAGCATTTCACAAATCTGTCAAAGGTAAAACACCCTATGAGGCATGGTTTGGCCAAAAACCAAATGTCTCCAATTTCAGGATTTTTGGGTCTAGAGCATGGGCTCGAATTCCATCAGAAAATAGGAATGTCTTGGAGCCACAGAGCAGAGAATGTATCATGGTTGGTTATGGTGAATAAAAAAAGGGTTATAAGCTCTTTGACACATCCACACTAAAAAATTTTATTGATAGAAGTGTGCAATTCGAAGAAGAGCCAATTCTTGATTTTGAGCTTGCACCGGGGGAATGCTCATCTCCTCCACACCTTAATGAAGTAATTATGATTAAAGTTCTGATTTTTCTGATATTGCTGAAGATGACATTGCTGTAGATGGTTCACCATAAAGGCCCAACTGGGCTGAAAAAATCATACAAGCTGCAGGTGAATTGGCAGGCAATCCCCAAGAGCCTAGGAAGACTAGATCTCAAACAATCAATGCTTCCTTTGCAAATGAAAGTGCACTTGATGATCACTATTATATGATGATTGGATTTAATCCAACATCATATTAGGAAGCTTACCATGATCCAAGGTGGATATCAGCAATGGAAGAAGAATTCCATTCTCTCCAAGAGAACAAAACATGGGATTTGGTGCCTCTTCCTCCCAAGAGGAAACTTGTACAATGTAAGTGGATTTTGCAAACCAAACCTGTTTCTAATGGTTCTGATCTGAAATATAAGGCTAGGTTAGTGGATAAGGGCTACTCACAAATCCATGGTGTGGATTATACCGAGACCTTTGCACCGGTTGCAAAGATGGACTCAATTAGACTAGCTCTAGCCATGGCAGCTAGTAAGGGTTTCCAAGTTCACCATATGGATGTTAAAAGTGCATTCTTACATGGTGAGTTACAGGAAGAGATCTATATGAAGCAACCTAAAGGTTTCCAAGAAGATCCCTCACTTGTTTGCAGGTTGAAGAAGTCACTCTATGGACTCAAGTAAGCCCCAAGGGCTTGGTATGCTAAAATGGATGCCTTTTTGCTCTCAATTGGTTTCATTTGATTCAAGTCTGATCCAAATGTATATTTGTAGCAATGTGATGATATTTTTCAGGTCATTGTACTATATGTAGATGATATTTTAATTACAGGGAGCTACAACAAACAAATTGGCTCAATTAAAGCATCTTTGCATAGTGACTTTGCCATGAGCGACCTAGGATTGCTAACGCAATTTTTGGGTTTGGAAATTGAGCAAACTGAAAGAGGTATATTGCTAAGTCAACCAAAGTCTACTTCAGACCTATTATTGAAGTTTAACATGGCTGAATGTAAGGAATCCAAGTGCCCATTCCTTTCAGGCATAAAACTAGGTGAATTTGATGACTCTCCATTGGTGGATTGCACACTCTACAGGCAGCTAGTTGGTAGTTTGCTGTACCTTACACATACAAGACCTGATTTGTCTTATGTTGTAAGTGTTGTAGCAAGGTATATGCAGAAACCACATGAGATCCATTGGAAGGCAGCCAAAAATATCCTTCAGTATGTCCGAGGAACAAAGAGTTTTGGGGTACACTATGCAGCTGGTTCTTCACTACAACTAGCTGGATTTTCTAATTTCGATTGGGCTAGAGATACCATTGATAGAAATTCCACTTTAGGTTTTGTTTTCATGTTTTCTAAAGGTCCCATTTGCTGGTCAAGTAAGAAACAACACACTATTTCACTTTCATCAGCAGAGGCTGAGTATAGGGCAGCAGTGAATGCAGCCACACAGTGTGTTTGGTTGCAAGGTATTCTTCGGGCATTTGGTGTTGCTATTGATTCTCCAACCAAAATTTGGGTGGAAAATCAAAGTGCCATCAAGATATCTACTAATCCAATTCATAGGCAGAGAACAAAGCACATTCAAATCCATATGCACTACATTCGGGGCTTGGTGCATGACAGAGTGATTTCCTTGCAGTATTGCACATCCACCAAGCAAACTGCTGATATTTTCACCAAGTGTTTTACTGAGAAGACCTTCACTCATTTGAGAGCTTTGCTTGGAGTGATTGCTGCAATTTTATTGCAGGTTCATCCTTATGTCCATTTTAGAGGGAAGGTTTTATCCCATGAGGTTTACCTTCTTGTCCTCAATTTACCTGGACAAATAAAATTTTTGTTTTGTAATGAGGTGACTTGAGCCTTTGTTGCAAAGGCCTCTGTAACATCCCTCCATTTTAACCCTAATTATTATTATTATTTTTGTAAAATAATTATAATTATGTAAATAGGCCATGGTGAGGAGCTGAAGGCCAAGGTCCCACAAGTGGACCTCGAGTCAGTGTCATGATTATAAGTCTTAGTTAAGACTACAAAGATAAGAATAGTAAATGCGACTAAACGATAAACGACCAAACCCATCCAAAAGAAAATATGAGATCGTAGACAAGCCGTGAGAATCTTAGGGCAACATACAAATAGAGTTTATCCCCAAGTAGAAGAGCTAAACTACTATAGTTAAATAGTAAACTTATGCGGCTTCGACCTAATTCCATGCATTAACCTACCACACTGAAGGGAAAATCTAACGGCTGTTATAACAATTGGGTGACTTGCGAGAAAGATCTAAGTAACAAGTCTTATGATAAATGATGAATCCATATGACAGTAAGATACTTTGACCTAATTATCCTAATTCTATTATGAGTAAGCCATGAAAATGAACCTTATATATATGTGTGTGTCACGGGAGATATCATATATATATTTATAATTATATAAGATAGCGGTGAAATTTAATCTAAATACTGAAAAGTATATATGTGTAAATATAATATAGGTTGATTTTCGTATTGGAGAAAGTATTGCATGCTAAACCATTTTCATATGTTTAGCAGAAGGAATCACCATTTTAATAGAAAGAACATCCTAGCTTATTTGTCAGAAGGAATTAGCCATGCCATCTTGGGCATTAGCATTGGATTATCATTACATCCTTAAAAATCTACTCGGTTCGACCTCCAGTTATGGCTACTTCCTCGTGGTAAGAATGGACCCCCATCTGCTGATCATGGTCTGCCTTCAAAAAGAGGGATCGCAGAGCATGATCTAGAGGGAGGAGAAGGGAGTTATTACCAGGTTGTCGTTAGAGAGGAACAATCTCCTTAATGCTCGGCGCTACCACCAACCTAACCACGATCTCTTTAACGCTCAAGTTTAATGGTTGCACAGTCTTATGACTATCTGGGGAAAAACGCCAATCCTTCGAACATCCATCTGTCATCGATTCGGAGAATCCTAAGTTATTTTATTTATTGGTTCATCGTGATAGCGGAAGTTATATATACACACATTATTTTGGTGGAAGGGAGGTATCTCAGGGAAAAAGGGAAAGGACGGCTCTGGGAAAGAATCCCGATCCCATCTAAGTAATCCATAGCAAATTCCTGTGCCTTATTACCTTCCAGTGTAATTAATCTTCTTGATAGTAGATATTCTATGTGTTTGAGATATGTCATATCTAAGCTTTAAATTTTTGCATTATAGATTGTTAGAACACCTAAAATGTTCAAAGCATTGAGCTTATTTCTTATTTCAGTATTTTGGATCACCTTTTGTTTGCATGAGCTCAAGGATGAAATATTTGACCTTTTGGGATTGTCGTTTATACATTTTAATCTCTGTTGTATACCTTCTACCACGAAAAATAGTTATTGATGCATTGTGATCGGTTAGATTGCAGAAACAGTGTGGGTGCTAAGCCCCATTGCGTTCTCTAATATTTAATATATTTTATTAGTAAACCCAGGTTGAATCACCATTACACTTTTGACTTTAACAGTCACCCCTGCATTTACACCTTGTTGTTAAGAAAGGTTATGGATTTTCATTGCTAGTTAGACCTCTACCTATGCAAGCGATTGTTTTGTAAAACACCTGATCTCTGTGGAGATATCTTTATATATATATATTTGTACTGATTGTAGTGATCCTTGTATTTTTCTTCTTCCTGCTGCATCAGTTGATGGTTGACTAATGAATCTTTACTTCCTGTTTAAACATTTCATTTCCAGACCATGCTATAAGAATTGGTTATTTTACATCTTTGAAATTTATTGCTAAATAATGATCCCCATGTTTGAAGAGTTGTGTCATTGTATCTCTGTAATGGGAGCAATTGGTAAGTTATTCGATATAAGCAAGTCTCTACTCCGTAATTTTAACCTTCTTTATGCGACCTCTGCGATAGCTAATAGAATTCCTATGTTAAGAAAAAATCGTGTATGTTATTATATGCCCTTTGGCAGGGTGAGTAAACCAACCCTGTGGCACCTCATTCGAGTTATATTAGATTTGGAGATGAGGGCTCAGTTCAGATGAGTAAGCTCCATCCATTGTTTTGCTGCTTTGTTTCTAAAAAGATTATCCCGGTTCCATGTCAAGATGCTCATTCTGAAAGGATTATTTATGCCTCGTATGATTAAATTCAGCTCTCGTTTTTGTGCTCTTGTTTGACTTCTCTCTATGGTTGCTACGCTGTTGTAGAGGTAAACCCTGTGTGCTATTTTACTTATTTTTTGTTTTGCTACATGGAGGTTGGTGGACATCAATGGGAAAGCATGAAGCTTGATCCAGGAGAACTCTGAGTTTATCACTCTTTGTTTTTAATGCTAGGATAACCTTGTCAATGTTTATACAAGCCATAGATAGAGTAAGAGTTTAGTCTGACAATGTGATAACCTTGTTAGTATTTATATAAGTGGTTGATAGGGAAATATTTTGGTTTCGTAGGTTTTGTTAACCTTATTAATGTTTATACAGGCTAAGCCGAAGTAACCTTCGGTGCTATCCCATTGTATCGTCTCTTTGTACACTAGGTTTTCGGCCAAACCTAGCGCATGCAGGATGTTATTAATTTTATGCATATAGAAGGTTAGAGGTACATTTAAGACATACTAACATGTTGTGCATGGATTAAATAGAAATGTCTGCCTGAATGAAGTTTTATTGAGATCTTTCTATCCACGGTCGATCCCCCCCCCACTCCTCCTATATAGATATACATATATATGTGATGGATGTAATCTTGATGTTTATAACATAGAGTGTAGGTGATAAGGAGATGGACTCCCATGAACCGTCTTGGATAAAAATGTTAAAAGTGTGCGGCGAGTAAACTCATTTAATTATAATACATAGTCAAGCTTGGATCTAAACTTTAATGGATTGTTTCTGCTGAGCAAGTTATAGACCGGATCGATCTTTCCCTTGTGTGATTATATCACTGTGGCTTAGTGTATTTTGCTACCGATATATACATATGTATGTACATATGGTGTACTGAGCTTGATAACAATCCTAGCCGGATCATTATCTCAAACATTTTAGGGTTCTTATTTTAACATCTGCAATCTACTATTTAATTGCCCTGCTTATAAGATATTAGACATATATAAATATATGAGTATGATGGAGTCGCATTTCAACCCTTCTTGATAAGATTTTGTTGGCAACCATTAAATACTTAGGTAGGCATCTATCCGATTACTATATTACTTCAAGAGAGAAAGAGTTTTTATAAATTCGTGTAATAACTACCTCTATGCTAGTAGATAGACATGCCAGTATATATGTGTTTTTTTAGATGATTAACTGATTTTTTGAGTAACTCCTCTCTAGGAAGAGTATTGAATCATCATTAACACTTTACATATCAAACGGTTAATAATGTGTTTCGAGAGCTAGTTAATTATCATCTAGTTTTGTGGGGAAGCTTTAATCATTGTAGGAGCTGCACTTCATAAAAGTCTCTATAAAAGTAAAGAATGCATAAAGATGTTTCCCTAGTTGTTACACTACCCTTGTGTACACATTGAAGAGGAAGGGTATAACCCTTAGACTTTTAGAATGAAGAATCCAATACTTGTACTAAGATTTTTAGAAGTTGACTTGTTATATGTACGTTATATTTCGAGATAAAACTCTAAGATGTCTTGAAGGTACTCTCTGTGAGAGAGGTTAAAGCAACTTCTTGGTTGCTTTTTGTAAACCATTAGTCTTTTCGTAGCAATTAAGTTGCTCTTGTAATCCTACTACTTCTTCTGTAATAATAAAAGATGCACACACTTTTGTGGACTAGCCCGTGTACAGGTGAACCACGTTACTCTTGGTCTCCTTATGCTTTCTTATGGTGTTCCTCAATGTGTCTATGTGTATGAGTACTTAAATTCTTTCTTAAATGCTTATATGTTCACTTTATGATTATTTTAATGTTGTTAGAACTTATGATGTTCTCTTGGTTCGATTAACTGATAAAATATGTACATGTGCATTTCATCTATATATCCTGTCTATGTTGACTTTCTTTACGCAAGCGAATGTTTTAGCAATTGATAACTCCTAATGTACCTTTATTGTACGTAATTAGTTGCTTTATGGGATTGAAAATGGTGAATATTCTACAGTTAAAGCTAAATATGGAAGACGATTCAGTGAAAGTATAATCGTAGTCATGCCATCCAGCTAAAATGTCGTATGATGTCAAGGAAATGTTTGGTTATACGTTGTCAAGGAAATAATTAAATTCTAAGATGTTGCTCTATTATTTTATAATGTTTAAAAGGTGAAAAAGGGTTGCACAAATAGGTAAAGATACATCATCCAATATAAAGTTACGTCATTACGACATGTAGGGATTGACGATTGCAATTCTAGTACAACAATATTTTCTATGTTGTAATTATTTAGGCAAGTAAATAATTGTGAGTTGTTTAAATGTCATTTTCATTTTTAATTGTAATTTTAAGATGCTAAAATTTATACTTCCGCGTAGTAGTTATGTGTAAATAGACTTTTTGTAAGGATTTTAATTTTTTATGAAATTCGGGTATGTGACAGCCTCCCACTTAAAATTCATGAGTTGTACTAAGTTCTAGTTAAGGGGGGGTGTTAGAATAGTAATCCATACTTAGTACCATGATTCATAACCTTAGTCAATTTTATTGCCATGTGTGCTTTATTACACTATAGTTTGGACTTGGTTACTTAAATTGGTCAAATAACCTTCAGAGTGTTCACACCCACTTCCAAGCAAACCAACTCACCCAAAATCCAGTTTTGTCCACAAGTGCACCCTCATTAAATGCAGGATCACTCTCCTTCCTTGAATTGGTGAATCTCTGTTGACTTGGAGCACTTGGGTGGATTTTGCCCATTTTTGGCTAGATTTGGAGCATTTATTACTTCCTTGGACCTCCCACACACCTCTATTTGCTCACCCATGCATTCCTAGGACTCATTTATGACCCAGCATGCTTCAGCCACTTACACACTAAAATTTGTGACTGTTTGGGATGATTAGGACTGAGTTGGACCCACCTAGGGGGGATTGAGGCCAATTTGGCCAATTAGCATTGTACACTCATTTTGGGCTCTCTATGGCTCTCAAATTTATCTATGATGTAATATAAACCTGTTCTAAACATTTTCACATGTTAGACAGTCTGATAATACCAAGTTTCAGTTCACATTGTGTGCAAATTTGTCTTTATTTCAAGCCTTTTCACTGGTTATTGCAAATATTTCAATTTTGTGAGGTTCTTTATAGCTCCAATATCTTACTGTGGATCAAAATACTCACACTAATAATGAACTCAGTAATATGTAGCCACTAACCTACTGAAGAATTAGGTACAATAATACTGGCACAATCCCTTCATAATCAACTTCAGTTTGTGTTTCAATGTAGTATTTAGTTTCTATGCTACATCAAATTGTGTGTAGCTTCAAATTCTATGTAACTTCAACTTATGTGTTGCTTTCAAATTCTACATTGACTTCAACGTCTACATTTCTTATGCGCAGAATTCAACTTTTGCATTACCTTACACTTATATGTTTCTTATGCATAGTCTGGAACTTTTGCACTATTTTCAATTCTGCACTACCTTCAACTTTTGCATTGTTTACGCACAGTGTTCAAATTCTACACTACTTATGCATAATCTTCACCTTCTATGTTTCCCTCAACTTCTATGTCTCTTATACATAGTCTTCAACTTATGCGTTGCTTTCAACTTCTACACTTCCTTCAACTTTTCCAACTTCTACTCCTGTAATACACCATGTGTATCTTATTTTTTTCATTACTGTGATGTTGCTTACTTCAATCCTTTTTTCTATGCATCAACCTAAATATCATGCATTTCCTTTCTCAAAGCAAATCTAATTCTTGTGCATCAATTTACATTTCTATACCATGAAAAGAAACTCTAACTCATGTTCACTCGTTTACCTTCCTTTCTTGTATTACACAAAGAAACTCTAACTCTTGTACATCAATTTATGTTTTCGTACTCCACAGAAAAAACAATCCTAGCTTCTACATTAATGTACTATGCACCAACTTTCCTATCACACTCTTCTCTACACAAGACAATCCTCACTACTATGCATTCATCATGGTACCTATATTCTTCCTACGTAACTTCAACTTTTGTGCAATCTTTAGCAATGCCTTATAACCTGCTTCATAACTTACTTCAAATATGTCTCATAAGACCATTTTCAATTTAGCTCCAAAATATTCCATAATCACCTTCTATCATTGCCTCATCAAAAGAAGAATCTACAAGAAAATATCCCTTCATTTTCACAAGGTGCTCCTTCTCTTAGAGAACCTTAGAAACTATTGGGTAATTTAATTGCCTAATTAATTGAACAGCTGAAATACCTAAAACATAAATTGGCAACCTGAGGAAGTCTGCTATTTCAAAGTCATCGTGCAAAGTCTATGCAGGGGACAACTTCCAATTGACACTGCAAGCAATGAAATCAAACTCTCAAACATGTTGTAACTCGAAGAAATTAATTAAATAAACACTTGCAATAACTAAATCTCTCACACACTAAATAGAAAGGAAATTGAACTATGTTCCAAGAGAAGAAATAAATCATATCTATGGTTCAATCCACACTTAAACAATAATTCAAATTCACAATGTTCTATATTAAATTCGAGATATGGGAATTGAAATGTTAATTACCAAATGATAAGTTGTGAAATGATTGCAATTTATGTTCAAAAATAAATCTCATTAATTCTTATATGTGCACACACCTTGTAACATCAATCTATTAAATTCTGAATACTAAAGAAAATCATACACAGAATCTGAATCAGCTCTGTAATAGAAGAAAGAAACTGCAACATAAATTCACACTTACATAAGTAAACACTATCTCTGACAAAGATATAAATGGGAAGACTATGTGAAGAAGTGGTCCCTTGCTCCTTAATAGATTCACATATGAAAAACTCAGATCTTTACGCAGGTTGCAAATCAATATAATTATCAAAACTCTGCCACGTTTTTATTAATTGGAATTAAAGATTATAGAGCATCGAATGGATCTATCCTATACAAAACTAATGACTAACTAATTCCCATCTTGATCTATGAGGTCTTATTTATACATTAATGGAGTAAAGAATGATAATAGCTAGTCCCCAAATCCTTGGGTCACTCAAACAAATTGTTGAGTTTAGAGAACTGACCGCAACGATAAATATAGAAAAATTAGTTCTTATTATATGCCAATTTATTTGAAATGATTGAGAAATTTCAAAAACCTCCCACTACGAAGTAAATGAGTATATTTTGGAAGTGGTTTTTTAACGATTTGCAAAGATTCGCTACCACTTGCTTGCAATTTGCATTCTAAACTTGTCTCTCCTTATCTTTCACCAAATTGACTAAGAAAGTATGGCCATGAGCTATAGCTTCCATGTTGGACTTGGGGACGAATTGAGGGTCATAAATCCATGTCATCAAGGCTAGGATCAAAATCCATGTTCTAGATTTCCACATGGAGGTGTGCTAATGTGTCAATCTTGGAGGTTGTAACCATGAATGTTGATGTTGTTGCTATGAAAAATCACTTCACAAACCATCATAAGTAAAATATTGCACAATAGTGTTTAATTCATAAAAAAACAAAGGAAAATAATCATTATTAACCACTAAAGCATCAATAGGAATAAGGAGCAGTTACGAAAAACGTATGAAAAATGGAATGATAAATGGGTGGTATGAGGAAATGAAAGGGGTGAAATGGATACCTAAAAGTGGTATAAATGGTGTCATATCCATGGCCCAACATCTCCCCCAAACTAAAAATGTTGCATGTCCTCATGCAACCTAGTACCTATGTTGCATCCGAGCTATTAAAGACTCATTTGAATGTTGCTGATATATTGAATTTTCATGCAAAATAACCAACCACCCTATTGTCCAAACTTAATGCAATGCTTCTTCCAAATGATATTTGAAACTTCTTCAAACAATTGTTGTTTCAATTTTCCAAAATTAGATTTTGAAAGAGCAATTTCATCATTAGTTAATCAAGGTTATCTAGATAATCTTAGCAGCCATATGTTCTATTTTCATAGCCAATATTACCTTAAAAATGATCTCTGAAGTGAATTTGTAGCAATTCATGGGAGTTGCAACAAAGGGTAGTGGAGTAATATCGGATTGAAAATTCCAATTTGTATGAAAACCATATATTAGATCAATAATATTTTTGGTAATTTGATAGCTCAACTTCTAATGCATATTCCTACCAAAAATCATACCAACCCAATGCACAAATCCCAAGATATCATGTTGCTGAAACTCCTTTCTGAAACTCTATTGAAACACTGCTAAAATGCCACTTTTCTTACAAAGTACAAAGTGGGTTTTGTTGTAATTTTGTAGGCATGTTTATACTGTTCTTATTCTTCTCCATACCAAAAAGACAACAACCAAGTTTACCAATCTCAATATATAATGAAATAAGTCACTACATGTATTTATTAACACATTTTGCAGGTGTATCAACAACTGTATTAGCGAAATTCCTGAACCAATTTCTCACAAACTAAAAATGGATTTGGATGAAATTTTGCATGCAATTTTTTACTATTCCAATGCATCTCTAGGCCAAAAATCATAGACACCCACATCACGGATTTCGGTAAAAATGCAACATGGCTATACATGATGATGGTTATTTTCTCAAAAACCGTGCACTAGATTGAGCTGAGACTTACCAAGTTTTTTTCTCCTATTGTAGGTCTTCTCTTCTCCAAGTTTCATGAAAATATGGTTCATGGTTTGGAATATATTATTACTTCAATCTATGCACTTTTGTAATTTTCAATGTCGCGATAGAAGTACTCCAAGTCATGGAGTGTAGCAATTATCCCTTTCTTCCTCTCCCCCAAACTGAAGATAGAGAATGTCCTCATGATGAATTGGGTCCCTCTCATTTTCAATCTCTTGTAAGTTGTCTTCCTTGAGCATGAGGTAGCTCACAACATACTTCCAAAAGATAGGCCTTGTTAAAATTCTCTTTAAGTGACCGTGGAGAAAATTGGAACCAAAAACAAATTCTAAAGAATAAGTGTCTCTTGAATAGAATTTGAGGGTAAATTATGAAGATATATTCATTATAAATCCTAGTGAAAGATTGCATGGAATGAATTGATATTAAAAAAATGAGAAATCCAACTTTCTTCCCATCCATGTATCAAAAATTGATGCTTTGTATACATTTGGTGACAAGCCATTGTATATTAAAGTTGAATCCTTTATCATAGGGTTGTAGATGGTTTCACAAAATATGCTCTAATGCTTCCATTTACAATGAAGAAAAAATGATGATGTATAACATCTCTAATAGTGCCCAAACTTTCACTTAGAACCATTAATCAATGTTAATCCCCATATATTCTTCTTCATTTTAGGCATATGTTCCCGGACATCAAAAGCACACCAATCCTTCAAGACTATTATAAAAGTCATTTGCTGCTGAGAACGATAAGTTTTGTTTTTGACTATTGTGCATGGGTAGGGCTGCTTCCAAATAATTCTAGCTAACTAATATTAGTTTGAAATATTTCCATGCTATAATCTAAAAATAATAATGGTTACATATAGCACCAAAAACCCAATTGCAACAAGCATAAATCCCATATCAAGCTAAAAATGAGAATCTCAAAGCACCAAGCCATTCCAAAATAGTTGGTAGCCATCAAAACCATGTTCAATAAATCTTTGTGTCAATTAACAAGGCCTCTAAATGTATTTACCTCACATCATACATTCATGTAGCTTCTAATAATCTCATTTTGAAAACAAAGCATGGATATGGAAATGATTGTGTATTGCTGCTCCAAAAACTTGGATTGCTCAAAACATAATCATTGAAATATGTTACTGCATTTACCTTAATTTTTTCCTTGGATATACCTTTACCTTCTAAGGTGCAACAATGAAATGAGCTAGATATAGATGGCTGATCATGAAACTGTGGATTGAGCATGACTTAATACTAACAATTGATGCTTTTTTCATGTCGATAAAAAACCTGTAATCATGAAATATCATATCTCAAAAAACTTGGTTTGCTGCCATGTAAATATAAGCATGTTTTCCCAAAGCCTGGTCTATCTTTGATCATTATGGGAATATTTCCATAGTGACATCAAAATATTTCTTCCATTATGAATCACAACATCAAGCATGCAAGGACAAAAATCATTTATCATCATTATGAAATGCTCATGATCGTAGTTCTGAATCAATGCATCCATTAACTAGAAAATCATACCTCTGAATATATTTTCTGGTATATAGCAGCAGAGGTTTCTCCTGCTGTAGGTTTGTGTGGATCGAAAACAACATATATTTTCTACCTGCTGTCCATTCTTGTGTGGCAGCAACAAATAATTTCCTCATGCTTGGATATAGGATATGTTCGAAGGGACTTTGAAGTTGAATGGTGAGGGTTTAGAAATGGACAAAGATAGTAGTGGATGGATAAGGGAGGCAATGACATGGTGTTTCCCCCCAAACTCAAATTTTTTTGATACCCTTGAAAAATAGAAAATGATGAGGATAATGCTTAATGGATTTCATGACATTTTCCTAAACATTTAATAAATAAAAAACTCATGTTATCTACCTCAAGTTTTACCTCTGTGAAAAACGTGATTGGCATGGTTGGATTGATATTTGTTGAAGCTGATATAGGCCAAACTATTGCGCATTTGAGGGTTGAAACTAAATGAGATTGAATATGATCTAAAAGAGGAATTGTGCAAGTTGAATTGCATGTATGCAATATTGTTGACTGCTATAACAAATGATGATGATGAATTATGCTATAAAGCAGAGAGCTTCTTCTCTTATTTTGAAAATCATCAGTTGAAATATGAACCAAAATGCTAGGAAATATGAACTTCAGTCTTGCTATAAATTTTACAATGCCACGCCAGAATGCTGAAAATATTCATATTCACCCCTCCTAATGGTACATAACTATCCCCATGAATTAGTTTTTCTAAAATCAAATGTGAAAATGTCTCATAGGATTACCAACCCTTGGTGACTATTGTTAACCAATTCAAGGGTTTCCACAAATAATGACAGTGGAAGCCAAGGTACCCTTGATGCATCTTGTTAGTTGTGAATGAATTTGTTGTTGTCAAACCCCCTGCAAGATCTAATAGTAATGAGGCATTGATGCATCCCCAATGTTGTTAGCGAGAAAATTTTTCATTAAGGAATACAAATTTCAAGGCATCAGTAAATCTCTCATATTGAACCTAGATGATTTGCTGGAGTCAATGAGATAATATTGTCAGAAGGAAGGCATTGATGTATCCTCCATCAATCCAACACGAGCATTACAAAATTATTTTGAAAAATCATAAGACACAAAGATTATTGAGAAATTTTCTTTCTAGTAACCTTGTTTTCAAGTAAATCTCATGTCCAGCTGCGCTAGTAAACTGGACTTATTTTTCTCTTTATCTTTTTTTATCGCTATCCTACTTTATTTGAAAAAGAAAAATATCCTTTAAGTATAAGAACACTTCCAATGTATCCATTCGTATAACAAGGTCTCAATTATGCACATACCTAGATCTGAAAAATATATCATTCTAAATGCCAGGATATGAGAGACCAACTTCCCTTGAAATGATGGTGCCAAGAATTGTTGAAGTATGGAATGATGTTGCATACTAATGACAGATTGAAAACAAGATTCAATATAGTCTTTGTACCATTTATTTCTCATAGGTGCTACACCATGAAGCTCGTTAGAAAGCTCATATTCTTTAATGCATAAGAGATTTAGATCTAATGATGTAAAGGATGCCTCAATTTTTGGTTCCAATGTCTATTCTTCATCAGATTTGATAATATTGTCGGCTTGTTCATTAGAATAATTTTTTTTGGCAAACATTAGACTTATAACCTGCTCGGGCTTTGTATAGATTTGCTGCAATAGTATACAGTCTTCTTGTAGTGGTGTAGGTGAGGAAGAATATGTAGAAAATGTAGGAAGATTGTGCATTTTAACATTGTAAGCATAGTGTACTGCTTTATTATGGTTAGGGTGGGCAGTAGGTTGAACATGAATTTGTGCAGGGCATGGAGGAGTTAGATGAGAAGGAGGGTATAGTTGATTGGTTTGTGTGAATAATCTTTATGTGTAGGTAGGATATTGTTGAAGAGGTGGCAGAAAGTATAAAGGATTGGTTGGTGCTGCAAGATGAGGGAAAGTAGACATGGGATCATAATATGGGCCATTCCAATCTTGTGGAAAAGGTAAGTAGGAGTTATACTAAGGCTGCAATAGCTACCATGGTGCAGGAGTATTCAATGATTGATTATGAGAGTAAAGAAATGGAGGTATAGAGTTTTGAACCATAAATGTAGGCCACGGTTTCCATGGATGTTGCAGTGAGCTTACTGTGTTAATTTTTGAGCATTAATTCAACATACTCTAGGATCTTTACTGAGATAATAACATGTACAGCATATCAAGCATAACAATGCATATCAATCACACTAATCAATCACATGAGACAATAGACACACAGAGTTTCACTGGGGAAAACCATAAAGGTGAAAAACCCCACAACTTCCTCAGAGATAGAAAGAGCAATGATACAACCCAAGTATAAAAGATAGTCCTCCTCGTAGCTACTCCTCCTTCCTCACTTATATGCCACTTTCTAGTGAGTGTAGAAGTGAATAATGAGATGATCAAATAGAGTGCCTCCCGCACTCTATTTATACATGACATGACCTACCTAATTACCTAGTAGGGTCGACTTGTCTAACTCAGTCTAATAACCCATGATATTACTAATCAGGGCCAACCCCACACTTGGTGGTCTAATAACCCATCACATGCAAGTTGGGACACTTGCGACACTTGTCAATACAAATGATGACACTTCCGTATAGAGCAATAATAACATCTCTATAGGAGTACAATATACATAGGTGAAATACATTCTGAAGTTACAATTACATCAACACTCCCTCTTAACTAGGAAGGTATTTCTTGACACAGATCTGCTAGCACAAGTCGTCTTCTCTGGATCATCGTCATCGTCATGGCTATTGCTATCTCAATCAATCTCTTATCTACCCGTTATAGGAAGTTCTACAGAGCCAATCCTTTTTCATACTGGATGTAGGACCACCACCTGTAGGTCTTCATCATCACTAACCATACTATGGAATCCTTAGGAGTTATTACGTGCATCAACAAAACCTTGAAAGAGTATCCCAGGATCCTTTATGTGCCTAAGCACGACCGACAAGATCTCCCAAGGCGCTATTACATGTTGATTGTCACAAAACCTTAAAAGAGTGTCTTGACTAGAAAGAACTGTAAAGAGCATCCGAGGCCTTTTACGTGACTAGCACAACCTGTCTAGATCTATAGGATGTATTACATGTTACCCCCGCCACAAAACCTTAAAAGAGTGTCTTGACTAGCAATAACTCTAAAGAGCATCCGAGGCCTTTTACGTGACTAGCACAACCTGTCGGGATCTCCAGGGCGTATTATATGTGGTCATGGAAAAACCTCGAAAGAGCATCCCAGGACTGATTACGAGCACACAGCTCAACCTATCAGATCTGCTAGGGTGCTATTATATGCCATAGGATAAAGCCTTGAAAAAGCGTTTGCCAGATATCTCAAGGCACTATTATATGCCATAGGAAAAACCTTGAAAGAGTATCTGCAAGCCTCCCAGGGCGCTATTATATGTCCTCCCAAGAAAAACCTTGAAAGAGCATTTGCCAGATATCCCAGGGCGCTATTATATGCCATAGGCAAAACCTCGAAAGAGTATCTTCAAATCTCCCAGGGTGCTATTATATGCTTATCTGCACAACCTGTCCACAACCATAGAGTATCAACCTGATACTCACCATACATCATCCTGATGTACATCATCACATGATCATCCTGATCATCATCATAACATCATCCTTATGCATATCATCTAGAGAAACATCCTGAAGCTCATCATCCATGATCATCCTGATTATCATTATAGCATCATCCTGATGCATATCATCTGGAGCAATATCCTGAAGCTCATCATCCATGATCATCCTGATTATACAATGCATTCACCTGATGCATACACAATATCTACCTAAGACATATCATCATACATGATCTACCTAATCATACAATGTATCCACCTGATACATACACAAATACATGATCCAACTGATCATATAATGTATCCACCTAATACATATACAAAGACATGATCCAACTGATCATATCCAGCATCCAACATGATGCATATACATATACATGATCCAACTGATCATATCAAGCATCGAACATGATGCATATACGGAGGAGTAACTGGAGCATCGTCCTGATGCTAATCATCCACCGCTTACATCCATAGCTATGGGAAGGATCCTCCTCTCACCATGCTTGGAATGGCTCCAGCAAATGTGTCCATCACTTCTTCCTCGAAGTGTCATCAATATGAAGAACACCAAGCCTCTCTCTGAAGTACTCGAACTTCACTCTCGCTAGTGGTTTCGTCAATATATCTGCAACCTGCTCATCCATCGCAACATACAGGAGCTTCACTGCTCCTATCTGCCCCATATCCCTGATATATTTATATTTGATCTCAATGTGCTTTGACCTGTCATGGAACACTGGGTTCTCAAACAGCTTCACACAACTCTGGTTGTCACAAAAGATACCAGTAGCCTCCAATGGGAGATCAAATAACTCAGACAGTAGCTTCCTAAGCCATACTGCCTCACAACTAGTTGAACAAGTTGCAACATACTCTGCCTTGGCTGTACTTAGTGCTACATAGGACTGCTTCTTGCTAAACAAACATATCACACCTGATCCCATACTAAAGCAACACCCAGAAGTGCTCTTCCTATCTGCAGCACTACCTTCCCAGTCCGAATCAACATAACCCTACAGGTTAAACTTTTTATTTGCATCATACTTGATCCCATAATCAATTGTACCCTTCAGGTACCTCAGAATATGCTTTACAGCAACCAGGTGAACACCTTTGGGATCCGTCAGGAACTGGCTCAATGTGTTCACCGCAAAGCAAATATCTGGTCTCGTGTTCGTCAGGTACATCAAGGACCCAATCATTTGACGATACACAATGAAATCAACCGGATCAGGTGAAGCATCACACAAAATCTTCAGGCTCGATGCCATAGGTGTGGTCATGGCCTTGCAGTCCATCATCCCGAACCTCTTCAGGATCTCTACTGCATACTTCCATTGTCCAAGGAAGATCCCATTGGCACTCGGCCACACCTCCATGCCTAGAAAATAGTGCACCATCCCCAAGTCCTTCATCTCGAACTCGACAGCAAGCTTCCTCTTGGTATCAGCAATCAATCCATCCTCACCTGTAACAAACAGGTCATCCACATACAGAGGTAGTATCACAGGATTTCCTTCCTCAACCTTGTAGTAAAGGTTGGAATCCGCTTTACTCTTTATAAATCCCAAACTAGATAGAAAGCTGTCTATCCTACCATACCAAGTCCTAGGAGCTTTCTTCAAGCCATACAAGGCTGTCTTTAATCTGCACACATATGACTCCCTGTCATGTGTCTCAAAACCAAGTGGCTGATCCACATACACTTCCTCCTCGACTACACCATTCAAGAAAGTTGTCTTGACATCCATCTGGTGTATCTTCCATTTCATCACTGTAGCCAGGGAAAGAAATGATTTAATGGAAGTGTACCTGGCTACAGGAGCAAAAGTTTCTTCATAGTCTATCCCCTCTTTCTAGGAGAAGCCACAAGCTACAAATCTTGCTTTGTACTTTTCTATGCTGCCATCTACAGCATGCTTGATCTTGTAGATCCACTTGGAAGTTACAACAGACTTCACTTCAGGTCTTGGGAATACATCCCAAACATCATTCTTCATGATCGACTGGTATTTCTCGACCAAGGAATCCCTCCATTCTATCTTTTCTGCTACTTCTTCATAACTGGAAGGTTCTTTGTTCATAATATCACAGAGTAGGGAAACATAACTGGTATGAGATCTAGTCCTCTTCCTTTCTTTGTGTTCTTCTTCTGGAATGCCATACCTTTCTGCATCTTGAATGAGCTCTCTAGCCCATGCAGGTTTCCTCTTGTGAGAGTTCTTCTCACGAGGTGGATCTACAGGTTCTTGTGGATCTTCTATTTCACGATCTGCATCTAGAATTGCTTTAGTTATAGTGGTGTCTTGAAATTTGGTTTCCTTTGGTTCTTCATGATCTTCAATAGGTGTCTTCCTTATCTTGATGAAGGCTGAGTTCTCATCAAATGTTACATCCCTGTTGACATCAATCTTCTTGAACCCTGGAAAGTATATTCTGTAAGCTTTCGAGCTTTCACTGTACCCCACAAAGATGCCCTTATTTCCTGAAGGATCTAGCTTTTTCCTCTTTTCCTTTGGAACATGTGTATATACTGGACAACCAAATATTCTGAGATGGCTGACTTCAGGTTTCTTACCAGAGAATACTTCTTTTGGTGTCTTGTTGTTCAATATCTTTTGAGGTGTTCTATTCTGCACATATATAGTTGTCTTAGCTGCTTCTGCCCATAGATGCATAGGCAAATCCTGGTCATGCAGCATTTCCCACGCTACTTCCATGATTGTTCTATTCTTTCTTTCTGCAACCCCATTCTGTTGTGGATTGTAGGGAGCAGTTAACTCCCTCTTAATCCCTGAATCACTGCATAACATCTTGAAATCTCCTGAAGTGAATTCTCCGCCAGTGTCGGATCTAAATGTCTTGATCTTTTTATTAGTTTGATTTCCCATCAAGGTTTTGAATTCCTTGAACTTATCAAACACTTCATCCTTATTCTTCAAGAAATAAACCCAAGTCTTCCTAGAGAAATCATCAATGAAAGAGACATAGTATACATACCCACTTAGAGAACTAGATGACATCGAACCACATACATCAGAGTGGATAATTTCCAAGATCACTTTAGCTTTGCTTTCACTGCTTGGAAATGCCTTCTTAATGTTCTTTCCTTTTGCACATCCTTTGCAAATACCATAATGCTTTGTCTTGATTTCAGGAAGACCCTCGACAACTTTACTTGCAATTGGTAGTGCTCTATAGTGCACATGTGCAAGCCTTCTATGCCAAAGTTCACTTGGATCCATGTGTTAGCACCCCAAAACAATTTGTGATTAATTGTCTTATGGCGACATTAATTGTCTTCTAGCGACATCGAGGGTGCAGAATAGAACATTTTCATGGTAAGTTTTCAGGCTTGGTCGAAAAGAAGAATTTGTATTCAGGTGTATACACCAGGATTGCAAAACAAAAGTGGTTTGAGAAAGCTTCAAAAGTTTGGCAAGTGTTGGTCTTACAACCCTTCTCTTCTAACCTTGGACAAAAGCCAAAACTTCATGAAGGTTTTTTTTTATAAAGGGATAAGTCAAAATGAAGAAAGGAATTTGATATTTTATGTCTAAAGTCCAAAAGTTATGAGGAAAAGGCTTTTTAATTTTAATAGCCTAAGTATGGAGGCACTAAGGCTTTTCATTTTTTAATATACCCTAAGTGTGGAGAAAATCTTTGATATTTTTAAAATGCCAAAGTTAGAATTTATAAAGAAAAGCATTTACTTCTAACCTAAGTGTCGACTTTGGTGGAGGAGAATGTTAGGTTTGATGAATATGCCAAAGAAAACTGGAGGAAAAGGTATTAAGCGCCCAACACCGAGGGCTTGACCATGGGACCGAGCACCAAGCCAAGAGGGCCCCACATATCATCCATCACCCAAGCGCCCAAGGCCAAAGGCGTCCTTTATTTGTTACTTGGTAAACATTGAATGCAAGGGGATATATAAAGAGTGGAGGTCTTACCTTCGTATTGCATGTGGGATAGAGCCTCCATACTTAAAAAGAAAATGTGAGCGATAGATGATTCCATCCAGTGTTCAATACTAAATGCCAGGTCATACGATGAGAGATGCCACGTCTTCTACCTCAACCGACACCAGGCAGTGTTCAAGGGGGTATGATCGGGTCACTCAAACGAGTGATGTGGCTCCATGCAGATCGTAGATGCAGCAATGAAGAGAAATCAATGTTTCATTTTTGACGACACACCACCAAATAGCTCAATGGATAATAAATGGGTTGGAAACGATGGAGAAAACCACCTCCATACGTGTCACATTATAGGTTCGTCGCATGCACAAGGAATGGTATTACAAATTGCCTTTAAGCCCGGGCGATACCATCTTTGGAGATTAAGACCATTTGCAGGATTATAAAGAGTAAAGTTGCCCTATTTTTGCAATTTGACCGAAGTATCCAAACTCGAGAACCCTAACACCAAATTCAAAAAAGATGAGATGCTGTTTAGCCAAGAACCATCGCAGCTTGGTGGATAAACTAGAAAATGGAAATATACTCACCGGTGGTTGTGGGAAGAGCGAGGAGGCAATGATAGGTGTTTAAGAAAATTGCAAATATCGTCAAAGCTTACCATGGTCTCATTCGAACCATTTTCTTTCACCAAAAAAGGGTTGCATGCAAAAACGAAGACAAATGCCCTCTATGTTGATCTCAATCAAGTTTTGGAGATAGCCAAACCCTAGCAGAATTTTCTCTAGTTGGTCGCTTTTGCAATGGGGAATATATGGTCATAGTGTTGGCTTTCAGGCAGTTGTACATTGATGATCAGTTACCTATCATGCAGCACGTGCTTACCTGTTTCATACTCCAACTAAAGATACGACGGCTAATACAGTCAGTAGACACCCATTTTAGGGTTTTCTGTCATTGCAATTAGCACATGAAACAATGTCATTTTGGGTGAAATCCCTCTCAGAGGATAATGCAAGGAGGCTTGAAAATTTTGGTTTTATACAATTCAAGCCTAGAGAAAGATGGAAGTAAGTAAAGTCGAAATAAAGGAGAAATGGTCCCACTTTTTGGAAACTTGTTGTTCTTTGACACAGTTGCCCATTGCCTCGAAACCCTAATGCCGATTGTGCATAAAATAGGATGTTTGCACTAACATGGAGAGTCTGAGTGGGTGGAGGAAGTTGTTTTTCTTTCTAGTGTTGTTCTTCACTGGCCATTCTCCTGTAGCCGAGGCCGAGGTGAAGAGTTCGTGGTATCAAAATCCGCAACAGGAATGATTATTTAAGAACAAATCGAAATTTCCAAAAGGATGAAGGCGCTGAGCTCATGAAGATGATTCTGACCTAAGCCATGGTCATGGAAGCATTTGTAGGTATCCTCCATTGGGTCATTTTGAAAGTATGAGAAAGCTAGCATTTGGAATCCAGCTACACCTGCTACGCAGCATCCAGGCATTTACTTGTTTCAATCTTCCAAATAACAATAGATTTCGGTGGCAAATCTCTTCAAGGGTTATGACTGCATGTTTTGGGACCCATAAAAGCTTGGGGCATCGATGGTGGACGTGTGGAGGACCTGTCTGTTGACTCATGATGAGATAAGAGATTTCAGTGTTTTGACAACAAATGATGTTCCTCTTGCATTCGCTAGCATGATTAAAGAAACTTGCATACTATCCTCCATTAGGACGTTGTGGAACAAAAGACGTGTGAGTAAATATAATATGAAAGCCCGGTCCTCATCAGGGTTTTCACAAAATGGAGGCTTGATTGATAGTACATAAGGGATTCTCGATGTTGTATACTTTATTGGTATGGCTGGCTATATAAGAAAGGAATAATTTTACTGACAGGGTATTAAATCTGCTATTGAATCTTGGAGAGATAGTTTCGAAGCAGGGTTATTGTGGATGTTTCCTTATTTTGCTACGATAAGGTCCTAGTCAAAGGGCTTGGTCGTATGAATAGAAGGTGAAGAAGATGTCGAGAAGGTGACATTATGAGCTTGGATTTCATTTTTGAAACACAGAACTGGTCATGTTTCTGCTCTTCCTCATGCAGTAGAAAATTGTTGGTTATTGTTTGTGTTCCTATCTTTAAAATTGTGTGGGTTTAGTAAAAAGACAATATCATGAATGAAGCTATTGCAGTAGCAGTTACTTCCAAAGCTATTCAGAATTCTCGGAAGGTGTTTTTTGGCCCAAGTATTTAAGAAGATAAAAGCTGCAGTTAGGGGTTCATCTATTTGTTGCAGATGCATGCTTCGAAGATTTTTAAATCATTTTTGCAGCTGTTATTGTACCACTTGGAGTGAATCTCAACGAAGCCTTGGGGGTAATTTTAAAGGGTTAAATAATGTAACACTTGGCATGTTAAGAAGGCAGAAAAGAAGGGTTCAAGAGCTAATAGGGGCAGCCACCTGGAGAGCCTATCTGACATATCTTCTGTCTTTTATTTTAACAAATTTTGTCATTTACTGAAAATTGCTGCCAGATGTAAGAAGTAGTTATACATATCTCCTAATTTCTGTTTTGAAAAGATAGGTGGTAGAATTGTATTGATGATCTGTCACTCAAAGTTGTAACCATTTCCTATTAAGAGTTAGGTCGAATAGGAGGCTCCAGAGAGCTATATAATCTTTGTAATAGAAGAACTAAGTGTGACTGAATCATTTGGCTGAAGCCTAGGAGAGCTCAGCTCTGATATTTGAGATTTTATTGTTAATACATCAGCAGTCTTTGAGGCTGGGTTATTTGCAGAGATTTCCTGTGTCATTTTTCTTGCAGTCTGTCTTTCCTTTCCCATGTTAATTTGTTTATCTTTCTTTGTAATTCATTCTCTTAAATTTATCTCATGCTTGGATAAGTGTAGCATTGAAATGGGATTCATAGAAATAATGCCCTGTTCCTTTCATTTCAGGCATTTCACCACTAATTTTTGCAAAAGTTGGAATAAGATTCATCCTTGTTAGATGCCCTATGCTGATGGACTATTCATTCCTCTTCTGTTTCACCCCTTAAATCTCTCTGACTGTGCGTGGGTGGCTTCCTTACCTCTATTTAGATACATTATGTAGTTGCACTATTATTTGTTTTATGATTCATCTTTTGACTCCATTTCCCAATAGTTCTCCTCCTGATTCTCTTACCAAGGTTTTAAACAAGTTGTTCCAGCAGAAATATGATCTTTTGCACCTGTTTTGATTGAATATCTTAAAATGTTGAATGCTTGTATGTTTCTTCATTATTGACAATCTTGATGATTTCCAACTTTCTGAGAGTTAAAGAGAGAGCCCTCTTTATTTGTGTTAGGTCAGAAACGCAAGCTAAAGACTGGTTAGTGGTTACCCAGAATTTCCCTCTCCACAACCTAGGGGGTCAATTTTGGTGTTAACACCATGGATTCATGTACCATGGCATGTTCAGGTTGTCCCTTCAATTTGTACAATCCTCCCTCTTGCTCTCCATTCACTACTGCATCATCTATAGTTTTACACTTTAGCCACATTAGGACTTGTCCATCTACAAATGCAACCCTCATGCCTTTGCATCCAATGCAGATATGGAGAGTAGGTTCTTCTTGAGCCCATGTATATATAGTACATCTTTCATCTTCAAAGAATTTCCAGAGTTTAGGTTGTAGGAGGCTTCACCACTTCCCTTGATAGGGTATTGATAGTCATCCACAAGTTTCACCTTATGGGGTGACTCATGTTCAAATAGATTTGCAAAAGATTATGTAAACACAGTCATGTGTTTGGAAGCCCCACTATCAATAAGACAATCATTACATCCATGAGAGATAGTACCTATGAGAGAAGAGATTAGAACATATTCATCTTCAATTGATGAAGCATCACATTCTACCCTAGCCTTATTCTTGGGAGGTTCATCATCCTCAGCAGCATGAGCATGGAACCTCTTCTTGTTGCCCTTCTTCTTCTTCTTGTTCTTTTTGTTCTTAGGACAATCTGAGGCAAAGTGTCTCTTCTCATTGCATGTACAACATCTTAGATCTTTCTTATCTTTATGATAATGATGGTGTGAAGATCTTTTGTTATTAGATGTCTCTCTCTTGGGATTTCCTTTCTTGGTGTGTGCTGTGAGAGATTGATATTCATTTCCCATCTTCTCTTCTCGGGCTACAAGCCTAGACTCTTCTTGTGAACATTCCTCCCATAGTCTATTGAAGGAGATCAACTTCCTTCTTGCAAAGATTCCTTGGATGAAGGAATCCCATGACCTAGGTAGGCCATTCAAAGTGGTCATAACAACTTCACCATTATCCACTACTTCATCCATAGCTTCAAGTTGTTCGTTGATCTAAGAGACCTTAGAGAAATAGGATTGAATGGTCTCTCCATTCTGAAGCTTTACCCCTTTCAATTAGTTCTGCAGAGTCATCTTCTGATTTATGTTCTTCCCTTCAAACAACTTGGTCAAGGAATCAAACATCTCGTTGGGTGTCTTTAGAGATGACACATGTGGTATGAGGTGGTCTTCGATAGAATCAGCAATGATCCTCTTTTCCTCAACCAAGTTCTTCTTATGCAAGGCCTTATCCTCTTCTCCCTCTAGGATAGGGACCTCTTCACTTATGTAAGTATCTAATTCATTTTCTTCTAGGATTAACCCAATCCTATACTTCCATGCTCGAAATTTATCAGCCCCTTCAATCTTATCCTCAAGCTTGGTGTGGTGAGACATCTTAAAGAGTACTTCAAAAGGAAATAGAAAATATTTAGGTCATACCACTTGATTTGCAGAAATCTAGATCTGGTTCTGGATTAGGGTTTGTAAGAGAAACCCTAAAAATTCAAAATGTGAATTTCAAACTTCTGAAAGGATAGAAAGATGCACCTTGATGAACTGATCAGCTTGGTATATTCAGCATTTTAAATTTGCAAAGTTTCACCCTTCATAAATGTCTTTTAGTCTTCCCAGATTAAGTGGGGAGGACCGTGAATTAGGGTTTGAGTTTCCTTGATCTTCACCCAACCAAAAAGTTCGGTCCAAACCTCTAAAATTTGATTTTTCCAACGAGCTTCCAGCTATGGTCTCAGAATTCAGAAATTCCTATTGTTGTGGAAACCCTAATTTTGAGGGCCAAAAATGAAAGTGCCCAGAATTGAATTCTGATTGGATAGAAATATGCACCTTGATGAGGAGAGTCAAAATACCCTACTTCCTTTCAAGATCTGTGGAGAGAAACCCAATAAACAAGAAAACCTAGTTTCCGCAACTGCAGAGTGTCTTCTTCTCAAGTTAGCTCTGATACCATGTTAATTTTTTAGCATTAATTCAACATACTCTAGGATCTTTACTGAGAGAATAACATGTACAACATATCAAGCATAACAATGCATATCAATCACACCAAGCAATCACATGAGACAATAGACACACAGAGTTTCACTGGGGAAAACCATAAAGGTGAAAAACCCCAAAACTACCTCCAAGATAGAAAGAGCAATGATACAACCCAAGTACAAGATATAGTCCTCCTAGCAGCTACTCCTCCTTCCCCACTTGTGTGCCACTTTCTGGTGAGTGTAGAAGTCAATAATGAGATGATCAAATAGAGTGCCTCCTGCACTCTATTTATACATGACCTGACCTGCCTAATAACCTAGCAGGGACGGCTTGTCTAACTCAGTCTAATAACCCATTGTATTACTAATCAGGGCCGACCCCACACTTCGTGATCTAATAACCCATCACATACAAGTTGCGACACTTGTCAATAAGATGATGACACTTCCGTATAGAGGAATAATAACATCTCTATAGGAGTACAATATACATAGGTGAAATACATTCCGAAGTTTCAATTACATCAACATACTGCAACTCCGTGATCTCTTTTATGTGTTTCTTTCATCCTAGGTAAGGAGAGGATATGATCCATTGTATGATTCAGGTCACATATGCCACAAATTGTGAGATTGTCCAAAGGACAATCCATTGCAAGATGTTTCTTCTAGCACCAAGGGAAAATTATTTCTTCGAATTCCTCTTGCTTTTCCTTAACTTGAAAAATACCCCACGATGAATTTAGAGAGCTAATAACATCAATTTTAGATATCTCAAATGAATTACTGATTTCACCTCCTATAAATCCTATTTTTGCAATAGATTTAAAAAATCAAGAAAAAATTTCTTTAGAATTCTTACCAGTCTTGGAGTTTCCTCTTGAATACCTTCTACATAACTCACAAATATCATCATATGGTAACTGAAATATACCAGTTGTTCCCATCATATTTAATATTTCTAAATATTCATCTTGGATTCCCTTGAGCAGGAGGGTTTTCAAGGTCTCTTTCCCCAACTATATTTGTTTTGATCTTTGGATCCTGTATTGAAAGCATTTTGTGAAAGCCTCCAAATTCTCTTATTCTCCTTGTATCATTCCAAATATGTCTTCATTGTCCCTACAATAATCTTGGTACCTTTTTCAAGAATACATTTTCATGTCATCCCAATTTTGTATACAATTCCCGCCGAGGCTCATGAACCATCAGAGGGTTGTTCCTTTTAGAGTAAGGGGAATCACATTCAAATTTTGAGCATGAGTACAATAACCATATCCTCTACAAAGCGCTTCAAATTGAAATAAGAATACATTTTCTTCTTCATTTACCAAAACATGAAAATTTGGTAGAGTAGATGGGTGAATGCTTTTTGTTTGTGTCACTCCTCCTAGATCTTTGATAGGGAATTCAAAGTTAACAATTTATTCTGTGTTAGGTCCTACATATTTCTCACCTTCCATCCCTTCCAAAAATGGAAGAGGTTCTTCATGTGCTATCCAAAGGCTCCTTCTTGAAATGTTCTTGTCAACTTGTTAGTAGGGTGGGTGGTGCTTACAACACAACTAAGAAAATGATAAGTTTTATCCATTAATGCACCAAAAATGAAAGAAAACTGAATACGAAGAAAGAAACCCCACATTCAAAACAAATTCAATCAACTGGAAAGTAATCATGCAATCTACATGCCCTGACCCTTATGATGTCAAGCCCATTACAGTCTGTCGAACGATACGTAGCTCTTTCCTATGTCTTACCGCCCTGATGCCTTAGGATCAAGAACACGTCTACCCTACTCCACTCTAACAATGCATCTACAAAACAATGTTAGATGTAGTTTTTCACGATTGACAACTTCCCCAACAATGACACCAAAATGTTGGGAAATTTAATTGTCTAATTAATTGAATAACTGCAATACCCAAAACATAAATTTTCAACCCCAGGAAGTCTGCTATTTCAAAGTCATCGTGCAAAGTCTATGCAAGAAACAAGTTCCAACTGACACTACAATCAATGAAATTAAACTTTCAAACCTATTGTAACTCAAAGAAATCAATTAAACAAACACTTGTAGTAACTAAATCACTCACACACTAAAAATAAAGGAATTGAACTATGTTGCAAGAGAAGAAATCAATCATATATATCGTTCAATCCACACATAAACTATAATTCAAATCCACATTGTTCTGCATTAAATTTGAGATACATGAATTGAAATGTTGGTTACCAAATGATAAGTTCTAAAATGATTGCAATTCATGTTCATAAATAAATTTAGTCAGTTCTTATGTGTGCACACACATTGTCACAACAAACTATTAAATTCCAAATCTTGAAGAAAATCATTCACGAAATTTGAATCAAATCTATAACAACAAAAAGAAACTATAACATGAATTCACACTTACAGAAGTAAACTCTATCTCTAACTAATATATAAATGGGCAGACTCTGTGAAGAAGTGGGCCCTTGCTCCTTAGTAGAGTCGCCTCTGGAAAACTCAAATCTTTGCGCAAGTTGCAACTCAATATAATTATCAAAACTCTATCATGTTTTTATTAATTGGAATTAAAGGTTATAGAGCATTGAATGGATCTATCCTATAAAAAAATAATGACTAACTAAATTCCCCTACTAATATAGCAGGTATTATTTATACATTAGTGTAGTAATGAATGATAAGATCCAGTCCCCAAATCCCTAGGTTGCTCAAACAAATTGTTGAGTTTAGATAATTGGCGACAACATTAAATCTGGAAAAATTAGTTCTTATTAGATGCAAATTTATCCGAAACCATTAATAAATTTATAAACCTGTTTGCGATTGAAGTAAATGAGTATATTTGGGAAGTGGGTTTTTAACGGTTTGCAAATATTCACTACTGTTTGCTCGCAATTTGTGTTCTAAAATTGTGTCTCCTTATCTTTCACAAAATTGAAACCCCCCTTTCAATAAATCTGGTCCAATTTAGAATAATATGGACTAAAAATTTCCCAAATTATCTTTTCTAAATCCTAAAAATAGTCCTTCTAAAGTGCAATTTTCAATTCCAAAAGTGTAATTTTTTATTCAAAGGATTTTGGAATTTAGAAAACCTAATTTTGGGCTTTAGAAAACTTGTTTTTCATTTTTTTTCAAATGAATTTGGACTTGAATTAGTCTAGATTTAATGAAATGGGGGTTTTTACGGATAAATTCTAACCACAAGCTATAGCTACCATGTTGTACTTGGCCACGAATTGAGGATCATAAATCCATGTCATCAAAGCTAGGAATAAAATCCATGTTCTATATTTCCACATGGAGGTGTGATAGTATTTCAATCTTGGAGGTTGGAACCATGAATGTTGTTGTTGCTGCTATGAAAAATCACTTCACAAACCATCATCAGTAAAATCATGCACAATAGTCTTTAATTGATCAAAAATCAAGGAAAATAATCATTAGTAACCACTAAATCATTAATAGGAATAATGAGTAGTTACGACAAATGTACGGAAAATGGAATGATAAATGGGTGGCATGAGGAAGTGAAAGGAGTGAAATGGATTCCTAAAATTGGTATAAATGGTGTCATATCCATGGCCCAACAAAAACCCTAAAAAACCTTCAAGAGAATATCATCAAGAATATATCCAAAACCTAGAAAACATCTTCAAATCCATCTTGAAACCCTAGAAGACTCTTCCTCTTCCACAAGTGCACACCTTTTTCAAAGCTCTATGATAAGATGAATTAGTGAACAAATTAGGATATCATTCCACTTATTTATACAAGTATTAAATCACTTTATTGGATGACATATCATTATTCAATATCATGGTGGGGCTGACCTAACAATCTAGATGGGTTTACGTTTCTGATTCTTCATATCTCATCACTCCTATGGAATGAGAAGGAGTTCCACATACCATTGAAAATGTCTCATCATAATATTTACAACGATGTAACCTATACTCCAATTTGAGCTAGGTATCTAGAGTAAAAATTCCTTCAAATATAGAATATTCAAAATGGGCATCAATGACAATATTTTCAACAATATTCATATTCCTTTGGTTTTTTCTTCCAGAAGTGGGAAAGTGGGGTGTACATCAATATATTCACTTGAAAATCATCATTATATATATCTGAAGTGGGTTCAAATCAATATCTACACTTAGGAATCATCATTACTTGTGGGGGCACATCAATATCTTTACTTGGGATTCATGTAAGAATCATCTTTTATCTATATTAGGGATTCATGTTAGGGTCATCTTTTATCTTCATCTTGGACATATGTAGTATCAACAAATATTTGACATCAATAATAACAATATTTCCTTGCCTTTTCCATTTATGAAAATAATATTTATAATAGTATCCCCCTCTGTCATTGATTGAAAACTTTAGACCATTATGCAACAAACATGTAGATACTCCCCTTGTCTGTAATTCTTTTTCTATGCAATTTTGTTTCTACACAATTCCATCTTTATGCAATTCTGTCTCTGTGCAGTTTCATTATTTTCAATTTCTCCCCCTACATGATTTCTCCCCCTTTGACATCAATGGAAAAGGGATTCTCCCCCTAACCTTATGCTTATCCTTGTGTGTGAACCTTATTTCATGTCTGCAATTCCCCTCTTCGTATAGTAGCTCATCAAGGGGTTGCTCCCCCTAGACTTATGCTTCACCATGGGAATACTCCCCCTAAGACTGTTCTTTCTTTTCTTTGTTTTAGCTTTTGTTGTATCTATAATTTTCTTGTAAATCCCACTATATTCATGATACTTCATTTTTATCCTCTTATGCATCCTACAATTTGTTTTACTGTTGATCTCATTGTCTTCTTTTCTCTATTATGAACCAACAACCTGCAATTCTTGTACTGATTGCTACTCATGGAGGGATCTTTACTTGAATTTTCTATTAGAATACCTTCACAATAACAAATATTTTTAGGATTTCTTCACAGAAATTATATTCGTAAAACAATTGCATGATTCTTATCTTGATCTCCCTTAATATCATCAATAGCTAATAAATTTGGGTAAATCGTCCCCATTGAAGCTTTTGTCATGGCCTTTATATTGCAAGTGTTATCATCAATTTCCACTGAAAACTCAATATTAAACTCCCTCTCTCCAATTGGCTCAGATAACTCAGCCTTGTAGACATTCAAATCATATTTCATAGAGGAACTCTTACCAATACCATGGGCTCTTACACTATGCCAATTTTTTCATCTTTTGATCCAAGTTCATCATCATTTCATTGTTTCTCATTAGCCTCCAGAGTAAGCATATTCTTCTATGATTCTTCTAGACTAGTTGCAAGTAAATCACTAACACTTTACATATTCTTGATCAGATGTTGAGAAATAGTCGCATCTTGATGAGTCTAATTTATTTTCATGCTCAACTAATTGATTCAATTCTCTGGTTCTATTGATTTTATAGAAGATGTTCCATTTTTGAATGAGATGACCTGTTTCCAGTAAGAACTATATTAATTTGTTAACATCATCTTCAACTAACTTCGTTAGAGTCTTCTATATAGTTCTCTCAAATGTTTACCAACTACACTAATAACCCTTCAACATCATTTCCTCTTTCAATTCTAGAGCATGCATTGCTTATGAATTATTGAACTAATTTGGATTATAAGCCTTATTGAAGTTTTAGCTTTTCTATTCCTTCTTCCCCAAACTCCACCTCATTTTCTATGAGGTATTCTTCATTTTTCATATTTGAGAATGAATTGTTAAGATTGAGAGGATTATCTTTCAAATCCTTGACATATAGGACATTTTATATTTCATCATCAACTGTAAGAGATCCCTTTCTTTCAAAAATTGCATTTTTTTGTTGTCCTTCTTCAAGGTGAAATACTTGGTCTGCTTCCTTGTCATGTGTCTTGAACATCTATTATCATAATATATTGTTAGTCCAAAATCTTCTTGTTTTTCTCTTCTAAATTTCCCCTCCATACATTTGTGCATTGCTCATTATGTTTCACATGGGTATTATCTTTCTCATTTCTTCTGAAACTGCATCTACATAATCTTCTATATGTCCATAATTGTTGCAATTATAGAAGATGAAGTTATAATTTAATGAGTTTTAATTTACCCTTTAGAATCTGTCATTAGTACTCAATTTTCCTTCATTGTTTTGTGCAATATGTGCTAAAATAGTTGTACGATCTTCTTGTACCAGTTTCATGTTCCATGACTATTTAAGTCCATGTCTAGAAAATCTTGTTATGTTGCTTCTACAGTCTCTTTCTATGTGTCCATAGTTATGACATTTGTAACATTCAAACTTTAAGGGAGGCATGCAAACACCTCTATTTCTCACTTGACAATTTATTGCATAAGCTCTACAATCTACATGTTTATGTCCAAAATTATTACAACCATAATAACTAAAAAATATAGTTTGATACTTGGATGTAGAAGATATTATTGGTGGTGCAATTCCTCTATTTTTATGCTTGTTTGAATCTGGTTGATCATGACTAATTTCATGGTAGTTGTCTTTGCTTTGGTTGGAGATTCTAAGAACATTTGCATAGCTTCTAGGATTCTCTTCACTTATATTCTCTAGTAGCTTGGAAATTTCTCCTTCTTCAATGCTCTTATGATTTTTTCCATAGCCAAGATCAATCTTATGAAATGGTGATATTTGATGGTTTAGAATTTCACCTAGAATTATTGAACTCTTTTCAAACTTCAAGTTTGTGGTGACTCTCTTTTTCACATCCTTTCTTAGAGAAGCAATCTTGAGTTATTGTTCTTGAGAAATTTATTCTCTCTTTTAGTTGAATATTTAGTTGAATGATTATCCTTTTTTATTATTCAATGTTGTGTGGCATCTCTTATTTTGAATGTTGATCTTCTTGATAATTTTGCAATTGTTCCTTAGTGACTAGTTCTGTCTTCTGCGCTTTTTGATTTCGTCTAGATCACAAATAGGTTCCTCTTCAAGATCAACTTCCCCATTTATTTCAAAATGTTCTTCATTTTTTGTATCTAACTGTTGGCTGCTTATGGACAGACCCAAGTTTTCAGGAGGCGCAACAACAAACACCCCTTGGCGCACTGGCCCTTTCGGCAACGGGCTGTGCAGCAACCCGAGGTCTCACCCGAAGTGGCTATGGAGGGCTAAGGAATCAGGTTTCCTTAACCGGAGTGGTGCGGAATCCACCATCTTCTCTCTTCCCTTCTTACGCAGTAACTTCTGAATAGAGCATCTGGTTTTTTCACAGGTCATACAGCGCAATAGCGCTGGAGCTTATCGCCTCAGCTTAGCTGCGCGATATCTCCGCACCTGCGCACAAGGTCTTTACCCGCTTCATTCATTACGCTATGTACTATTCCTTCCCTCGCGCTTCAGCACGAAAATCATGCTCCTCAACCGCGGCAGCGGTAGTACTCTTGCCGACTCTTCCAACAGTGCATGAGTATAACTTCTAAGGGAGCTTCAAGGACTTACTTTACATACTCATTCGTAAAGATAATGAAACATTCATGTAAACATAGATAGCAACACACAGACATGCATTCACGTAACATTACCATAATAACAAGACTTATGTGGTTCGCCTCCATGGGGAAATCACGTCCACGGAAATTGTATCTTATATTATCTTGAGATGGGAATTACACAGTTATGCTACGCACACAGCTGCAGCCATAGATCTTTCTGGGAAACTCCATGCACACAGCTGGGAGCCCTTCTCTTAGATCTACTCTCTTCTTCTACAGAGATTACAATGATTCAGACATCAACTTAGACTGTCTGCAAACTCAGATATCAACTTACAATGACCTTCTACCCAATCTATCTCTGACCCATCTAACATCTAACCCCTTTCCTTTTACAATTACACATATATATAGGTGGCCCTAAGGGTCGCACCTTTACAAAACTGTGGGCCTTTCCCAACAATGATCCCCAAAAACCGTAACCACTGACGACTAGGTGTACTTTAGATGCCTCTTGCAATCACGTCGCAGCTTCCTGCAGGATCCGTGATTTCTGGCGCAGATTGCGGGTATGGGCACCGCTTCATCGTTCTTTGCTTCGTGTCCTTTGTCTTCAATGCTTCGTCCCGTTGCTCTTCCTTGGTCCAAGCAGCCATAAATTCTGTACTTTTCCTTAAATGAGGGTAGCTGAGCCCTCTATTCCGTCGCTTCCTTCATTTACTGTGGTGGTTGAGCTTTCTACTCAGCCACCTTATTTACTCCTTTATTTGACTTGTGCGTGTGAGCTCTATGATTTTCGGTCCGTACTCTGCGATGAGCTCGTCCATCTGGCACCGTACTGCGCACTATTCACTTCCACCAAAAATGGTGCTTTTCCTCAAAATTAGCACTTCTCCTTCAAAACTTAGTGCTTTTTCCCCAAAATTGGCAGCTTTACCCTAGCTGTGGCCTATGCTCCAACAGGCCCCTAACACTTACTTGTGGCTCTTCCCCAAGCCACCCGCACTAGCTGGCGGTCGCTTGAGTTGTGCATCTGATTTGGCTTGAGTCGCAGCAAAGTCTTGCTTCCACTGTGCAATAGCGGTGTCCATGTCTTCGACGCACCTCACAGCTGTTTGCACCATGTCTGCAGTATCTTCTTCTCCTTTTATGCCGTCAACCAACTCTTGAGACTCAGCAAATGCTTTGACCTTGGCCTCTGCTTGGGCAGCAAGTTCAGCATACTCATCCATAAACGACTGAATGATGTTGACGAGAGTAGCATCTTTGTTTCTGAGCCGGTGCAGTTCTTGCTGGACTTTGTGGACTTCGCTCATCTTTCTCATTTTGGCTAAGCCTTCCAAGGACTTAGCTTCCTCATTCAGAATAGTTAGGGACTGTTCTACTGCTTCGACCTGTTCTACAAGAGCAGCTTTAGAAGGGAGCTTCTCAAGCTTCGCCCAAGCTTCCATAGCTTGCGTCATTAACTGTTGGGCTTCATCTATTTTGTGTTGCATCTGGATGGAAGCAATGCGCAGTGCTTCCAGTTGTTCTTGCGTCTCATCCACGGGAGGCGCTGCGACACGAGCTTCCAACTTGGTGAGCTGCTTTCTATGGTCCTCAGCCATAGCAAATACTTGTTGTTCTAGGGCTTGCGCCCTTCTACTGATGCGTTGCACTTTCTCAACTAATGGAAGGTCTGGTTGAATCTGGCAGGCTGGCAGCTCCTGGGCGATTTCATCAACAGCATTTCTCAGCCCAGTGTCTTGTGCTTCGTGAAGTTCAAGCTGCACAGAGATCTCCTTATAACCTGCCCTTAACTCTGCTTCCTGCGTCTGCAGTCTTTGATTGGCATGGAATGTGGAGATCTCCCTAGCTCTCAGCTCAGCAAAAACCTGCTCCTCAACTAAATGGAGAGTTTCCAATGGAATAAGTGACAAATTTATTTCAACAGCACCAACCCCGCTTACCTGTAGTGCAGCTAAAGGATCCGGGAGTGTCATGCTTGTAGGCGGGATATGTACAACAGTGTGCCTATCGGCAAGTACTTCAACCCGTTCGGTGCTTGTTGACACTTGTGGCACCTATGAGCCGGATGCTGGCACATGGGTCTACGCAACTCGTCTTGTGAGACCTTTCAACTCCACGAGCTGCAGGTCCAGAGCACTTCTGATCTTGGCCTGAGAGGTCCGCAGCTCAGAAAATTGCTCCTTCAAATACTGGTCGAGCCCTGCGGCAAGGGTCTCAGAGGGATATCCTGTCTCTTCTGCAGGGTGCAACAGCTTCTGCTTCTTGGGAGGCGGTCCTGACGGACCTTCAGCATCCTTCTCCGCGGCCTTTTCCTTTCCCTTATATTTTTCTGGCGTCGTAGGGGGTGGCATCGCGACAGCGATGTTAGCGGCCTGCTTCCATTAATCTGTCCAAAACTTCATAGTGTCCTCGACATCCTGAGTGGTCATTCGGTAGAGCCCTATAGCCCATTCTTTCGACTGAATTCAGCAAGGGCGGAAATAGATTTCATGCAAGTTGGCAGAAAAGACCAACTTTGCTCCATAAATTTCTGCCGTCTCCTCAGTAAGCCTCGGCATATGCAGGATGGTATCCCTGAGGAGATTATAGTACTCAAAGAATACAGTGCCGTTCATCTTGTGCTTCACGGTATTATTAGAATCCTAGAGGTTGACATAACGCATCCCTGTAACCTCTCCTGAACGGCGCAGAAGAAACTGAGTGTTGGGCGGTTCCTTCCACCCGACAAAAGCACACAAGATTAGGAGCCAAGAAAAATGGAAGAGCTGATTGGCGGTGTCCTGAATGTTGCGACAGCCGTCCAAAAATGTATTCAGAAGGAAGAGAGACCAGTTATACTGCTCTCCTTCCGCAGTTGTGACTGCGAGCTCTACAACAGCTCCAGGGACTTCTTTGGGTCGGCACTTCATTAGAAGTTTTCCTGGGAGTAGAATGCCTGTGAATCTGAGTGCTTCGTCTTCAACTATAGTGAGGTCATAGGCCCGACCTCCTCTCGACAATTTGTATTTCTGCACCACCTGTGCAGCAAGCTTTCGATCTCTGTCTTTTCCAACAAAATGGACATTGAGGTCCTTACCAACCTTAGATAGGTCGGTAATTCGGTGAATCAGGTCCACATTCAAATCAATTGGCCTCCCTAGCCAAAGATAACCACCATGAACACAAGATAATAGGACCTTAACAACAACATTCACTTCATTGCTATGCCCAAAGTGCGGTAGCTTCAACAGGTTCAATAGGCCAGGCCTCTCCAGATTTACTGCAAATTGTTGCAAGACGAATTCGTCAACTTTTTTAGTAGGGTTATGGACCACTGTCAGATAGTGATCCAGCGTGAACTGTGGATACATTCTATAATCTCCCAGATTATAGTCGAAAAACTTAACAAGCGGAAGATGTCCGAGTAGGGATCCTTCTTCATGCACGATTTCTGCCATGGGTGGTAACGGAATCAGATACTTGGCATTCTTGGGAATATGCACCTCAGGTGCATCATCTGGCCATGGAGGAATGTAGTTAACCATAGTGGCCAAGGGCTCTGGAACGAGTTCCTCCAGCTGGTGCGGTTGAGATGCCCTTGTGCCCGAGGACTGTCTGGGTTCAGGAAGCTCGACAATCTTGATCAGGGTACCCATTCCAAAATCTAAACCTCTGCGTCTAAACTGTCGGACGAATTCTTCAGTTGACAGGTTCTCCATCATGAACTTACAGACATGACTTAATCACTGATTAGAGAAGGGCGGAACAACGTAGGATATGAACTCTGAAAGCAAAGGGGGCAGTCTGCATGACACGGCTCTGAAAACAATGACTTAGACTCTCAAACAAGACAACTTACACAACTCGAGGAAAGTAACCCAAACATATAGGAATGAGGGGTATTTATAGCTAAAGGCGGTAGTAGATGTGGACGAGTGGGATAATAACCGTAGGCGCCTATGCATATGAGTTGAAAACCCCCCTACCCCCACGCCTCTGCGGTGCATTAAATGTGATGGACAGGTTTTGACAACCTTTGGGAGATAAGCTAAGGCCTTCAGCTCCTTAATTAAATGCGGATCTTCGGGAAATCTAGCTGAATCTGTCAGAGCAAATAAAATTAATTGGCGGTCTCGTCCTTCATTAAGACTCAGACGTGGCTACAGGGCTTTCGTAATTCAAATTTTCAAATTTTCGGTGGGTTACTTCAGCATGGGTAACTGTGCATATAGAGGGGTCCATAGCAAGGACTTCGTAAGAGCAAACAAAATTAGACAACAAGGAACTCCGCAAGAGCGAAAATTTTAACAACCTGGGGGAATTCCGCAAGAGAGACAATAGACTTACTCAGGAAGGCTCTATTACTTGCGTGGATGGTTCGAGGAACTTCATGGGAAGCCAAATACTGAAAATGTCTCGCGACTTCCGTGTAGACTGAAGTGTGATGCCTCTTTCAACTACACTGGACATCTACACTACTTTAGCAGCTGATTAGGTCAACAGGGTGGAGTGGCCATCGCGGTAAAGCTTGAGCCGACTCCCGTTGATCATTGTGGGCAACAATTCTCCATTAAGCTTCACAAGCTGAACTGCTCCTCCTTCAGTTATCTTCATTACTTGAAAAGGGCCTAACCAATGTATACGAAACTTGCCTAGAAACTTGATGAATTTACTATTGTAGAGGAGTACCAAGTCTCCTTCTTGAAAGACTTTGTTCTTAATATGCCTGTCATGCCAAGCCTTCTGTCTTGCCTTCTGTACTTGTTGATGGAATCCAGCTAAAAGTCTGTCTTCTTCTAAGGCAACCAATTGTGACAGCCTTTCACTCATAGTATCAGTATCTGCCATTTCTGTAATTTGGGAAATTCTGAGACTGGGAACAATGTATTCCATGGGCATAACTGCTTCTTTTCCATACACCAAACTTAAAGGTGTGTGACCTGTTAGTTTCTTGCATGTGGTTCTGTAAGCCCATAACACAGTTGTGACTCTAAGGTCCCAATCATCTCTTTGTTGGTTACAGATCTTAGTCAGGGCATTCTCCAGAATCTTATTGAATGCCTCCACCATACCATTAGCTTGAGGGTGGTAGGGTGTACTCTTGTGGTGACTAATTTGGAATTCTTCAGTAAGGGCCTCTATAGTCTCATTCAAAAAATGTGTGCCCTGATCACTCATTAGAATTAGTGGACATCCAAATCTAGTGACAATATTCTCAAAAATGAACTGCGCGGCAATAGCAGTGTCGCAATTCTTAACTGGCTTCACCTCAGCCCATCTGGTGAGGTATTCAGTAGCTTTGATGATGTATCTTGCACCGGTTCTCTTTCCTGGTGGGTTGATAGGTCCCACAAAATCAATGGCCCACTTATCAAAAGCACGCATTGCTATCTGGGGTCTTAGCGGCATTTCATATCTTCTTGAAGGTTTTCCTATTCGCTGGCACACATTGCAACACTTGCAAAATTCCTTAGTATCCTTGTGCAATGTTGGCCACCAAAGACCTGCGGCTAAGATCTTCTGCGTAGTCGGCTTTCCTACGAAATGGCCTCCTGCGGTTCCTGAGTGCGCTTCTGCGATTATGGAGCTCTTCTCATGCGGTAAAATGCATCTGCGCAAAACTTCATCAGGGCCCAACTTATAGAGCTGGCATGCTATCAAAGTGAAGTATGCGGATTTGACAACAAGTTGTTTCTTCTGCTGTATTGTGAACTCAACTGGTGCTTGCCCTGCAGAGAGAAACTCAAGAATATCGGAGTAATATTCATCTGCTGCTTGAACAGAGAACAGCTGCGCATCAGGCAGATTGTACTCCAAATTTGTAGGTTCCTCCCTTGACTCTATCCTAGATAAGTGGTCAGGTCTTGCATTCAATCAACCTGGATTCACAATAATCTCAAAATCATACTCCTAGAAGAGGAGTAGCCATCTGCAAATTCTTCCCCCTAACACTGGCTTATTGACCAAGTACTTCAAAGCAGAATGGTCAGTATACATTTTAAAATGAGAACCCAATAGATAGTGTCTGAACTTCTGTAAGGCATACACCATAGCTAGTCCTTCTCTTTCTGTAGTGGTGTAGTTCTTCTCAGTTGTGGACAACTTTCTACTAGAGTAAGCAATGGGGTGGTCGATACCTCCTTCTCCCGGTGGTGTAAGTACAACTCCCAATGCTATGGAAGAAGCATCTACATGAACATGAAAGGGTTTTCTCTAGTCTGGGAAAACTAGAATAGGTGTTGTGATCATCTCTTTCTTTAAGTGTGTCCAAGCTCTGTTGGCATTCTTCTGTCCATTGGAATTTCGAATCCTTTTTCAGCAGTCTTTCCATAGGCGCAGTGATCTTCGAATAACCCTTGATAAATTTCCTGTAGTATCCTGTATGTACCAATGTAGTGCGCAATTGTTTGACTGAGTTGGGTGCAAGCAAGTTAGCAATGATGGCAACCTTCGCAGGATCCATCATGAGTCCTTGTCTGCATACAATGTGACCCAACAAAATACCAAAAAGAGCGGAGAATATACATTTTTTCAAGTTAAGGGAAATCTGATACTGTCTACATTTTTCTAACATCATCCTTAGATTCCCTATATGATTCTTTAGTAAACCAAACACAGTCCAGTCATCAAAATAGACTTCTAGAAACTTATGAATGAATTCTTTAAAAACAGCAACAACGACTCTAGAGAAGAGAGCAGGAGCATTTTTAAGAGCAAAGGGCATTACCGTATACTGGAATGAGCCCCATTCAATCACAAAAGTGGTCTTATGGTGGTCCTCTGGATGGATTCTGATCTGATGGTATCCTGAAAAGCCATCAGTGAAGGAGTAAGCCTCTTGTCCTCCAACATTATCAAGCACTTCATCTGTGAAGGGCGTAGGAAATGGATCATGCGTTGATGCATCATTGAGCTTGTGCAGGTCCACGCAGATTCTTATTTCACCTTTTTCCTTTTTCTCTTGTACCACCATAGGACTAATCCAATCACTTTCCTCTACTGGCTCAATGATACCAGCTGTGAGCATCTTATCAATTTCTTCTCTGACCTTTTCTTTATATTGCGGGTTCAACCTGTACAGGCGTTGTTTGACTAGCTTAGCATCCACTTTCAGAGGTATGCGCATAACTCCTAAGTCTCCTAGGATGCCTTTCATTTCTGTAAACTTGGTAGGAAAGATGTCCTAGTACTCATGTAGTAAATCTGCAATGTGGTCAACAGTTTCATCATCCCAATAATCTCCTATAGAGGCAACCTTGGGTTCGGCTTCTGTACCAATGTTAATTTTCTTGAGCTTGATGTGTTCTGTAATGGCAGGGATATCAAGCTGAGGGCCTTCGACTTTGCATGTCCCTTCTGACTCTGGAATATTGATGTTGCGAGGATCATCATCCTCTTCTGCAACGATGAAATTATAGCATTCCAGGGCATGTTCCATCTGGACAGCCCAGTCTGGCTGAGAATACTCTGGTAATGGACATTGTTCAAATACCTTCTTTTTAATACACTTTAAAGCCTGATCGATGCTTGGATGTTCTGACTCAAAGCTGAAAGTGAGTTGAAAACTTTCAATCATGAGAGGCCAAGTGATAGTGCCTCTGCGCAATTCTGTTTCAGTGTACCAGTTCCTTGGAACTATATCCAACATGTGGATGAATAGGTGAACCCACTCATCCTCTGGAATATCTAACCATTGCTGAATACATGCTTCCACGTGTGTCCTGAGGTCACTATGTCCATCATATTTGCGCAAAACTCCTGTTGTAGTCTCTTGAAATCTGCGCAGTATCAACCTGTGACAGTCTTGCCATGTGTTGATATTTTCTTTATGCGCACCCCACCATCTCGCGAGTGTAGCGTGCAGTGCTACATCCAATGCTTCTATGCGCTACTCATATGGGATTTCTTGTTCATATTCATGTATGAATTCACTTATTTCAGTTAAACCATCAAAGATTAGGGTGTTACTCAATTCTGTGCCAATCCATCGAATGGATTTAGTCATCATGGCGCAACGCCTTGCAGAAACCTCATGTAAGCGATTCTGCCAGTTTTCCAATCCTGCTTCCGAATCTGATGTGCACAAACTATCACATCACCAGCTGATATGGCCGTCCGCTGTGGGATTGACACAATCATTATAACTAGCAGTCATCTGGTACAAACTTTCCATGTGGTGCACTTCTTCTTCTGCTCGAATGGGTTCAATATACCGTGGTCCTTGAAGGGGATCAAGCGGTGCAATGACCCTAATCTGGTCATCCTCAAAGGTCATCTGTCTTTTCTTCAAATTAATGACAGCCAAATTATCAAATGCCCAGTCTATGCCTAAAAGTGCTGGGTAAGGTCTACTGTCATCCAGAATTTCGATTACTTCGAAGTCTGCAGAACCTCTTACTCCCTCAATATCAATGGGTACATTGGGTAATCTGCCCAATGGAGAAACTCGTTGCTAATTTGCAAGTCTTAACTGGATAGGAGATCTGGTAAGTTGAGGGCTACCCATCTGTTCCCATGTCTGCATAGTGAGAACATTAACTTCTGAGCCTAAATCAAAAATGACTTCATCCATTTCAAATGCTCCAATCTGCGCTATGAGTCTCACCTCTCTTCCCGTTCTAATATGACTCCCAATCTGATGAATAGCACGCTACGGTGTATTCATCGAAGCAGATTGTTGACACTGATCCAACAGGTGTTGGAGTTCCATAGTTGCTTTTTCATTGCGCAACAACTTTAAGCAGTTTCTCAGGAAAGCATGAACACTGCCTAGTGCATCCTCCTCGTTAGGCCTTCCAGATGTAGTGGCCTGCTCTCGCACCAGGTTCTCTTGATGCGACACATGCGGTCTGATATCATTATGTGGAATTGCGACAGAGCTTGAAGCTCGTGGATCTGAGAAATACTCCTGAGCTTGCTTGAATTCTTCTTTTTGCTTCTGTAGGTCAAGCAGGGATGGTTTAGTATTAGCGTGGCGCACCCATTGTGTCGCTGACTTTCCAGTTCCTGACTCTGGCGCACCAGTGGTTGCTCCACTGCACGTCACTATATTAACTGTGGGATCTGGTTCTCTTTTTTCTGCTCCAATCAACTGGATATTCTAGTTAACCTGTGGCTTCTTTTCTTGTATCTTGGCCATTAACTGAGGGCATTCTTCAATGACATGATCATATGATTTACAATATCTGCAGATGGTTGTAGGATTTTGGCAATCCCTTGCATAGTGGCCTTGAGCTCCGCAGTTATAACAAGTGATCTATCCTCTTCCTTGACCAAAACCTGCTGCGCGTCCATGGCCCCTATAATTTCCTCCTCTGCCTTCGCGAGCTTGGTCATACTGCGGCTCTGCTATGGGTCCTTGTGGTTCTGACTGTACTCTATAGACATCATGTTTTCTTTCTATCATAAGGTCATATGCTCTACAATTGTTTTCATCATGGCCTACTGATTTACAGAAATTGCAATATAGATTCTTTGGAGTTTGTACATATTTATGTAACAAGTGACACTCTTGTGGTCTGTGGCCTCTAGTTCTACAGATTTCACACCAAGGCACCTGTTCCTGTGGTAAAAGGTTAGGTGCTCCATTTGCAATATAATCTATGAAGACAGGACAATGGTCCTTTGAATGTCCTTGTGCTCTACACTTTGTACACCAAATTTCTTCTTTGACATCCTTTCCTTTCTTAATGTCATGCACTTGCAAGGTTAGGTTTGCTATTTGGTTCTGTAACTGCACAGCATTGTTGCTTGTTCCAGCAATTGGTGAAGCTTCTAGTTTCATAGCCATCTCTAGAGCTTGTTCTTGTGTAGTGAGATTCTGTTGCATAAGAGGAAGTCTAATGTGAGGAAACAACACAGCAATGAACCATTCCTTGTGCTCTTGCAGTGCAAACTCAAAGCTTACTTGATCTATCAAGGCTTTGAACTTCTGGTCAAAGTCCCATACTGACTCTGTAGGTAACTGTTTTATGTCTTTGAGTTCTGTTATACACTGTGATTCTGATTTAGGTTTCTTGAATTCTTTAATCATAGCATTTCTTACATCAGCAAGCGTCCTATTCTGTGCTGCTGAGTATTTCATAAACCAAGTTAAGGCTCTCTCTCTTAGTGTGGTTGCTAACTGAACCAGCTTAATAGCATCATCATTAATTTTCTTAATCGTCCAAATGGCTTCACATAGAAACCAGTGCTGCTCAGGGTCTTCTAGCCCTGTTCCTCTAAAGGTTGGTAGCTTCATGTCATCACCCATCCTTCTTACGCTAGGTTGACGTGGAGGTGCGGTAGCACTGCATCCGGGATGGTTAAACAAAGGTGGAGCTGAGGTACTAGAAGAACCATGCGGGCTACTAGAGGGTGTTACTGCGGGGTTATGTTAAGCCCCGTCTGGCTTTTGCAATGTAAAAGGGTGATAAGGGATATGAACACTCCCTTGTCTCTCTATATGGCTTGCTCTACGAGCTCGGCTATCTTCTGGGCTAGACTCAAAAGAATGCTGGTCGAGGCCTACTTTATACCATTTTCCACTATGAGTGCACCCAATAGCTTCAAAATCACTATCAGAATCTGAGGACATTACTTGTCTATGCTATTCATCGGAAGCTATACATAGTTTTCCTTTTTCATATAAGAGCATTTTAATGGACAGGTTCAGAGAATTTAAGAACTTACCCCTATATGCTTTGAAGAAGCTCCTCTCAGCCTTGTTGAAGCTCTTTCTCGTATCTACTGCAAACTCGGTGATGAAGCCTTACAGCAGACTGTTCAACCAAAAGTCTACTACATGGGACACAGGATTGTCTACCCGCTTCACAGTGCTAACTAGCTCAGGCGTCCAAGCGATAGGTCGATCAACATGCACAGTGGGTTGAGTGTCTGCTAGCTTGGATACCCACTCATGCAACTCAAGTGCAAATGTTACAAAGAAGATTTCATAAAGGTCAGTATAAATATGCTTCTGCAACCAGTCTTCTGCCTAAAGCCTAGGGCTTCTATTTTCACGTTCATCGAACTCTCTAGCCTTTGAATCAAACCACTCTTCAATTTCTTTAGCTGTAGGATTCCAACACCACATTGCCTTCAGGATAATAGGGTTAAAGTCGGGGGCGGAACCATTTGTTGGCTTAACACGTCTCAAAGCAATAGAACCATTTGTTGGCTTCCTTTTTGTCTGGGTTTCACATCAATCTTGCACATTGCCGAAAGTTCAGGTCTTGAGGCAATGGAACCATTTGTTGGCTGCTTATGGACAGACCTGGGTTTTCAGGAGGCGTAGCAACAAACACCCCTTGGCGCACTGGCCCTTTTGGCAACGGGTTGTGCAATAGCCCGAGGTCTCACCCGAAGTGGCTATGGGGGGCTAAGGAATCAGGTTTCCTTAACCGGAGTGGTGCAGAATCCAAAGTCTTCTCTCTTCCCTTCTTACGCAGTAACTTCTGAACAGATCATCTGGTTCTTTCACAGGTCATACAGCGCAACAGCGTTGGAGCTTATCGCCTCGGCTTAGCTGCACGGTATCTCCGCACCTGTGCACGAGGTGTTTACCCACTTCATTCATTACGCTATGTACTGTTCCTTCCCTCGCACTTCAGCGCGAAAATCATGCTCCTCAATTGCTGCAGCGGTAGTACTGTTACCGACTCTTCCAATAGTGCACGAGTATAAATTCTAAGGGAGCTTCAAGGACTTACTTTACATACTCATTCGTAAAGATAACGAAACATTCATGTAAACATAGATAGCAACACACAGACATGCATTCATGTAAAACATTACCATAACAACAAGAATTATGTGGTTCGCCTCCACGGGGAAATCACATCCACGGAAATTGTATCTTATATTATCTTGAGATGGGAATTACACAGTTACGCTGCACACACAGCTGCAGCCATAGATCTTTCTAGGAAACTCCACACACACAGCTGGGAGCCCTTCTCTTAGATCTACTCTCTTCTTCTACAGAGATTACAATGATTCAGACATCAACTTAGACTGTTTGTAAACTCAGATATCAACTTACAATGACCTTCTACCCAATCTATCTCTGACCCATCTAACATCTAACCCCTTTCCTTTTACAATTACACATATATATAGGTGGCCCTGAGGGTCACACCTTTACAAAACTGTGGGCCTTTCCCAATAGTGATCCCCAAAAACCCTAACCACTGACGGCTAGGTGTACTTTAGACGCCTCTTGCAGTCGCGAGTAGCTTCCTGCAGGCTCCGTGATTTCTGGCGCAGATCGTAGGTATGGGCACTGCTTCATCGTTCTTTGCTCCGTGTCCTTTGTCTTCAATGCTTCGTCCCGTTGCTCTTCCTTGGTCCGAGCAACCATAACTTCTGTACTTTTCCTTAAATGAGGGTAGCTGAGCCCTCTATTCCGTCGCTTCCTTCATTTACTATGGTGGTTGAGCTTTCTACTCAGCCACCTTATTTACTCCTTCTTTGACTTGTGCGTGTGAGCTCCGTGATTTCCAGTCCGCACTCTACGGTGAGCTCGTCCATCTAGCACCGTACCGCGCATTGTTCACTTCCGCCAAAAATGGTGCTTTTCCTCAAAATTAGCACTTCTCCTTCAAAACTTAGTGCTTTTTCCCCAAAATTGGTAGCTTTATCCTAGCTGTGGCCTATGCTCCAACACTAACCTTTGAATGTTTTCATATTCTAAATCAACCAACTTTGTTTCCATTTAAAGAGATTCTTCTTTATTATCAATATATTTCCTTTCATATGGGAATTTAGCAGAAAAATGTTTTATTTCACTGCAATTAAAGCATTTGGACTATAGCTTACCTTTGTATTTTCCAGGTTCTCCTTTTGGATATGACATAGATTGTGCTTCTTCTGTCTCAGATTCACAACTTGAACAATCACCATATTTCTCTTCACAAATATTTTGTATCTTGTTCCAAATCTATTTGGATGATGTACACTTCTTTACCTTGTCAATTACAAAATCTAGTAATCCATTCAATATGGCATCCATTGCTTTTGTATTGTTTTCTTGTGACTCCTCTCTATCTTCTATATAACCTGTTGTGACTGATTCCTAGATATCAAATCCAAGGGCCATCCAATATGTATTTATTTATATGGTCCAGAATAGATAATATGTTCCATTGAATAAAGGAGCTATGTATGTGATGAAACCAAATTCCTCACAAGCCATATGTGCTCGCAATATTCCTTCCATTGGTTAAGTTGTTTTGAAGGAACCTGCTATGATACCAATTGTTGTATTTATGGTTATACTGAGAGGGCGGTGAATAATTATAACATACTTTTTCATTACTTAACCATTCATTAAAAAATTCATAATAATAAACATAAGTAGAAACAAACCATAGAACACAACATGTAACGTGGAAATCCAATCAGGAGAAAACCACAATGATTTTTATCTTATGAATTTTGAGTAGGAACCAACCTACTATTACAATGTTTACAATCACCAACTTGTTGGAGACACCAATCCCCTTGATAGAGGACCAACTCAACAATATGTAGGCAATCTATGGTATTTTTTAAGGATTCTGATATTATACTTAAGTATGGTATCTTAGGCGATTATTTTGGATTAAAAAACACATCTATATAGATAGGTAGGCGAATATTAAATATGAAACATACAATTTACAACTTAAATGTGTAAATTTTGGTGAATATTACGTAAAAAAACATATTTTATGTAAATATAGGCGATATTAGAGACTAATAATGACCAAATAGCGAATTTATTTTTTGAAAAAATTCCCCCAAAATAGCCAATTGGCGAAATTTTTCCCCTAAAAATTACTATGGTAGGCACAAATATCCACAACTGAGCACCAACTTGGTAATATGTAGGCACCAACCTATTGGAGATAGGAATCTCCTCAACTGAGCACCGTCTCAATATTATGTAGGTACCAACCTACTGGAGACACCAATATCCTCAATAGAGCACCAAATCAGTAATATGTGGGCACCGGCTTACTGAAGAGTCATGTACAAGAATGCTAACATACTCTCTTTATAATCAGCTTCAACTTACATTTCAGCGCAATCTTCAGTTTCTAAGCTACTTTAACTTTTTCACAGCTTCAACTTATATGTAACTTCAACTTATGCACAATATTCAAATTCTACTCCTATAACATGTATTATGTATCTATCATGGATTCAATACTTCAATTTTTCTTACGGAAATCCTTTCTTCTATGCATTAACCTACCTGTCACGTGCTTCCCTTCGCAAAGAAAATCTAATTCATGTGCATCAATGTACGTTTCTATACTGCAAAAAGAAATTCTAACTCATATTCACTCATTTACCTTCATGTGTTGTATTACACAAAGCAACTCTAACTCATGTTCATTAATTTGCATTTCTATTCTCCACAACACAAAACAATCTCAACTTCTGTGTTAATGTACTATGCACCAACTTTCCTATCACACTCTGTTCTATGCAAGATAATCGTCACTATTATGCATTCATCACATTAACTACATTCTTCCTATGCAATTTCAACTTCTGCATAGTATTTACCTATGCCTTATAACCTGCTTCATAACTTACTTCAAATATGCCTCATAAGACCACTTTCAAGTTAGATCCAAAATCTGCCAGAATCACCTTCTATCTTAACCTCATCAAAAGAAGAACCTGCATGAAAACATCCCTTCCTTTTAAAAATGTGTGCCTTCTCTTCCTTAGAGAACCTTAGAAACCCCAAAAAACCTTCATGAGAATATCTTCAAAACCCAGAAAAGATCTTCAAATCCATCTTCAAACCCTAGAAGACCTTCCTCTTCCACAAGTGCACACCTTTTTGAGAGCTCTATGAGTGGATAAATTGATGAAAACATGAGGAGAGAGTTACACTTATTTATACAAGTCTTAAATCACTTTCTGGGCCAAAAGAACATTGTTCCATATCATGGCAGGGTCGACCTAATATTCTTGTTGGGTGGACTTTACAGATTCTTTCATATCTCCTCATTCCTATGGAATTAGAGGGAGTTCCATATACCATTGGAAATGTATCGGAATAATATTTCTATCCAAATGACCTATAATTCAATTTTAGATAGGTATATAGGTTAAAAATTCCTTCAAATATACAATATCTAAACTGGGCATCAGTAACACAATATCTCCAATAGTATTCATATTCCTTTAATTTTCTTACCTCCGCAAGTGACCAAATGGTGTGTACATCAATATATTCACATGGAAATCATCATTACTTGTATTTGAAGTGGGGGAACATCAATATATTCACTTGGGAATCATCATTACATATGGGGGCACATCAGTATCTTCACTTGGGAATCATGTTAGGATCATATTTTATCATTATTAGGGCTTCCTGTTAGGGTACTATTTTATCCTCATCTTGGACATATGCAGTATCAACAAATCTTTGATATCAATATAACAATATTTCCATGCCTTTGACATCAATTAAAAAAATATTTCCAACAATCCCCACCATTATCTATCCTCAACACCTTTATTTTCTTCTCTATATGATTCTCTACAAAAAGCCTTAAACTCTTTAAATTTATCAAATACTTGATATTTATTTCGAAGGAAATAAATCAATGTGTTCCTTAAGAAATCATCTATAAATGAAACATAATACACATGTTTATGAAATGATCGAACGAGCACAAGTCCAAACACGTCATTATGTGTTAACTCTAATATGTAATATCCTTGTTTTCAATCCATACAATGTATTAAACAAGATTATGTAAATGATGTCAATATGCTAGTATGGATTCTTAGTGTGAATCTCAAGGCCAAGGTTTGACTAATGAATGTCTAAGCATGTATAATGTAAATATTTCTATATGGAACATGTGGTTGGCTAGTCATGATGATGTGAAATATAGGTAAATATTGTGTTATAAAATGATAAAAAATGGTCCAAGATGGTTGTGTAAAGAGCACTAAAGGGGAAGAGGAAAGGGGGCATGTGGGAGATTACATCCTCCATTTCTATGTGTTGACCTTTTAATTCATTCGTCCATTTCCATGTCCCTTAAATTGTCCAATCAATTCCTTTTTTTACTATTAAATCCAATCATTGAATGCATGTGTGATATTGGTGGGGAAAGTCTTCTCATGTAGTTATGGAAGCATGGGATTACTATACTTATTTGATAGTGGCAAGAGTCCTCTCTTGTATGGTCATAAGTTATGTCAGTTGTATTTATTTCCATCCTCTCATATGATTTGGATCTTGCCACTCATTCTAATACAGAGTTTACACTACGTAGAGTTTTCTCTTGATTTTAATTGCTATTACCATACAAGACTATTGCATTAACTAGAAATTTAAATTGTGAAGGAGTATTGCATATTTTTAGAAAAAAGAGAATGGTCATAGTTGAGCATGGAGCCTTGGAAAGATAGGAACATTTATGCATTATGTTTTACAACTTCTATATGCTTGATAATCCATGAATTAATGTTATAGGAGGTTCTCCAATAGCATATAGCAGGTTGGAATCTTTTTGCACACACTAATAAGCACTATAAGGGTTGTATTTCTTGAGGGAACTATGGAATAGTGAAGGAAAATTCCTTCATTTTGTTGTGTGGGGTAGTAGAGAAGAGTGCCATGTTTTGGATGGTTGACTGAGATCCCTATGAATGTTGAAAAGTGGAAAATTTGGCTAAGCATGAGAGAAAATGGGTTGTGGGATAAGAAAGAAAAGCTTGAAGATATTTTCCTTGGGGGTGGTATATGCAGTTGATACCTATTATTAGGTGGAAAATCAATCTTACACATCCAATTTCTTGGATATTCTTATTTAAATATACGTATTATATTTTTATATGAATGTGGAATGATTTGATTTTCTTCCTGCAGTGAATGTGCTTTTTTATGCATGATGTATGTGTAGATAGAGTTTTAATTCCATTGTGTTTTGCATTCTAAAATTGCATGCGCATCTCTTATTTATAAATTTGTATTATGGCCACTGGGATAAACTTATAAGATTGAAATTCATATCCCCCTCGCTTGGTCAGGTTGATGGATGGGACATGACATAAGATTCCATTTTATCTTGTAGCGCCAAATGCATATCTTACTCAATTTTCTTTACCATATATGCAATATTCACATAAATTGAAATCTAGGATGCAATTAGACATACCTTCAACCATACATTTACCATGTAATGATCAAAGGCCCTTCTCTCTAGCATGTTCCAATATTTGACTCAATAGCATTGTATTTCCTCTAGATATAGTAGGAATTATGTCTTCTTTATTTCAACCCTTAGGCACAACATAACGGTTACATCCATTGGTGATTGTTCTTCTAAATAGTTTGTGTATAGTTTCATTCATAAATCCCCTCATCTAGAACACTAATACTCAAACCATTTTGGATGTTTCTTTCTCAAACATACTTTGTACACCTACATCACTCATATTCCCAATGGGTATCAATTTTCTAGCTAGATCTAGAATGTTTAACACCCTAGGAGAGTTATAATCCTTCCATTCTTGAGTAGCAACTTCACTCTTCCACTTCCTATGATTTAGTTGTTGATTCATCTCCTAAGAAAACATAACCTCCATTATTCTTTTCATATTCATAGAACCACTCCCTATTGTTAGATTTCTAATAATATAGTAGTATAATTTTCATTTCTTTCTGTTAAATTTTGAGCATTAAATCACAATACTCTAGGATCTTTGCTGAGAGAATAACATATACAGTATATCAATGCATGACAATCACAATATGACAAGCATCACAAGAATCAAAAGCATAAGAGACAAGAGACACAAAGTTTCTGTGGGGAAAACCCTAAGGTGAAAAACCCCACAACTTCCTCAGAGATAGAGAGAGCAATGGCTCAACCAAAGTACAACCAAATAACACTGAGATAGTCTCCTAGTAGCAGATGATCCTCCTCCTCACTAGTGCACCACTTTCTGAGAGAGAGTGAGTTTCTTTTTCGAATGAGTAAAATAGAGATCTCCGATCTCTATTTATACTAACCTTTTTGCCCAGTGACCTTATGGGGCCGACTTGTCTAGCTAGGTACATCCACATTATATTATATATAATTCAGAGCCGACCCCACATGGTGGTCTAATAACCCATCGACAAGTACACACACTTGCGACACTTGTCAATCCACATGATGACACTTCCTTATAGAGGAATGACACATCTCTTATAAGGGTACAATAAATATATATAAAATACACAGATGAAATACATTCCGAAGTTAATATACATCAACACTCCCTCTTAACTAGGAAGGTATTTCTCGACACAGATCTGCTAGACAAGTCTTCTTCTCGGGATCATCATCATCGATGCATCGTCATCATCATCGTCACTACTGCTGCTATCTCAACCAATCTCTGACTCTACTCGTCATAGGAAGTTCTACAGAGCCAGTCCTTTTTCATACTGGATGTAGGCCCACCACCTGCAGGTCTTCATCATCATTGGCCATACTGTGGAATCCTCAGGACTTATTACGTGCATCACAAAACCTGGCTGCAACATCCCAGGCTATTACAAGCACACAGCTCTACCTGTAGGATCTCCCAGGAGCACATTACATGTGACCCATCACAAAACCTGGCTGAAGCATCCCAGGCTGTTACGAGCACACGGCTCTACCTGTCGGATCTCCCAAGAGCACATTACATGTGATCTCAAAACAAAACCTGGCTGAAGCATCTGAGGCCTTTTTCATCTTGTCCGGATCTCCCAGGAGCAAATTACATGTGGTCATGGCAAAACCTGGCTGAAGCATCTGAGGCCTTTTTCATCCTATCCAGATCTCCCAGGAGCAAATTACATGCCATAGGACAAAACCTCGCAAGAGCATCTGCCAGATATCCCAGGGCACCGAATTACATGCCATAGGAAAAACCTCGAAAGACTATCTGTAGATCTCCTAGGGCACAAATTATATGTCCTCCCAAAGCAAAACCTCGAAAGAGCATTTTCCAGATGTCCCAGGGCACTGAATTACATGCCATAGGAAAAACCTCGAAAGACCATCTGTAAATCTCCCAGGGCACAAATTACATGCTTACCTGCACAACCTGATCCACGGCCACAAAGTATCATTTGATACTCATCATACATCATCCTGATGTACACATGATCATCCTGATCATCATCACTGCAACATCCTGCTGCATGTCATCTGGAGAAGCTCGTCATCCACGATCATCCTGATCATACATTGCATCCATCTGATGCAAACCAAGTATCTACCTGATAGATATCATCATACATAGTGTATCCACCTGATATATAGATACATGAGCCCCACAATGTATCCATCAACATACATGATCTACCTGATCATACCTGATACATATCAATATTCATGATCTACCTGATCATACAATGTATCCACCTGATACATATACAGATACATGGTCCAAGCATCCAACATGATGCATATACACAATACATACAAATGATCCAACCGATCATATCCAGCATCCCACATGATGCATACATGCATATAAATGATCCAACTGGTCATATCCAGCATCCAACATGATGCATACATACATATACAAAAATGATCCATCTGATCATATACAGCAGAAACCAAAACATCATCCTGATGCTCATCATCTAGCGCTTACATCCATAGCCATGTGAAGGATACTCCTTCCAACATGCTTGGAATGTCTTCAGCAAATGTGTCCATCACTTCTTCCTCGAAGTGTCCTCGATCTGAAGAACGCCAAGCCTCTCTTTGAAGTACTCGAACTTCACTCTGGCCAGTGGCTTCGTCAGCACATCTGCAATCTGCTCGTTCGTCGCAACATACAGGAGCTTCACAGCTCCTCTTTGCACCATATCCCTGATATAGTGATATTTGATCTCTATGTGTTTCGACCTGTCACGAAACAATGGATTCTAGGACAGCTTCACACAACTCTGGTTATCACAGAAGATAACAGTAGCATCCAACGAGAGATCAAATAACTCAGACAGTAGCTTCCATAGCCATACTGCCTCACAACTAGTTGAACAGGCTGCAACATACTCTGCCTCAGCTGTACTTAGTGCTACACAGGACTGCTTCCTACTAAACCAAGAGATCACACCTGATCCCATACTGAAGCAACACCCATATGTGCTCTTCCTATCTGCAGCACTGCCAGCCCAATCTGAATCAACATAACCCTGCAGGTTAAACTTTTGATTCACTTCATACTTCAGCCCATAATCCGCTGTACCCTTCAGGTACCTCAGAACATGCTTTACAGCAATCAGGTGAACACTCCTCAGATCCGTCAGGAACTGGCTCAATGTGTTCACAGCAAAGCAAATATCCGGTCTCGTGTTCGTCAGGTACATCAAGGACCCAATCATCTAACGATACATAGAGACATCAACTGGCTCAGATGAAGCATCACATAGAAGCTTAAGATTCGATGCCATAGGTGTGGCCATGGCTTTGCAATCCATCATCCCAAATCTCTTCAGGATATCCATTGTGTACTTCCCTTGACCAAGGAAGATCCCACCTGCACTCTGCCACACCTCCATACCTAGGAAATAGTGCATCATTCCCAAATCTTTCATATCGAATTCAGCAACAAGCTTTCTCTTAGTATCTGCAATCAGTCTGTCATCTCCTGTTACAAATAAGTCATCCACATACAGGAGTAGAATCACAGGATTCCCTTCCTCAACCTTGTAGTAAAGGTTGGAATCCGCTTTACTCTTGGTAAAGCCCAAACTAGATAGGAAACTGTCCATCCTACCATACCAGGTTATGGGAGCTTGCTTCAAGCCATACAAGGCTTTCTTCAATCTGCACACATATGACTCCCTGTCATGTATTTCAAAGCCTAGTGGCTGCTCCACATATACTTCCTTTTCAACTACACCATTGAAGAAAGCAGTCTTGACATCCATCTGGTGTATTTTCCATTTCATTGCTGCAGCTAGGGCAAGTACTGTTCTGATGGAAGTATACCTGGATACAGGTGCAAAAGTTTCTTCATAATCTATTCCCTCTTTCTGATAGAATCCACGAGCTACGAATCTTGCCTTGTATTTCTCCACACTGCCATCTGCAGCATGCTTGATTTTGAAGATCCATTTAGAAGTTACAACTGACTTCTCTTTAGGTCTTGGGACAACATCCCAAACATCATTCTTCATTATTGATTGATATTCCTCAACCATGGCATCCTTCCATTCTTTCTTTTCTACTGCTTCTTCATAACTGGAAGGATCTTTGTTTATAATGTCACAGAGCAAAGCAACATAGCTGGTCTGTGATCTGGTTCTTTTCTTTGCTCTGTGTTCTTCTTCTAGAATGCCAAATCTTTCTGCATCTTGAATGAGCTCTCTAGCCCATCCAGGTTTCCTCTTGTGAGATTTATCCTCACGTGGTGGATCTATAGGTTCTTGTGGCTCTTCAAACTCACGAATAACTTATGGAATTGCTTCAGTCATGGTAGTGTCTTGAAATCTTGTTTCCTTAGGTTCTTCATAAACTTCGGTAGGTGCCTTCCTCGATTTGATGAATGCTGAGTTTTCATCAAATGTTACATCCCTGCTGACATCAATCTTCTTGAACCCTAGAAAGTATATTCTGTAAGCCTTCGAGCTTTCACTGTAACCCACAAAGATACCCTTCTTTTCTGAAGGATCTAGTTTAGTCCTCTTTTCTTTTGGGACATGAGTGTATACTGGACAACCAAATATTCTGAGATGGCTGACTTCAGGTTTCTTACGAGAAAAGAACTCTTCTGGTGTCTTGTTGTCCAATATCTTGTGGGGTGTTCTATTCTGCACATATACAGGTGTTCTAGCTGCTTCTGCCCATAGATGCATAGGTAGATCCTGGTCATGGAGCATTGCTCTTGCTGCTTCCATGATTGTTCTGTTCTTCCTTTCTACAACTCCATTATGTTGTGGATTGTAAGGAGTAGTCAACTCCCTCTTAATCCATGAATCATTGCAAAGCTTCTTGAAGTCACCTAAGGTGAATTCTCCACCATTGTCAGATCTGAATGTTTTGATCTTCTTGTCAGTTTGATTCTCCATCAAGATTTTTAATTCCTTAAACTTAGCAAACACCTCATCTTTGTTCTTCAAGAAGTATACCCAAGTCTTCCTGGAGAAGTCATCAATAAATGAGACATAGTAAACATACCCACTTAGAGAACTGGATGACATAGGACGACATACATCTGAGTGGATGATTTCCAGGATGTCTTTTGCCTTCCTTTCACTACTTGGGAAATCCTTCTTAATGTTCTTACCTTTTGCACATCCTTTGCAAACACCTTCATGTTTGGTCTTGATTTCAGGAGGACCCTCTATAGCCTTGCTTGCAATTGGAAGTGCCCTATAGTGCATATGAGCAAGTCTTCTATGCCAAAGTTCACTTGGCTCCATGGATTCATGCACCATGGCATGTTCAGTTTGTCCCTTCAATTTATACAAACCTCCCTCTTGCTCTCCAATCATTACTGCATCATCTATGGTCTTTCCCTTTGGCCACATTAGGACTTGACCATCCAAAAATGCAACCCTCATACCTTTTGCATCCAATGCAGAGATTGAGAGTAAGTTCTTCTTGAGCCCAGGTACATAAAGAACTTCTTTCATCTTCAAAGATTTTCTAGAATCTAGGTTGTAGGAGGCTTCACCACTTCCTTTGATTAGGTATTGATAATCATCCCCAAGTTTCACCTTATGGGGTGATTCATGTTCACATAGATTCACAAAAGATTCCTTAAACCCAGTCATGTGTTTGGAAGCCCCACTATCAATCAACCAATCATTACAACCATGGGAGATAGTACCTGTGAGAGCAGAGATTAGAACATACTCTTCTTCACTTGATGAGTTATCATCACTTTCTGCCCTAGCCTTCTTCTTGGGTGGTTCATCATCCTCGGCAGCATGAGCATGAAACCTTCTTTTGCTGCCCTTCTTCTTCTTGTTGGAATTGTTGTTGTCCTTCTTGTTCTTGGGACAATTTATGGCAATATTTCCTTTCTCATTACAGGTGAAGCATATTCTTCTTTCTTTGAAGTGATGTGAAGATTTCTTGGAGTGAGATGGCTCTCTCTTGGACTTCACTTTCTTGGTGTGAGCTGTGAGAGCTTGATCTTCATTCCCCATCTTTTCTTCTTGTGCCACAAGCCTTGCTTCTTCTTGTGAGCATTCTTCCCGTAATCTAGTGAAGGAGATCAACTTCTTCCTTGCACAAATTCCTTGGATAAAGGAATCCCATGACCTGGGTAGGCCATTTAGAGTGGTCATCACCACTTCACCATTCTCCACCATTTCATCCACTGCTTCTAGTTGTTCATTGATCTGGGAGACCCTTGAAAAATAAGATTGAATGGTTTCTCCATTCTGAAACTTTACTCCTTTCAATTGGTTCTGCAGGGTCATCTTCCGATTTATGTTCTTCCCTTCAAATAGCTTGGTCAAAGAGTCAAACATCTCCTTGGGTGTCTTTAGAGAGGACACATGTGGTATGAGATGATCTTTAATGGAATCAGCAATAATTCGCTTTTCCTTGACCAATTTCTTCTTATGCAATACCTTGGCTTCTTCATCCTCTGGGATAGGGATGTCTTCTTTCACATATGAGTCCAACTCATTTTCTTCCAGGATTAACCCAATCCTATACTTCCAAGCTTGGAAGTTATCAACTCCTTCAAGCTTATCCTCAAGCTTGGTGTTGTGAGACATCTCAAAGAGTACTTCAAATGGAAATAGAAAAGATTTAGATCTTACCACTTGAAATGCTGAAAATTCGATCTCGTCCCAGATTAGGGTTTGTTAGAAAAATCCTAAAAATTCAAAATGTGAATTTCAAATTTCTGAAAGGATAGAAAGATGCACCTTGATGAGCTGATCAGCCTGGTGCATTCAGAATTTAAGATCAGCAAATTTTTGCCCTCCAGAATTGCCTTTTTGTCCTCCCGGGTTCACTAGGGAGAGCCCTGAATTAGGGTTTGAGTTTCCCGGAGATCTACATAGCCAAAAATCTCGATCCAAAGCTCTAAACTTCGATTTTTGCATGGAGCTTCTAGCTATGTCTTCAGATTCCAGAAATTCCTATTTTTGTGGAAACCCTAATTTTTAGGGCCAAATCTGAAAATACTCAGAATTGAATTCTGACTGGACAGATAGATGCACCTTGATGAGTAGAGTCAATCTACTATACTGATTTTCAAAAATATGTGGAGAGAAACCCAATAAACAAGGAACCCAAGCTTCCGTCACTGCAAAATGTCTTCTTCTCACGTTAGCTCTAATACCATGTTAAATTTTGAGCATTAAATCACAATACTCTAGGAGCTTTGCTGAGAGAATAACATATACAGTATATCAATGCATGACAATCACAATATGACAAGCATCACAAGAATCAAAAGCATAAGAGACAAGAGACACAGAGTTTCCATGGGGAAAACCCTAAGGTGGAAAACCCCACAACTTCCTCAGAGATAGAGAGCAATGGCTCAACCAAAGTACAACCAAATAACACTGAGATAGTCTCCTAGTAGCAGATGATCCTCCTCCTCACTAGTGCACCACTTTCTGAGAGAGAGTGAGTTGCTTTTTCGAATGAGTAAAATAGAGATCTCCGATCTCTATTTATACTAACCTTTTTTCCCAGTGACCTTATGGGGCCGACTTGTCTAGCTAGGTACATCCACATTATATTATATATAATTCAGGGACGACCCCACATGGTGGTCTAATAACCCATTGACAAGTACATACACTTGCGACACTTGTCAATCCACATGACGACACTTCCTTATAGAGGAATGACACATCTCTTATAAGGGTACAATAAATATATATAAAATACACAGATGAAATACATTCCGAAGTTACATATACATCAACACTTTCAACAAAATAACCATCCACAGAAACACAAGAGACACAATAGCTTACCCTAGGAAAACCCAAACTCAAGAAAAATGCAGCAAACCTTTCTTTTTGAAAGATTTAGTACAAATTACAATTACATCAGATATGAAAGTGATTTATATCAAGAGAGATCACAAATAGAGAAGATGTAGTTCAAAAGGAGCCACAGAAATCATTCTTCTACAACCTAAAGTGACTTTTTCCTTTCTTTAGAGAACATGAGTGATATGTGTGTCTAAATGAGGAGGCATCCCTCCTATTTATACTATTTTATGGGTGAATTTTTCATTGGGGCCGACTTCTCTTTTTCCATAATAAAATACCTTTTTATTCATTTTCTTTTTGTAGGTTGGCCTAGGTAGTGAGGATACCTCATTTAGATACTAACAACAACACTCCCTCTTATATAGGGAGTTATCATCATGCTAGAACACATCTGAGAATCATTTGATCCTCACAGCTTGTCTCGCACATCTCATCATCATAAGAAAGGTCCATCCACACAACTTAGTCCATCAAGAAGTGTGATCAATATAGTCGACATAGGACAAGAAGTTCACACAAAAATCATCTTGGTCCACATAGAACCACAGTCCACATAGGACTCTCGAGGAGTACGATCAAATCAACTTAGTCCATTGAGGAGTACGATCAACTCAATCGATATGATCAAATCAAATCAGTCCATCAAGGAGTATAATCAACACAACCCATCGAGCAGTACGACCAACACAACACAGTCCATTAAGGAGTACGATCAATTCAACTCATATGATAATCTCAACTCAATCCATCAAGGAGTATGATCATAATGTTCCACACAATAACCATAGTTCACACAAGACTCTCGAGGAGTATGATCAACTCAAATCAGTCCATCAAGGATTACAATCAACTCAACTCATATGATCATCTCTACTCAATCCATCAAAGAGTATGATCATAATGTTCAACACATGAACCATAGTGCACATAGGACTCTCGAGGAGTATGATTAACTCAACTCAGTCCATCCACGAGTATTATCAACTCAAATAATGTGATCAACTTGACTGAGTCCATCGAGGAGTATGATAGAAATCCATCGAGAAGTAAGATTAACTCAACTCAGTCCATCGAGGAGTATGATCAACTCAAATCACTCTCAATACAGGAGAATGTTCCACACAAGGGTACAATCCACATAAGAGAATGTTCCACACAAGAACCATCCAACAAAGAGATATACTCCACATGGGAGAATGTTCCATAAAAGAACTATCCCAAATAAGGATATACTTCACACAGGAACTAGGCACAAGTCTTGTCTTGTTCCTCATTACATCCAACTTGTAATGACCCTATTTCAAAATTTTATTAAAATGCCAATTTTTCCACTTTTTCCCCAATTTCGACCTTTGACTAGTTTTACTGTTTTGACCTCCAAATGAACCCAAATGCTCCCAAATATTCTGTAGGACTATATGAATGGTATTTAGACTTGAATATTAGGTTCAGTTATGTTTTATGGCCCTCCAAATACTGCTACAAACTTGATTTGTATTCTGATCAATATAGGTAATTTTGACTAGTAATTTGTGCATCAAATCCCCCCGCGGTAACACTGTAAATGGCCTTCCAAATGCCTCCAAACTCCCACAAATTTATGAAAATAGGTATGTAATGTGTTAAGTATGTGATTAAGGTCTCATATGCACCATTAATTGATTTTTACTACTGTTCTAACTCTCTCACATTCAACAGCAAAAACCCCCAATTCGACCCTTCGGGAAATGGCACTATTTCACCTCTCAATACAAACAAACGGAGTAAAAATGCTTCAAATGCTCAAGTACAGTACATGAAACTTGTAGAATATATCCATGGCAGAATATGAATCAAAAATATATCAGAGAATCATCCATCCATTCGAAATAATCAACCTTATAGTGTCATACATCAAAGCATTGGGGAAATGGACATTGCTTGTTCATTAATCAATAATTTTGCATACATTCAATGGGTATTTCCACCTAAGAGTTTCTAAATATGAATAATAGAGGATATGAAGCTATTACAATTAGAAAAATATCATATGAAGCTCTCCCAATGAGTGCAAGATCTCACCCAAAGCCCAATCCCTCAAGGAGCTCGAATATGCCTTCAAAATTGGAAATGGTGGAGAGAAAGTGCAGCACTAAACCACACCATGAAACTTCCTGTAGCTGCTACCTGAAAATAAAACTCCATTAAAGCACCATGAAAGACCTGAGTGGCCTCTCCAAACACCAACTTGGATGGGAATCTTTCACCCTCGAAATTGGCTAAGGCAAGAAACTAGTCATCCACTAGTTCTCTCTTCACAAATGCAATTTTTCTCAAATCATCAAAAGCCATTTTTATACTTGATTTCTACATTTTATAACCAACATTAGCCTTCAAGGGGTCGAAATCCTCTCAATAGATTCAATAATTTTCCATTTAGAAAATATTCCTCATTTGCCACTTGTCTCCTAGTTCCAACCTTCCATCTTCTCCCAAATTTGAATTTGAGTCTCTTTAGATTCCCCCAACTCCATGAGCGCCTTCCTTTAGCCTATTTTTTGGGATGACATGTCATAATGGTCAGGTGTAAGAAGTCAGGTCTGAATTTTGTCATAAATGTCATAGATGCTTCATTATTGTTGTCATAAAACTAGGGAATCTAGCCCAAGTGTCCACTAGTCTCCAATTTGACTCTTCCTCTCCCATGGAGGTTACTATTCCATCCCATTTCGACCTAAGATGCTCAATGCCATGTGTTATGACTTACCAACTCACCCAAGAGTGTTCACCTTCCCATGAATTCGAATTAGCAAGAGAGAGCTGCCATGTGTCATTGAAAAATCAAGCTAGTGTGGGTCCCACCACCTCCATATGTCTCCAAAACCACTTGCCACCTAGAATTTCTCTTGAATTTATTTATTCATTATATTTATTAAATGCTTGAACCTTTCTAATGTCTAAATATAATTTATTAGCTTCCTTATTACCATCCCACATGTGCCCATCCAACCTAGGAAACTAGTAGGATTGATGGGATTGTCTTACTATGCACTTATTTGAATGGGGACATTACACAACTAGTCATCAATATCCCTTTTAGAGGAAGGGAATCTCCACCACCCAAATATTTTCACAGAAGTATGCAAACTTCACTTTGGACAAAGGATTGGTAAGGACATCTATAGTCTACTCATTGTGGATATATATTTCAGCTTCACTGCTCCTTTCTGAGTTATGTCTTTGATGTAGTGATATATGATCTCAATATGTTTGGACCTATGATGGAACATAGGGTTCTTCGAGAGATTTACACAGCTCCGGTTATCACAAAAATATCACTTTCACATCAATTTCATGACCATACCAGTTGATAGGCAGCTTCTGAAGCCATACTTCTTTCTTATAGGCTACACTAGCTGCGATGTACTTTGCTTCGACTGAACCAAGTGCCACAGAGGTTAGTTTCTTGCTAAACCAAGAAATCATAGCTTACCCTAAGCTAAAAGAGTGCCCAAAGGTGATCTTTCTGTCAATGGAACTACCAACCTAATATGAATCTATGAATCCCATGGTTGGATGCAGCCCAAATAAAGGAAGTTTTGATGGTGAAGTACAGTTAAGTGAGACCTAACATCGGCTAGTTTTGGGAGAAGCAACTCCACAATTCTCGAAAGGAGGGTACAGAGCAAAGCACAGTTGATAGGAAAGGACCTATCCCCTTAGTAAAGATAAAGTACTAGGGTAGTTGAAGTGGTTAAGGATGAAGTGGTGAACTGACAGCTACATAAGTAGAGAGAAAAGAAGTAGAATAATGCAAAGGATGCACCACTGTAGATTCAGATCCATGTGGTCAAAACTATGACTATTAGAGGAAGCGTCATGTTCAGAAGAAGTGGCAAAAAAGGACAATGAAGTTACATCAAATTTAAAGCAAAGCGTCATCAACAGGAGAACCACGGGTTTTAGGGTTTAAGGGTACTATGGGGGATGGCCCATAGTTATTGTAATATGTGACCTCCACGCACATATATAAAAAGGGAAATTTTGTATAAGGGAGGGTTGGTCTTACTTCGACATAAAAGTGATTGTTGTTGTTTTGATCTAGCTTAAGAGAGAAAAGACTCTATAGCTAAGTGTGTAGAGATCTATTGTATAGAAGAGTCTACAGCTGAGTGCACAGACCAGAACTGTTATCCCCTTCCAAGTAATATAAGAATAGTTCCTGTGGATGTAACTCCCATATGGGGGGTGAACCACATAAGTCCCTATGTTATATGTATGAATCTATGATGTGTTTTGCACTCATGTTATAGTATGTTTATGTATTTTCTTTCTTATGTATGTTAATGGCGATTATATGTTAAGTAATCAGAAGACATGTGTATAAATGTTATGAAGAACATTAAGTATGATGAATGCGTAGTTAGAAAAGTAAGATAATTGTGATTCAACTAAGTCTGTAGGTTGTTGATAACTACGAAGTGCGAAGTCACCTATGATAGTATTATGTTAACTATATATGCCAATTAAGAACCACATTGTGAGGTCACTTTCCACATCTACGCATCACCACGGTTAAAAAAAATGATTATGTAACCACCCATCTTCACCTCGGGTGAGACATCATCCTGTTCACAGAACCCGAGTCAGCCAAGAAATAAATGTACACCAACAATGGTTCCGTTTCTGTGCTATATATGCAGTTGAGTGTCGCAATGGTATTGTGTTTTTCTTGAACTGATATTTTGGTGATGTGTCATGTTGATGTGGAATCCAGAGAAGAAAGAAATACAGAATTGGGTAAGTCAGAAAGAACATGAGTTTTCAAAGAAAGAGAAAAAACATCCACATCTTACAACAAAACAATGGTTGTAGAGGTACATATTCACTTGCACGAAATTTTCTTCGCATATTTTTCTAATGAGCTAAATGAGTGGATATCGAGTCTCGCAGAATGAAAAAACTGCTTTCATTGTGAAGAACCTACAGTTTGGAATCCAGATATGATTTAGAGACTTAAAGGGATTGATAACCACATTTCAAGAGTGGTAGACTTCTGGTTGGATAGCTTACTGGAAGGCTATATTACGGAGTTTCTTGTGGACACTTTGACGTCTTACAGAGCAACAGAAGGATATTTTTTCCAAGTATTTAGAGGTAAGTACCTAAAAAACTTGATTTTATACGTTAAAATGTTATTAGCTGAAAAAGGCATCTTAAAAATGCAATCAGATTCTTAGGGTCTGAGACTCTAATGTTCAAAAACACAGATAGTGATACAGATGAAGACATTGGTATTTTATGTAGTGGAAAAAGATATAAAGTTAACACTAGGAAGAGGTCTCGTGAAGCTGAACCTCTCACATTCCTAGAAACTGAGTTAGGAAGTGATAGAAATCCATCTCAAGCTGAGTCTAATAGTGAAACATAACCTAGATACATTGGCTATCATCCTATCACTCCGCAGAAACTTATAATTGAAGAAAGAAATATTACTAGTCCGTAGAACACTAGTACTAGCAATACTAGAGGAGAAAACACTCAGAATCAATCAAGTAGTGGTGTACATCCATCGTTTCAAAACCCTATACCTCCTAAGAGAAGGATGGAAGAAAACATAAAGCTACCTGTTTTTAAAGGAACTGGTCTAGAAGATCCATATCAACATTGGTTTCTCTATGATGTTTTCTGGAACGTTAAGCAAGCACAAGATGATGCTATGAAACAAGCTCATCTAGTTACCACATTCAGAGACAAAACATTAACATGGTTCATGAAATATTCTATTGGATAGAACAAAACATTAGCAAAGATCAGAATTGTGTTGATTAGGGAATTTAAGAATCCTAAGTCAAAATCTCAGTGCATTATAGAGATAAAAGAAATAAAACAAAAACCTAATGAGACTGTGTGGGAATTTGATCAGAAATTCAAAGCCTTGTTTGATCAAGTTAGCGTTTATATAGCACCGCAACAGCAACAAGAATGGTTTATAGTTGCATTGTTGCCCCACATTAGATTACCATTGATGCAACAGAATGTTGCTTCGCAAATAGAGGCATTAGAAATTGTCATGAAACTAGAATCTTCGCCCATAGGAGAAACTAGCATAGCCATAATATAGATACATACATAGCTAGAAAACTTGACATTACAATTACAAGATATGAAGAATGGAAAATAAAGAAGAGAAGAGGTTTGGTGTACTAAATGTAAAGGAGAAGGAAATTCCAAGGAACATTGTCCTGTATTCAGAGATTACCTCGCTAATGGAGCACCGAATCCATTAAATCAACCTCAAGGACCATGGTGCAAGATTTTTCGATGTAAAGGACATGGCCCAGAGGACTGTTACCTACTTCAGAAGTATGTATAGACACCAAAGAATCTGTACTGCACATTTTGTAAGTCATTTGGCCATGATGATACTAATTGTAGAGCATACGACCTTCTGATAGAAAGAAAAAATTATGTCTATAGAGTCTAAGGAGAAACACAGAACAATAATGAAAATGCACAGTATGATCAAGGCACATACAAAGGACATGGTGGATTTAGAGGAAGAGGACGTAACACTAGCCAAGGACGAGGTGGAGGTCAGATTGTCTTCTATAAATGTGCTTAAACAAGACATTTAGCAAGAGACTGTTAGAACCCATGCACTACTTGTAAGTATTGTATTTCATTTGACCATATCATTGAAGCATGTCCCATTTTTCTAGGAAAAATGCAGGAAAAGAGACCAGAAGGACATAACCAGAATATTCAAATGATCGCAGCCGAGAAAAGAAATGAATATCGCAACATCCATGATGTGATGCGAAGTGTAGATTTGATAGGAAATGACACGATAAACGAAGCTTTGACTTCTAATGATCGCATAAACAGACCAAAGCCTACTAATGGGCCTTGGGTAAGAAAAACAGTTGGAAAAATACCTGTATTCAACCCTAACAAAGAAAAATAAGTATTCATCAAATCAAGAAAATGATTTCAAGAATCAGAACCTTTGACCACAAGGATCCAAGTGCGAAGTGATTACACACCTATACGAGATATGCCAACCTCATATGATGGATCATGAACTTCTCTAGAGCAGATAATTCCTATCACACAATTTCTACAGAGCTGCATAAAGCTGCTAAGACATGAAAATTCCTTAGGAGAACTACAGAACATGTTGGGACACTATGAACAATGTAGTACAGTAAATGATGCACACAGAGTTGTCCATCATATTAAAAACCATAGAGGGACAGGAAGAGAAATGAGGCTAAGTGCACAGATTGGAGATTTTGAAATGAACCAAGTCATTCTTGATCTGGGATCAGAAGTGAATGTGCTGACAAAGAAAGCATGGGAACAAATGGAGAAGCCAAATTTATCTTGGTCTCCTATACAGTTGAGACTAGCTAACCAACAAAAGGTTATACCTTTTGGGAGACTATCAAGCATCCATGTTGATATTGATGGAGTGCGAAGTAAAGAATACTTCGAGGTTATTGAGATCATAGATGACAATAATCTGTATCCTGCACTATTGGCGATTGACTAGGTAATTGGTAACCTTGCAATTATCAACTTGAAGAAAAAACAAATGATACTTGAAGGACCGGATATTGGGGTTATCACACCCCTAGATCCTTCACAAGGAACAATGTATGTTGAGACAGTATGAGAAGAATGTCGAACTCAAGAAATTAATAATATCTATAAGATGAGAGTGAATCAAATAGATTACATTAACCCTCCAGATGATGGAACACTGAGCTGGAGATGTGACAGTTCTTTCATATCAGAATCAAACGCAAGATTTGAGAACTGGAAGAGCCAAATGCATAGAGTATCAACTAGACGATGTGTGAAGATAACAAAGTCACTTCGCTGGATTGGAACAGAGGTAATTCCAATTCCTATTTACGATGGTTTAATTAATATCCATGTATTCCTTCATGAATGTTTAACATCATTTTCAGAAAAAATAATAAGCCAGTAGCTTTAGACATAGCACTACAAGCTACACCTGCTAGGTGGTGGGATGCGCACAAACACAACCTAAACACATGGGAAGAATGCAATCACTTAATGGAGATTATATTTTCTGAACAAACTGAGTTTGTACATGCAAAATACAATTTATAGATTGATCCTAGAGATCATATAGAAGCTTGCTTGAAAGCATGGATGCACATACCAAAAACAAAATGGGTTCATATGTTTATTCACACATTGGATCAAATACCAAATAACTAGTATACATAAGCAGAACTTCGCAAAGGAACAATAGATTGGAACATGACGATTAATAACTTTCAATCAACTTTTAGTTTTGAAGATGATTGTCCAAGAATCAATGAGGCTTTACAGATCATTAAAAAGAAGATATTTAATGATATCCCGTTACCTGTGTATAACCAACCAGATTGGGAAATACAGTTAGAACATGCCCTTGAATGTTATAACTTCACATTAGATGAAGATGAATATCCTTATGATGTGGATATACCTGAGTCTGAAGGAAATCACGATGTACACATAACTGCCTTAGAAATTCTAGATATGAGTAACCCTGTCAAGACCAGAGAGAACAATATTAGCACCAATGAAGATCTAAAGTTTGCTTCTATTGGGGATTATTGGGATGAAGAACAATGGAACAAATCATGGACTTACTGTGTGAATACCAGGATCTGTTTCCCACCAATTTTTCTGAAATGAAAGGCATTTTAGGTGACTTGGGAGTTATGAAAATACCTCTCAAGCCTGATGTGAAGCCTATAAAGAAAAGACCTTATGGATTGAATCCCAGATATAAAGAAAGAGTGAAAGCAGAAATTGACAAAATGCTAGAAGCAGGAATCATTTAACCAGCGGAAAAATTAGAATGGATAAGTCCCATGGTAATTCAGGACAAGAAAGCTAAAGGAGAAATCAAAATTTGTGTGGATCTCATAAAATTGAATGATGCATCTCGGCATGGCCCATCTCTGAGTCCATTCACAGATGAAGTTCTAGATAAAGTAGGTGGAAATGAGCCATACTCTTTCACTGATGGATTTTTTAGTTACCATCAGATCATAATTGCTACAAAAGACAAACACAAGACTAGACTTGCTACTAAATGGGGATCATTTTAGCACACTATTATGCCTTTTGGATTGAAGAATGAACCTGCGATCTTTTCAAGAGTGGTTTTAAATGCATTTAAGTATTATATCCATAAATTATTAGAAGTTTATTTTGATGACTAGACAATATTTGGCCTTTTGAAGAACCATCATCCGAACTCAAGGATGATGTAAGCGAAGTGTAGATAGTACCATATTTCCTTGAACCTGAAGAAGTGTGTATTTTTTGTTCCTTATGGTATTTTATTGGGACACATAGTATGTAAACAAGGATTGATGGTTGATCTAGCAAAGATAGAAGTCATAGTAAACCTTCCAGCACTTAATTCAGTTAAGTAGCTATGCACTATATTGGTGCACACATGATACTACAAAAAATTCATTAAAGGATTTGCGAATATAACCACGCATATGGAGTAGCTATTGAAGAAAGAATCGAAGTACAATTGGATTGAATATTTCCAAAAAGGATTGGACACACTAAAAGAGAGAATGGTTAGAACGCCTATTCTTGTCTTTCCTGACTGGAACACACCATTTCACGTACACGTAGAGTCTTCATCTATAGCACTTGGAATTTTGTTAGCACAACCAGGTGAGGGAGGCATCGATCATCCCATTACATTTTCAAGCAGAAAGCTATCTTTAGCCAAAAATAATTATACCACAATAGAAAGGGAAGGCTTAGCTATGGTGCACACATTGCAGAAATTTAGGCACTATTTGCTAGGTTTGCACTTTTGTATGTTCACTGACCATTCAACTTTGAAATACTTGGTCAATAAACCAGTGTTAGGGGAGAGAATATGCAGATGGATCTTACTATTTTAGGAATATGATTTTAAATCATTGTTAGGCCAGGAATATTGAACGCGTGACCTGACCACCTTCCAAGAATCGAGTCAAGAGAAGAACCTAGTAATTTGGAGGATAATCTACCAGATGCACAGTTGTTTGCTATCCACATAGCAGATGACTACTTTAGAGATATTTTAGAATGTCTAACTACAGGGTTAGTACACATAGAACTTACTCCGTAGCAGAATAAATAGTTAATATTAAGATCAACTGACTTTACTCTAATTGCAGGGAAATTATACAAACTGGGACCAGATGAAGTATTGTGAAGATGTATACTAGAACATGAAATACCTACCATACTCATTGAAGCACACTCAGGAGTATCTGGAGGAAATTCGACATGTGAATTTACTGCACAGAAAATTTTGGGAGTAGGACTATGGTTGCCTATGATACAAAAAGATTGAAAAGAACATTGCCAGAATTGCGATGTATGCCAGAGAAAAGGGAGACCATATCATAGAGATGATATGCACCTGATGCCACAACTGAATTCCCAATCCTTTGATAAATGGTCTATTGAAATTGTGGGACCTATTAACCCACCAGGGAAGAGAACTGGTTCGAGATATATCATTACAACTAGAGATCATCTAACCAGATGGCTAGAGGAAAAACCAGTGAAGGACTGTAGCGCAGATACAACCGCATAGTTCATTTTTTAGAACATTCTGACAAGGTTTGGATGTCCAAAAATTCGGATGAGTGATCAAGGAACCCATTTCTTTAACATAACTATTGAAGCCTTAACAAAAGAATTTCAGATATACCATCAAAAGAGAACACCATATCATCCACAAGCTAATGGCATTGTAGAAGCCTTTAATAAAGTATTGGAGAGTGCATTGACCAAAGTATGCAACACAAACATGGATGATTGGGATCTTAGAATTCCAGTAGTATTATGGGCATATAAAACAACTTGTAAAATGTTGACAGGTCATACACCTTTCAGATTAGCATATGTACAGGAAGTTGTCATGCCCATGGAATACATAGTACCAAGCTTGAGAATTGAAACATTCACCGATATGGATGATAATGAGACAATGGATGAAATACTACTAAAGTTTATTGGATTGGAGGAATACTGCTTCATTACAGGTTTCAAACAACAAGTTCAGATAGATAGAGAAAAGCTATGGTACGATAGACACATAAAGTACAAATTCTTCCAGGTAGGAGACCTTCTTCTCCTATATGATTGAAAATTTATGAAGTTTTCTGGAAAATTCAGAATGCCTTGGTTAGGGCTATACATTGTCAGACATGTCACTAATGGTGGAGCAGTTCAATTAGCAACATTACTAGGGGAAAACTTGCAATGCCTTGTGAATGGGAGTAGACTAAAGCCTTACAGGGATGGCTCTACTCCTATAATTCAAAGTTAAAAATTGCAAGAATGTTTTAAGTGTCAAGTGCAGTTGAAATTGGACACTAGAACAGAGGGCAGAGCCTGCACACAACATGTTTGTTAAAATGCGTAGTTTTGCAATATATGGAGATGTGCTACGGAGCACACAAAGAAATTCAAGTTGTAAATTAAAAGAGGGGAGTAGCACTGCGAAGTTCAATCAGAAAGAATCCAAATGGAAAGGGAACCTTTCCACTCACCTAACCTTTAGCGAAGTTAGAGGAAACTAGTTGTTACAGTTTTGGTCGAAAAAGTAGCCGTTATACAGTACTTTTGGAAACTAACTTTTTTCGCTTTTAAGGCATATTCGTTCGTTGAAGACACATTAAATGAAGGGAAAAAACCAAATGTATAAGTAATATTTGGCCAACAGACATAGAATTTACTTCTAACATAGTCATTTTTTAGCGCGCCTTAGTGTCGTTGTGCCTATAAATAGTAAAGACCACATAGTTATTGGTTTTACCATGACTTTTAATTTTTACCGCATTTAATTTCCAAGATTTTACTAGTCAAAAGAAAGAGTTATCTGACAGTGTATGTCTAAACAAGAGATCTTAGAGGGTATAGTAAGATAATTCCAACATTCTAGTATAGAAGGAATTATGAAGACGCCTGTGAAGAAAACAGTCCCAGAGAGAGGTGCAACCTCTAGATCTTGACCATGCAATGTACAAGAGAAGAAGCAGAATGATAAGCAAAAGGCTACTAAACCAGAAAATCTGAAGACCGCAGGGCTTCCAAAGAAGTACCTGCTGGAGCAACCTCGCAAGAGGCCAATTCTACTGGTACCCTAGTACATCCCTCTGAGATGAGAGAATGCACCAGCTGTGATACTAAAGAAGAGTCCATAGTACGAGATCCCACTTCTTCCCATGTTAAGTTATGTTTGCGAAAAGGAGAACATGTTAGGTAAAATTCTAGAATGGAAGTTCGCAGATCACGATTTACTGCCTGAGAAAAAGTACCCACAATTTCGGTTGGATCAGTACATGTGCAGAAAGTATAATGAAACCACTAAGCAAACATTAGTTCAAGTGCAAGAATGAATTGTGCCATTACAATCATCAGGGTTGTTGAATTTGCTGTGAATTCCTCACTTTGATAGAAGCCTAGAGCTCACAGCACTAATGCACACATTGCTATCATGTACGCACCAGTGTTACTTGTGGTTAAACCAAAAGATTCACATCAATATATACTTGATCTATTAGATCACACACTTGAGCAAAAGAGTCAACCTTGCAACAGAGTTTGTAGGAAAGACCAAAGACAAAGAGCTTGCAAGAAAGATGAAGACTGAATTCAGCTTAGTGAAATGAACCCGTGAATATCAAACAAGTTAAATACAGGATGTTGCCACGGGGTTCATTGCTCAACTGCTCACAGGAAAATTAGTAAGGCAATGCAGACCAACCGAGGTTCCGGCCGCTGCAATCTCCTTAGCTGTGAAGGCCAACGATGGGATCCAATATAATTGGGCAAGTTACCTTTTAAATGAGTTCCTAGATGATGTTGCAGATACTCAAGATAATGGACATCAATTCCATTATAGTTGGTTGTTAGTTTTGATCGCGTTTGTAGGCTAGAAGGAGCCTAAATATGAACAAAATGTACCGGTGTTCATGGGAGATTTCCGAGGACCCAGATATGAGAACATGTGGGCCAAATTGAAGCTAGACAGATAAAGGCTGAATAATGTACAGTTGTACACATACTATGAGCAACTATGCGAAGTAATTAACCTCACTTTCCGTATCCCCAATGAGATACCAATAGCATATATCTGCAAGATGATATTTAAAGTTGGCCTTCACTGTATTTTTATTCATCCAAGAGAACCATTAAAACCAAAATGGTTTGAAGGAAAATACCAATTGGACGCGCCTAAGATTGGTCTTATCATAAAATATTGGCCGCCCAAGTGGAAGGTTGATCCGTCGGACACACTACTCACTTAATTAGAGGAAAGTGCAACTAAAAGTGACACTCGAAACCAAGAAGATGAGCCAACAATTGATCAAGACCTGATGCAAGATCAAGCACAAGAACAACAAAAAGATGTCGATTTGTCAGTAGGAGAGAAAAGGAAGAATCTTGACACAGCTGTGTCGAAAGGATCACAGAGAAAGAAGACAAAAGAAAGTAGAACTCCGCTCGATGCATAGTTACATGATGATTATTATGACTGCATCGAAGCTCGATTCCATGAGCATATTTAAGAGACGCTCGCAATAAAAGATAGCAAGCAAGAATAAATCCAAGCGAGCAAGATACAAAGCATCGCAGAGCTGAAGAGCATGGTGGCATGAGTCAAACAAGTCCAAAGATACTTGCTAAGAGAATCTAACTCTGAAGATAGATCAGGGGAGTTAATCCAAAGAAAATGAAAAGTGCCATCATTCACAATGAAACCTAGGTTAGTCTTCATAGAGCTGATGGATGTGAAATTCCCATCAGATGAACTAAATGAAGGTGCGAAGAAGCTTGAACATATGGATATCAACGTGGGAATGTTTCCCATTGAGGGACTGCATAATCTACACCTACAGGTTGTGGAGGAAATCTGAGATAGAGACACAATCTCATATAACACACATCTGAAGCTGGAATATAGCTATCAAGAGCTACAGAATGAATGCACACTGAAGAGCAATGAGATAGCAAAAGCTCAGGAGAACCATAAAAAGTTGAAGAAGACAGTAGACGAAGTCTATGTGAAGATACCATACTATGAAGAAGAACCAGAAGTGGAAGCAACCATTCTGAAGATTGGTGCTATCGTGGACAATCTCAAGGAAAAGATGGAAGATATGGATATTGGATACAAGGAAAAAATTGCTAACTTAGAGTCTCAGAAACAACCTGGCATTGCGCCAGAAGAAATATTAGTAACAGATGAAGAGCTGTAGACATCTCTATAGAAGTTGCAAGGTGACAAGACTTTCTAGACAAAGTCACTAAGGTTTGGGCTATACTGCAGTAAGATCCCGAATTATAGAAAATTCAGGATGACGTTCATAAGAGGCAGAAGGACCTAAATTCTATGAACATAGTCATGAAGGATTTGTCACCAAGGCAAAGGATCCATAAGTTCACAGAAATGAAAGCACTTCAGAAGGAGCTGAAGGCACTAACGATGAAGGAAGCTGAAGCTTTGTAATAGTTACAGCCTATGAAAGAAGAAGCATTAACACTCTCTGAAGAGATCGGGGATAAATTGCAACAACTCAGCACGACATAGAGTACAGTAAAATATCAAATGCAAGAACCAATATCGGCGATGATGCTAGAAACGGTTAAAGAGTTTGAGCAAGAGACTAAGGAAGTAGTTGCAAAGTTGAGCACAACTTTTCAAGAATTCACTAAGAATATGAACATCCCAAGCGATCTGCATTCAAAGAATCCTTTTCTTAGTGGCTCAGGGAAGAGCCGCACATAAGTGTTAGGGGCATGTTGGGCATAGCCCAAGTGCTTCCCAAATAAAGGAATTTTTGATGGTGAAGTACAGCTAGGTGAGACCGAACATTAGTCAGTTTTGGGAGAAGCAACGCCACAATTCCTAGGAGGAGGGTATGGATCAAAGCGCAATTGACAGGAAAGGACTTGTCCCCTTAGTAAAGATGAAGTACTGAGGTAGCTGAAGTAGTTAAGGATGAAGGGGAAAACTAAAAGCTACAAAAGAAGAGAGTAAAGAAGCAGAATAGTGCGAAGGATGTTCCACTATATATTTAAATCTGCACAGTCATAATTGCGACTATCAGAGTCAGAAGAAGTGGCACAAAAGGACAACAAAGTTACAACAATGTTAAAGCAAAGCGTGTTCAATAGGAGAACCACAATTTTTTGGGTTTACGGGTACTATGGGGGATCACCCATAGTTATTGTAATATGTGACATTCACGAACATCTATAAAGAGGGAAATTTTGTATAAGGGAGGGTTGATCTTACTTCGACAGAATATTGATTGTTGTTGTTTTGATCTAGTTTAAGAGAGAAAATACTCTACAGCTAAGTGCGCAGATATCTATTATAGATAAGAGTCTGCAACTGAGAGCACAAACCGGAACTGTTATCCCCTTCTAAGTAATATAGGAACAGTTCCTCTAGATGTATCTCCCATCTGGGGGGTGAACCTCATAAATCCATGTGTTATATGTATGAATGTATGATGTGTTTTTTTCTCATGTTATAGTATGTTTATGTATTTTCTTTCATATGTATGTTAATGGGGATCATATATTAAGTAATCAGAACACATGTGTATAAATGTTATGAAGAACATTAAGTATGATGAATGCATAGTTAGAAAAGTAATACAACTTTGATTCAATGGAATTTGTAGATTGTTGATAACTACAAAGTGTGAATTCACATGTGATAGTATTATGTTAAGTATATATGACAATTAAGAACCACATTGTGACATCACTTTCCACATCTACGCATCACCATGGTTAGAGAAAATTGATTCTATAACCCCCCATCTTTGCCTTGGGTGAGACTTCATCCTATTCATAGGTTGATGCTGAAAGGGCCAGTGAAAAGCGGTATTTTGTTGGGTCTACAAATAACATCGCATAACCTGGGTCAGCGAAGAAAGAAATGTACTCTAACACCCACCAACTTCACTTCAGTATCTAAGGAATATCTCAGTCCATAACCAAATTGTACCATGCAAATATCTCAGCACATGCTTAGCTTCTACCCAATGTACTTGTCTCAGCTCGACCATGTGTTGAATCAATGTGTTCACTACATAATAGATATATGGCCTAGTATTAACCAGGTACAACAAGGAACCAATCAACTGGGGGTACATGGTTGGATCCACTACGTCTGAAGATATGGAAGATTCATGTAACTTCTTCATATTAGCCTCCATAGGTGAGGCCATGGAATTACATTCCATCATACCAAATATGCACAAGATCTCAATGATATACTTCCCTCCTTTCCTGTCACTTCCCATCCCATCAATCCGACTAGCAGAGGGAGGAATGAATGATATATGGGGTGCTAAAATTCACCGCTAAGGCCATATTATCAAATTCATTTACATTTCAATGCGTGTGTCGATGGATAATAATATACACGATGGAATTAAACTGTATCAGTGCACACACAACATGCATATACCAAGATGCTCATCACGGGCATAACAGTAAAAACATGCACAGATATAAACTCATCTTATGTTATTTCCAGGAATTCAATTTTAAAAATTCCAATTGGATCATTTCATTCAATCTGGCATAAACAGACATTCACTCATAGTACATAAATTTGGCATAATAAGAAGTAGCAATGAACACTTAATTTTTAATTGAAATTTCTTGAGTAATTGGCTATGGAAGAGCAACGTTCCACCCAACCATGGGTATCTATCTATTTATATTAGTTCGGCTGAGAGAAGACCCCTGAGTTGGGATATGTATCCAATAAGGAGGAACTACTCAAGCTCGCTCACAACCATAGCCGCAATCACTCATGCTACGTCGTGTTACAGCTACAACCCCTTCCCCAAAATTTCATAGATTTTAGGTGCCCTCCTTAGATTTTGGGTTTATCTTTATATTTTGACCCCTTAGGCTTCAAAAGTATTCTATAAAGCCCTCCCATAAGAATTTTTACACCTAGATTGATTTTTTTTTTTTTTTTTTTTTTTTTTTTTTTTTTTTTTTTTTTTTTTTTTTTTTTTTTTTTTTTCGGTTTTTTGTTTCGGAGAAAGTTCCAAAACTTCACCGAAACAATCGGAGCAAAACATGTTTTTGCTCTGAAGCAATCAGGATAGAATTCACTTTTGTGCAGAAATGATCGGACGAAATTTCAATTCCATGCTGAAATATTTGAAAGAGAATTTAGCTTTTCTCTGATGTGGTCTCTGCTCAATTGAGTTTTATTTATTTACCAAAACGATTTGTCTCTTTTTCGTGGTCAGTTTCTGTTTTAGCCCGAAGCAATTGGCACCAAATACATTTGTGCTCCAATACACATCAAATATCATTATTATTTTGCAGCGGAAAGGTTGTATTTTCAGATCATGTATCATTTGGATCGAAATAGGTCGGTGTAAAACAATGTTTTAGACCGAAATAGACCGGCATAAAACCATTTTTCACATGGAAACGCGCCAGATCAAGATTCGATTTTCCACCAATATAAGGTATAACTTAATGGGTATTTAGACAAAATTATAATGTATTTTCCTTCGAGAAAGAGCATCGTGTGGTTTGTGCAAGGTCATGTGAAAAGGTTCTATCCTGCCACTAAACATTTAATTAAGATTTAGGGATAAAATCATGTTTGAAAAAAGTAAAAGCTTGTTCTAGTTTGATGCTACATTTCTAAACACCATTCACCCAAGACACTTGAAGAAAGACTTCTTCCAAATCACACGCCAACTCAGGTTCATGCTCATCCTCGCTAGGTAGGTCTCATTGTATTTTTGAAAACTTGTTGGTTTTTATTGGTGTTAGGGGTTAGGTGACGGGCATTTTTTTCCCCTAGTTTTGCATTTTTGAAACCTATCATTTTCATTTCAAAGAGAAGCGGTAGCTCTAGATTTGTTTATCTACTAGTTGAAGAATGGTGGATGAACCCGTGATTGAGCAAAGCATGGAACCCTTACCAATCAGAGTCATCATTAAACCTTCCTTGTTGCATTATACTTCCCGTGAATTTCCCTACGGGAATCCAAGCCGAGTACTCACCTTCAATAAGTCTCGAGCTAGGGTGCTACCTGTTGAAACACTCGACTAAAAAATCTTTCCTAGCGTAGTCACAAAAAGAAGACATGAAACACTAAATTTTTTAAGTTGTTGGTTAAAGAAATAATTGAAAACTTACCTAAAACATCGACAATTTCTAGAAGTCGTTGATTGATTCATTTCACTTCTAGTTGACATGGTTAATGAGTATTAAATGTGTCTATTTTGAATGCTTGTTTTCATTATGGTTGCATACCGTAATGTCTTCCCAATATACTTTTTCTTCAAAAACAGTTTGCATTAAACTGATTTCATGAATAGTTGGTAATATGAACTTTTGAAATTTTTTTGGAACCCTAAATATGACAAGCCATGCTTAGAAAACTGTGGAAATGTAGACCATCTGGTTACTTCAATGTTTCTCTTCCTAGTCCTCAAAATTTTTATTTGTTTTATGGGACAAAGATGATCTATTCTCTTCAAAATGCTTTCATAGTAGAAGGTTTTTCTAAGTTTACATTCACTTCAGGAGTAATTTGCATTGGAAGTAAGTTTGTAACTAAATTGATAGCATAGATATTTGGGCATAAATATAGTATCATTTAGTAAATTTGACTAACTGGAATGGTGTTTGTTTGGAGATTTCATGTTATTATTTATGGATTTGATACTGCTTTTATGTATTAGGATCTCAACATGGCTAGGAGAATTTATAAACGCAAAGGCAAAGTGGTGGAATCAGATTCATACATTGAGATACTTACAGAAGCCACCATGGAAACTCAGTTTGAAGATATGAGGGTTCTAACTACAATAATCCCTGAATACAAGTGGTGATAAATCTACCAACTCATTAGATATCAAAATATGCCAGCTACCACGATCAAAGAAATGGTGATATATCAAAATATAAAGAAATATGGACTCCACAAGGCTGCTAATCAACCATAATTGTTCCTATGTTCTGAAGTAATAGGTTGGATCTTGCCACATGTAGATGTTAAATTTAGGATCATTTCAGGAACCAATGGAAATGCATTTGCCTCATTTCAACCTGCACACATAAGCAAGGATTATAAATTGTTAGCTCCCACATTCCTCCTAACAATAGATTGGATTAATAGTGTGAAGATAGACGAGTCGGAGTATGCAAAGAAAATGCTTCTACTAGGTAAATAGTTGAGGTAGAGATCTAGTGGGGAGCATGATACAAAAAATATGAAAATTCCATTCAGAATTATTGCAATGATTTTATGCACAATCTACTGGAAGGAAACTGCAAACATGTATAAGCTCAGTTGGGTTCCGTTAATGTATCATGTCACCACATATGGTAATACATTCAACTGGTTAGACATCATTTCAGAGAACATGGTTGAGGCTATATTAGCATCTCGGGAGGGGTTGAAGCAACACAAAGTGGAATTCTACATGCCCTCTTACTTGATTGATTGTATCCTTATCATAAATCCATTCCATAAGCTTGGATGCTACTAGGTTCCATACGAAACTCCCATCTATGTATCCTATTAGATCATGTGGACACATCGATATGTAAGTTTCTACAAGACAATTTGTGAAGAGTTCATAATACCTCTATATGGATTAATTTTCAATAAAGATCCAAACTGTATGTCATATGTAGCTTTGGAGGTAGTTAATGAATATGGAGAATACTAATTTACACTAGAAGGAACCTATATCTGAATGTATGGAGGAACCAAAATCCCTTCATTGATTCAAAATTATGTTACAGACCATGTCATTCTAAAAGAATCAGTGAGACATGATTTTGTAAATGGAGTCAAACATTTTTTAAATGACAATAAGAAGGCATCATATCCTCCACTTCCCTTCACCATTGGATCATACAATTTCACCAAATTCAAAGGGGCTAAGAATTTTTTAAAGGAATTAGAGGCCTACCACTTTGGGGAAAATATATTCATCGGAAATGATAGTTTACAAAAGGTATCTAAGCATTGTGCATCATGCAGAATCAATTTCGAGTATTCTGATCACCTCTTGAAAGATGAGGAAGTGTATAGGAGGGCCCAAAACATAGTATATTTGAATAAAAGGTTTGGCAGGAAAACATAGGCAATATCAAGTCAAACAAAAGAAGCCTCGAAAGAGGCAGAACAAAAGAAATCCAATGAGGAGATTCTAGCAGCAGAAAAGGAAAAGAAGATGCAAGAGGAAAAGTTGGTGAAGGAAAATGTGAAGAAATTGCAAGAAGAAGCTCTAGCAAAGAAACTACAAGAAGAGAAACTTTCTATGAAGGAAGAAGAAAAAATACAAAGAGAGCAAGAAGTAGAAGAAGCGAAAAAATAAAAGAAGAAGATGAAGAAAAAGAAAGGATCAAGAAAGTTGTGGAAGAGAAGAAAATTCAAGAAAACAATTAGAATCAACAAAATATGGACATATACAATCCTTTTGAACCTAATCTAGAAATACCTGTTACTAGAGGTCACCTTCCATTGGATGAGCTCGAACTCATTCCATTCACACCTTGAAAACAACAGTTCATAGATAAACTTGACACTATTGTCTTTGATCCAAAGAGGGAGGCCATCTTGAAGAGAACTGAGTAGAGATTGAAGATTGGTACTCAGTTGGATATTGTGACTGTTCAAGAAAGTACTTTAGTAGAAGATACTACAAAGACCCAAAGTTCACAGCCTCTATAAATGTTTCTATGGAACAAGAAAATGCAGACAACATAGAGAAGTTAACTGAGGATTTATAATGATGCATAGCCAAGATGATCAAGTTAAAGGATAAATTGGTGAAAGCTCGTAGTGAGGGGAGAGAGGTAAAAAGAAAGTGGGATTCCTTGGAAGCAGAGAAGGAAAATATTTTGCTAGATCTTTAGAGTCTTGAAGATGAGAAAAACTCCTTAAATGTGCAATTATTCATAATGGAAGGAGAAAAGACATATTTCCAAGCTCACATAAGCAAACTAGAAGGAAAGGGAATTCAGTTAGATCAACATGTAAGATCCCTTATAATGGAAAATGGAACCTTTCAAACTCAAATAGAGGAATTAACTAAAGAAAAGGAGTCATTTATAGAGCAACTCGAATATGCTCAAGTCCATAAACAAGACATGACACCATTTTATGATCATGCTTCTGAATTGTAGAAACAATTGTTTCACTCCCAAGAGTTGCTAACAAAACAAACTTATAAATTAAACAAAATTGTCATTAGATTGAATAAGATCTCTACAGAAGCTTCAAATGAAAAACATAAAATAATGGATACCTGTAATAAAGTAAAGATGTTGATTGTATAGAAAGGAAAGGTCAAGGAAATACCTACACACTTTCCTAAAAGAACAACTTCCGATTTAAAATTGCATATAGAACTCTTAGAGAGTTGTCAAAAATAAACCAAAAGGATACAAAATGAGGTACATAAGTCAATCACAAAATGTGGAGATATCTATCAAGCTATATGATGCAGCATGGACTATAGGTGTCTAGCCTACTAGATCAAATCACACAACAAAGAGACACATGCAATAACAAACATAACAATGGCCAAGAAGTATGGTTTTAATATTATTAATAAAACTCCTCTTTATAGAGGAATTTCATTGAAATTTGTTTTTCTTTACAAAATAGATTTATTTTCTTCTCCCCGTGCTATCAGTAGCGATTCTCCCCCTCATCTAGAGACTGTTCCCCCCTTTTTATATTTTCCTCCAGAAGCTTCATGTTGCTTCCAAGTGTCATCAAAATTCATTAAATTCCCATCGGCTTGGGCTAGGATACTTCGTCCATATAGCATCCCGCAACAACAATCTTAACTGCACATTAACTTCTTCAACCGCCTCCACAGTCACCATTCTGCACTCTTGTTTTGTCGGTCATCAATCGACTCTACTTCTTTTCTATACTTCCATATTTATCTATGAGTCGATACCTCCTTCAAGCTTTTCTTCTCTTCCTTTTCCACCATCAACTCATTGATCGATATCATGAATCTTCCCTCATTGACTACTCTTATTTCACTTTCCTGTAACCGTCAATTGTTTCCCAGGAAACCTCATCGATTCACCTCAACTTTTTCTCTCGAGATTGATGCCCCTACATCACTATATATCAATCACTTCATAAATGTCACCTTCCACTCCCTAAGTCCATTAATGAGTTAAAACCCAAAGAAAAACATATAGAGAAATTGAGAGATAATCTAGATGAATATATGACTTACATCAGAAAGCTCAACATACTCACTGTAGAATATCTTAAACAGCATGTCAGATAGGCAACTCTAAATGTTTACTTTCTGGGAGAAGGTCACAAGGTTGTAGCAAAAGGGTTGATTGATATGGTCAACGAGCTGTCTTCACATGAGATATATTTAAAGTTATTAGAGCCTCAACAATTAAACGTAATATCTTATGAGAGTGATATCTGGGATAATTACATTCAAAGTCAAGAGAATATTCCACCCAATTGATGTAATTTGTAATTTTCTTATTTATTTTGGTGTAACCACAAAAGACAAAACTATTCAAACCAAAAGTTAGGATGGAATGTGAAATTGTGAATCACATAAAGATGATTTTGTGCAAAGATAAATAGAATAGACAAGAGTAGAAAGGGGCTTTTGGATGGTGCAATAGAAGACAAGTACCATTTTGTATGAGAACTACTTTTCTGCTAATGAGAAAGAACTATTTTGTTGGGTGAAGGATTAAATGGATTTTTGCATGGAATGTTATGAATGAATGCACATAATTATTTCTTCCATTGTTCAATTATATGATGAAATATATTTCCTGCTTTATTGGATTATTCTAATGGTATGTGAATGATTTTACCAATGGTAATTATAAAATGCAATGTTCTATGTAAAATGAGCAATGAATGAAACAAATGTTGTACCAAAGCTATCCTTGTGTAATTATTTTACTGTGATTGTGGATGATTTTGTTTCAATAAGATAACTATTGAAGTTGTATAAGAAATCTCATCCATTACTCATTTTAAATTTTTCTCCTTGCAAGGATAGATTAGAATAGTTAGTTAAAGATATGTGCTTTAGTATAATAGTTTTAGCCAATTAATAAGGTAGAAGTGGTAATACGAGAGGTAAGAACCTATGCATCACTTCTGAGAATTCTACCTACCAGTCAAATTTATTTTAGTTAGAATTATGCATGGTTAGAATTATGGAATTTGCATTTGCATCCTTAAATAATAAAATTTAAATGGTGGACCAGGTTGTAACCGGTAAGATTAACTTCAAATACATTCTATGGTAGCCTGACCGTAAGCTGGACATATTCCCCATTCCAAATAGTGAATAGTATAGTTGGGACTTTTCATTGGGGAGAATCCCTACTGTCGACCCATAGATTTTTTCGAGTGTCAACACGTTGGCACACAGCTAGGTTTGTGAAGTAGGAACATCGACCTAAGTTTCTATAATTTCTTGATAAGAAACCAATACTATTTTGTGCTGCCATTTAATAGTTCCTAGAAGTCTAGATTAGGTTTTGATTTAATGTGATTGGTTAGGATAGGGTTGGTTTTATTGTAATAATGGCAATTTTCCACTCATGCCTCAAATCTTTCAAGAGATAGTTCAAGGATAGGGTTTGTTATCCATTTTTTTGTGTATAGGAGTCGAGATCCTGCTTAGTTGGATCTAACCAATTTGTAGGAGTGCTATTTAATCATTGTATGTAACTGAGCTACGGGTTGTTGATGAAATGAAGAACAAAGTACCCAGACTCTGCATTAATTGTGTAAATCCCTATCTTCTTTCAATAACTAGAACTATGTAAATTCTCTGTGATTGTGTGAATGGAGTGTTATTGAAAGGGATCTTCAGAAGCTGAAGGCTGGGATGAGTTCATTTGCATGAGATGTGAGAAATTGATCATCCATTGATAAATTTATGAAACCACAACTTCAATTTAACCAAAGCAAATGAAGTAGAGAGAAAATCCCCATTCCATGGTTGAAAGAAAATTTGGACGACCAAGATCATGAGAAGAGGGAGATTGTAGTTCGGTCCAGAACAATTCCACAAATCCAAAGTAAAGGTTTGTTAAAGTTGAGGACAAGCGAGGATCATATGGTGTAAATTGAACCCGAGTTCACTAGGGAAAGATCAACATCGAGGAAATCCCATCGCGGGACGAAGTTGTGTAGAAGTTAGACCTCCACAATTCCCTAAGTGGATGTGCAATTTTGACCACAAATCAATGGATAGGAGAAAACCCACAAGATATTTACGGCTCAAACTATTCCTGCGATCCAAGACGGTTACGAAAACCATCTTGCGGAGAGAAATTGTGGAATTGAGCACTTCGAGAATTGGATTGGATTTTTCGATCCTCTCCTGCATCAATTGGTATCCGAGCACATTCATAGCAAGGATAATATGCCACCAAGATGATGTCAAGATCATAGAGTTCCAGTTGGAGGTGGTAGAGGAAGACAAGCTGCAGATACAGATGCAGATACATAAAGAGAATTGAGACGACTCCAAACCAAAATGGAAGCTATGGAGAGAAGAAATCTAGGTCCTGTAGATGTCAGCAATGAAGAAGAACCAGAGTAGGTTGATGAAGAAGTGAAGGTATTGAGGATGCTAGTAAAGGCTGGTAGTAGGCCTAAAGTGGAAGTTCCCATGTATGAAGGTAACCTGAATGTTGAAGAGCTCATGGAATGGATCAATGCTTTGGAAAGGTACTTTGAATTTGAAGTTGAAGACAAAAAGGAGATGAAGTATGCAGGAACAAAACTGAAAGGATATGCATCCATTTGGTGGGATGAATTACAGATTCATAGAGAAAGAAGATGTAAGTCCAAAATAGAAAAATTGGGATAAAATGTTGGGTAAAATTAAAATTCAATTTATGCCTAAGGATTATAAGTTAAATCTCATTAGGCAACTATAGAATTTTAGACAAAAAGGTATGAATCTTAAGGAATACACGGAAGAATTATTTAGACTGAGTATTAGATCTAGACAGACACAAGAAGACATGGAAGGGTAGCCAAGTATCTAAATGGACTGAGGTATGATATACAAGATGAAATCAGTCTATGGAATTTCATGACTATTGAAGATGCTTATCAAGAAGCCACTAGGGTGGAAGAGAAGCTACTAAGAAAACATAACTAGAAGAATAGAGGAAGCAATATAGAAAGAGGGAAAGGCTCTTCAAACAAGGGATACATATTTCAAACTTCTAGGAATGAAGCAGAAGGTCCCAGCACACCCCAAAGAGGAGGATTTAGGGGAGGCATATTTGGTGCTAGAGGAAGAGGTAGAGGCAGAGAAGTGAAATTCTATGCATGTGGTGACATTGGACACATGTCTTGGGAGTTCCCAAGGAACAAACAAGCAGCTCATATGAATGAAAACATTATTAAGGCTAGAGAGGATCCCAATGAGAGACCAGAGATGGGAAATCCTCCCAATGAAGGTGAATCTCTTATGATGAATATATTTTTGGTCAAAAAAGTGAAAGAAGTGCATGAACCAGCACAAAGGAAAATTTTATTCAGGACTAAGTGCAAGTCATAGGGAAAGTGTTTCAAGGTGATTACTGATAGTGGTAGCACAGATAATTTGGTCTCCACTAAAATGATAGAGAAGTTTGGGTTTAAGAGAGTGAAATATTCCACTCCTTATAAAGTGTCCTGGTTGTAGAAAGGACATCAACTCTTAGTGAATGAGCAGTGCAAGGTGGAGTTACAAATTGTTAACTACAAAGATGCGGTGTTGTGTGATGTGATGCCGATGGATGTGTTCCATATACTCTTAGGGAGGCCATGGAAATATGACATAAAGGTTGCTCATGATGGAAGAAGAAATACTTATTTACTGGAAAAAGATGGAAAGTAGCATGTCCTGCTTCCTTTGAAGGATGAAACAATCTAAGAAGTTGCGGGACCTAGTATTTTGTTGATGATTGGGAAAGAGCTACTGCAAGAAGTCAAGAAGAATGACGAGTTACATTTTTCCCTCATTGGAAAACCAAAGGTTAGCAAACTTTTAATAAAGGTTTTGATTTGCTTTGCTTCTAGTGAAGCCCAACTTTGTCAAGTAATTGTCGATCCTGGAATACCAGGCCCAGAGTGATTTCGTAATCCCATAAAGAGATTTCTTCAACTTGCAGAAATGAGAATCCTTCCAATGTATAACAAAGACTTCAATTTTCTCCATATATACCTATTCTTCATCTACACCATTGAGAAAGATAGTGTTTACAACCATCACTTTTCAGCTTGTTGAATAGCTACCACTTGTTCTTTGGAACAAGTCTCTTGTAGCTCATAACACATTATCTCTCCTACAAGTCAACTTTTATTATTTTGTTGGCTCCCTCTTGATCTCCTCCTCCTTGCATAAATCATAGGATTCCTTAGATATTCAACTTCTTTCTACTATTTGTATCTTCATACATCACCAATGACAATCACATCATTGATATACAACAATGATTGGTGCACTCATGGAGTGTACTAGAGGAAGTAATCCTTTCAACAATATTTTTAAATTTTGATAAGATCATCTTCTTCATTCCTTGACCTCTTTTGTAGAGAATCATCATTGTTTGAAATAGATATTGAGAGAGTAGAACGAGAAATTAATATTTATGAATTTATTATTCTTGTTCTGGTGCATGCTTATCTTTAGCTATAGAGGCATCATGCTTCCCTTTTCCTTTCTTCCGACATTCTGTAGAAAAGTGAGCTAGCTTGCTACAATCATAACATTTGAGATTGGATATATCCTTCTTAATATTTGTACTTGGGATGGGATTGATGCATTTCTTTCCCTTGTTCCTCTTTCCTCTCCTCTTTCCAATTATGGCTGCAATAACTAGTTCTTCTTCCTTTTCTTTTGAGGTAGAGGAAAGTTCCTTTTTTTTTTCTTGAATACATTCTGACCAAAACTAATCAAAGTTGGGAAGATTACCATGACTACATATCCCTTTCATAAATGGATTCCAATAATAAGGAATTCTAACCATGCAATTCAACACAATATATCTATTAGGGACACTTTCATAAATAGCCATTAGCTAATCTATGATCTGAACAATATTCAAGAAGTAAGAAGAAACTGAATCATCCTTCGTAAAATTCACTTGATGAAGTTGGTCTTTCAGGGCCAATATTCTCCTCAGATTCTCATTCTCATAAATTTTCTTCAATTCATCATACATCTTCTTGTAAATGTCGTAACTTTCAATAAGAGGTACAAGATGGTCTTTCACTTAGTCCATCAAAATACTCATGGCTATGGCTTCATTCTTCTTGTGTCTTGCTTTCTCTTAGGCTCCCTTTGGATCTGGATAATCTTTGAGTATATGATCCTTGAGATCATGTTCATTTAGGATCATGATCATCCTACTCTTTGAAGGTTAGAAGTTTGAAACTCCCTCCAATTTGTCTTCTACTCTAATTCCAACAACCATCTTGACTCTGGTTAAGAAATAGGTTAAAAACTGAAACTTTTCAAATCTGAAATTTGCTACAGAATCCTTATCGGGATCTAGGTCAAAAAAGGAATTTGGAATTTGGAAAATATAATTCCATAGCTGGATGTGACCTCCTAGGGTGAGTTGAGTATCCCTCCTTTTCTTCTATATCTGTGGAAATAAGAACTCACAAACGAAAACCCTAATTTCTATAGTTTATGTCATTTCTATAGAATTTAGGTCAAAACTGAAACTTTAGATCTGCAATTTCTCAGGCCTAAATTTTTGGACATTGAATTTTCGGCCCCTGATTTTTGGACCCTAAATTTCCAGCCTTTGATTTTCATACCCTAAATTTTTGGCTCCTGCTTTTCAAACACTAAATTTTTGGCTCGTGATTTTCGGACCCTAAATTATTGGGCCTAATTTCACGAGCATAATTTTTCGGCAAGGGAATATATCAACACTGCTATGATACCATGTTATATTTTAATTATCCATCCATATTTTTGTAGTGAAAGCATTGTTGATGTATATGTAACTTCGGAATGTATTTCACATATATGTATATTGTATTCCTATAGAGACGTTATTATTCCTCTATACGGAAGTGTCTTCATTTATATTGTAAGTATTGTAACTTATACTTGATGGGTTATTAGACCACCTTGTGGGGTCGGCCTTGTATAAGTCATGTGGGTCAAAGGATTATTAGACCACCCTATTGGGGGTCGACCATGTGGGTCAAAGGGTTATTAGACCACCCTAGTGGGGGTCGGCCCAGTCAGCATTATGTTAAGTGGTTAAGTTGAGGCCGACCTAGTTGAGTAAAGGTCAAGTCAAGTTAGTGTATAAATAGAGAGTGTGTCTCTCTCATTTTATACATTATATTCTCTCACTCACACTGTGGAGGGTAGCGCACTTGTGGAGGAGGAGGCTCTGCTGCTAGGAGAAGACTATCTCTTGTATTTTGGTTGTATCATTGCTCTATCTATCTCTGAGGAAGTTATTGGGGTTTTTCACCTTTATGGTTTTCCCCAAGTAAACTCGGTGTCTCTTCTGTGCTTACATTATTGTGTCCATGAATTATATGCTGTAGATTTGCTGTACATGTTGTTCTCTCAGTTAAGATCCTAGATCAGATTGAAGTAAATTCTAAAAATTTAACATGGTATTAGAGCTAGCCTGAAAGAAGGCATGATATGGCATGTATGACACTTGTTGCACTTACGATGCTAGGGCTTGATATAGCAAAAACCAATCATCGTAGCACTTTCGCTATAAATCTGTTTTGGCAAAGTTTTCGGATCTGAAACCTTTACAGGTCGAATATTAAATCGCCATGTACCTTGTTTCCAAAGGAAAACCTCTAATTCATTGTACTTTGTGATTTATGATCTGTACAATATAGGGTTTCTGCCTCTTTCAGATCTGAGTCAAAATCAGGTGACCTTGGGAAAAAGGTCATAACTTGGGCTAGGAAGCTCCAAATGAAATTTCGTAAAATGGGACAGGTAGTACACAGATTGTACTATCTCAAAAAATGTTTTTAGGGGCCGAAGTTGAACTAGTGACACGTGGCATGCTGTACACATTTTCTCTCCTGTATTATCTCATAAACAGGTCACATTACGACACTTGGCATAACTCTCTCTCAGAGAATCCAATTGAGGTCAAACCTATCAGGATGGAAAGACAACAGGTCGGGATATCTTAGGAAAATGTTTCAATGGCCGAAGTTGAAACAGTGACACGTGGAACGTCGTACAAGTTCGCTCTCTTGTATTATCCCATAAACAGGTCACGTTGCAACACTTGGCATAACTCTCTCTCAGAGAATCCAATTGAGGTCAGACCTATCGGGATGGAAAGATAACAGGTTGGGCTATCTCAGGAAGATTTTTCAGACCCTATGGATTGAATATGTTAAATTTTCAGAATTTACTTCAATATGATCTAGGATCTTAACTGAGAGAACAACATGTACAACATATCTACAGCATATCAATCATGGAGACAATAATGCAAGCACACAAGAGACACAAAGATTTACTTGGGGAAAACCATAAAGGTGAAAAACCCCAATAACTTCCTCAGAGATAGATAGAGCAATGATACAACCAACCATAAGAGATAGACACAACCTAGCAGCAAATCCTCCTCCTCCATAAATGCGCCACTCCTCCTTGAGTGCATGTGTGAGAAGTGAGTGAGCAAATAGAGTGCCTCCCGCACTCTATTTATACTTGACTTGACTTTCTTTTTTACCTAACTCATGTAGGCTCGAACTTAACCACATAATATAATGCTGACTGGGCCGACCCCCAATAGGGTGGTCTAATAACCCTTTGACCCACATGGCCGACCCCCAATAGGGTGGTCTAATAACCCTTCGACCCACATGACTTATACAGGGCCGACCCCAACAAGGTGGTCTAATAACCCATCAAGTATAAGTTACTACACTTATAATATAAATGACGACACTTCCGTATAGAGGAATAATACCATCTCTATAGGAATACAATATACATATATGTGAAATACATTCTGAAGTTACATATACATCAACACTCCCTCTTAACTAGGAAGGTATTTCTCAGCACAGTTCTTCTAGCACAAGTCATCTTCTCTGGATCATCGTCACTGGATAATCGTCATCGAGTCATCATCATCATCACTGCTACTGCTATCTCAATCAATCTCTGAATCTACTCGTCATAGGAAGTTCTACAGAGCCAGTCCTTTTTCATACTGGATGTAGGCCCACCACCTGCAGGTCTTCATCATCACTGGCCATACTGTGGAATCCTCAGGACATATTACATGCATCACAAAATCTGGCTGCAGCATCCCAGGCTATTACGAGCACACAGCTCTACCTGTAGGATCTCCCAGGAGCACATTACATGTGACCCATCACAAAACCTGGCTGAAGCATCCCAGGCTGTTACGAGCACTCAGCTCTACCTGTCGGATCTCCCAGGAGCACATTACATGTGATCTCACCACAAAACCTGGCTGAAGCATCTGAGGCCTTTTTCATCCTGTCCAGATCTCCCAGGAGCAAATTACATGTGGTCATGGCAAAACCTGGCTGAAGCATCTGAGGCCTTTTTCATCATGTCCAGATCTCCCAGGAGCAAATTACATGCCATAGGACAAAACCTCGCAAGAGCATCTGCCAGATATCCCAGGGCACCGAATTACATGCCATAGGCAAAACCTCGAAAGACTATCTGCAGATCTCCCAGGGCACAAATTACATGTCCTCCCAAGCAAAACCTCGCAAGAGCATTTGCCAGATGTCCCAGGGCACCGAATTACATGCCATAGGCAAAACCTCGAAAGACCATCTGCAAATCTCCCAGGGCACAAATTACATGCTTTCCCAAGCAAAACCTCGCAAGAGCATTTGCCAGATGTCCCAGGGCACCGAATTACATGCCATAGGCAAAACCTCGAAAGACCATCTGCAAATCTCCCAGGGCACAAATTACATGATTTCCTGCACAACCTGATCCACGGCCACAAAGTATCATCTGATACTCATCATCATCACTGCAACATCCTGCTGCATGTCATCTGGAGAAGCTCGTCATCCACGATCATCCTGATCATACAATGCATCCATCTGATGCACACATAGATACATGATCCACACAATGTATCCATCAACATACATGATCTACCTGATCATACAAAGATACATGATCCACACAATGTATCCATCAGCATCCATGATCTACCTGATCATACAAAGATACATGATCCACACAATGTATCCAACAGCATCCATGATCTACCTGATCATACAAAGATACATGATCCACACAATGTATCCAACAACATCCATGATCTACCTGATCATACAAAGATACATGATCCACACAATGTATCCAACAGCATCCAACATGATGCGTTCATACAAAATACATACACATGATCCAACCGATCATATCCAGTATCCAACATGATGCGTACATACATAAATGATCCAACTGATCATATCCAGCATCCAACATGATGCGTACATACATAAATGATCCAACTGATCATATCCAAGCAGAAACCAGAACATCATCCTGATGCCCATTATCCAGTGCTTACATCCATAGCCATGTGAAGGATCCTCCTTCCAACATGCTTGGAATGGCTTCAGCAAATGTGTCCATCAATTCTTCCTCGAAGTGTCCTCGATCTGAAGAATGCCAAGCCTCTCTCTGAAGTACTCGAACTTCACTCTGGCTAGCGGCTTCGTCAGCACATCTGTAATCTGCTCGTCTGTCGCAACATATAGGAGCTTCACAGCTCCTCTCTGCACCATATCCCTGATATAGTGATATTTGATCTCTATGTGTTTCGACCTGTCATGAAACACTGGGTTCTCGGACAGCTTCACACAACTCTGGTTATCACAGAAGATACCAGTAGCATCCAACAGGAGATCAAATAAATAAGACAGTAGCTTCCGTAGCCATACTGCCTCACAACTAGCTGAACAGGATGCAACATACTCTGCCTCAGCTGTACTTAGTGCTACGCAGGACTGCTTCTTGCTAAACCAAGAGATCACACCTGATCCCATACTGAAGTAGCACCCAGATGTGCTCTTCCTGTCTGCAGCACTGCCAGCCCAATCTGAATCAACATAACCTTGCAGGTTAAACTTTTGATTCTCCTCATACCTGAGCCCATAATCCAATGTACCCTTCAGGTACCTCAGAACATGCTTTACAGCAACCAGGTGAACACTCCTCGGATCCGTCAGGAACTGGCTCAATGTGTTCACAGCAAAGCAAATGTCTGGTCTCGTGTTTGTCAGGTACATCAAGGACCCAATCATCTGACGATACAAAGAGACATCAACCGGCTCAGATGAAGCATCACATAGAAGCTTCAGATTCGATGCCATAGGTGTGGCCATAGCCTTGTATTCCAACATCCCGAACCTCTTCAGGATCTCTACTGCATACTTCCCTTGTCCAAGGAAGATTCCTTCTGCACTCTGCCACACCTCCATGCCAAAAACAAACAGTGCATCATCCCCAAGTTCTTCGTCTCGAACTCGGTAGTAAGCTTCCGCTGCGTGTCGGCAATCAATCTATCTTCACCATACCAAGTTCTGCACATATATGATTTCCTATCATGTGTCTCAGAACCAAGTGGCTGCTCCACATACACTTCTTCTTCAACTACACCATCCAAGGAAGCTGTCTTGAATCCATCTGGTGTATCTTCTATTTCATCACTTTTATATTTCTCTATGCTGCCATCTACAACATGCTTGATCTGATAGTTCCATTTGGAATTCATAGCAAAATTCCCTTCATGTCTTGGGATTACATCCCAAACATCATTCTTCATGATCGACGGATCATGGCATTTCATTTCTTCATCCCAGATCCTGGGAACTTCAATATCTTCAATAGATATCTTTGTTGCTGGAACAAATGTTGTAGTTCTTCTTTTGTAGGAGATGGCATACGATCTTTCCTACACAACAAGTTAAATTGCATGATTAGAAAACATCTCATAGTTTTCAGAACAAATTCTTACACATACAGAAATATGCCATACAGTCATGCAATTATCTTAGCCAATGCTTCAATACAACATTTATCCATATCCTGTAACTTTCTAGATGCCTTCCAATCTCTACCAGAACATTGTTAAGAGTGTGCACAACTCCCAACATGTCAGCAAAGAGGTTTCATTCTAGATAAGTAGCAATGGAATGTTGTACAGTGCCATAGGCCACTTACCCATGTATATTAGTAGTATATTGTTCATCAATGCAACTATTCTAATATGCACAATACATATCCTAAGTCTAGGAACATGGGCATATACATCATTGAACAATTTTATTTAAACAAACACATATGCAAGAAATGACAATACTTATCTTTGTTTGTTCGTTAGGTGGACTCCCTCTGAGTCTTCACTTCCTTGCAGGAGCTACTGGAGTCCTAATCTGAAGTAGCTTCTTCTACACCTTTCTGTTGTGGAATGTAGAGAGATGGTCAAGTCCCTTTGAATATCTGCATCCTTGCATAAACCACTGGAGTGTACTCCCTCTTTATCTTTGCTTCCTGGATTACCTGTCCTTGAACTTACATTCATCCTTGGTTCCTATGCATGCTTATTAGTATCATGATTGTGTTATCCTTTTGATCTCATATAAAATCATACATTCATTAGTATACTATTAAAACACAATAATCTCAAGCATGTATAGTCATGATCATTTCAAACAGAAAATAATAAGCATTAGCATTCAAGGTTTATGTAGAATTCTTAAGGTTAGTCAAATCATAAGAAACATAACATATTTAAACCTGTAATTACTCAAACCTATGACTCTTCGGGTTAGTTGAATCATCAATCAAGATAAGATATATAAAATGCATAAAACCTGTGATTATTCAAACCTATACCATCATGATCCTTCTGGTTAGTGATATCATCAATTATGGTAAGAAACATAATATGCATACAATCATGATTATTCAAACCTATGACTTCATGAATAATCATTATCAACAACAGTATAAGATCCTAACACAAGGTAGGATTCTATCTTGATATAGGAAAAACATACCTGGATTAGCATGCTAGCTATTTATGTCTAACATACTCACATGATGTCTTCTTGTTGTTCTTCAATGACTTGTGCTAGTAACCTGTATATCTCATAGGTTAACTATTACAAAACCAAGTTATACATACCTCGTAAATGGATCTTCTATGAGATCCATGACAATGGATGAATCTTTGTCCTCATGTTATCATGATCATATGTTCTTGGACTAGAACATGATTTGTCTTTCTTGTTGTACCTTTCATGTTAGTAGACAACATAAACCTCATACAACACCATAATGCATTAGTACAATCATAAGTGTCAACACCCTAACCAATGAATATCTTCTATCATGCATTCATAATTTTGTTAAGGTGATACGACAAATCTAAAATCAAAATTGTACTAACCGTAATAACATGAAGACAAACATACCATAAACTTAATCATGGACAAATCTTAAAACATACCTGTCGAGATCGCTTGTAATCTCCTTATGTAAAGCCTTAGCCTTATCTCCCTCTGAAACAGGAACTCCTTCACTTATGCAGGCGACCAATCCATCTTCTTCTAGGATTAACCCTATCCACTTGATTTGCAAGAACTGGACCTGGAGCTGGATATGGGTTTGTCAGAGAAATCCCAAAAATTCAAACTTTGAATTTCAAACTTCCGAAAGGATAGAAATATGCGCCTTGATGAGCTGATCAAACTGGTATATTCAGAATTTGAAAACCGCAAAGTTTCACTCCTCAATTTTGCCTTTGAAACTTCTGGATTCACTGGACGTGACCCTGAACTGGGGTTTGATGAAGCTCACTCTTCTTCCCAATCAAAATGTTTGATCCAAAGCTCTAAGCTTCTATTTTTCTGAGGAGCTTCCAGCCGTGGTCACAGATTTCAAAAATTCCCATTTTTACAGAAGCCCTAATTTTCCACTTTTCTGATCAAAGTCCCGAACTAGGGTCTAATCAAGCCCGGCCTTCTGCCCAACCAAAAATTCTGATCTTGGTCTCTAAATTTCTATTTTGATGAGTAGCATCCAGCCGTGGTCTCCGATTACAAAAATTCCAACTTTCTCCAAAGCCCTAAATTCCGGAAGCCATGAATGAAGGTACCAAAAAATAATTCTGTTTTGACAGAAATATGTACCTGATTGTTTCTGGTGTAACTCTGAAATTTTTGATCCACAAGGTCTGAAAATGTTTCTTGAGATAGCCTGACCTGTTATCTTGCCATCCTGACAGATCTGACCTCAATTGGATTCTCTGAGAGAGAGTTATGCCAAATGTCGCAACATGACCTGTTTTGGGATAAAACAGGAGAGCGAACTTGTACGGCGTGCCACGTGTCACTGTTTTAACTTCGGTCTCTGAAAAACGTTTCTGAGATAGCTCGTCCTGTTACCTTTCCATCCTGACAGGTATGACCTCAATTGGACTCTCTGAGAGAGAGTTATGCCAAATGTCGCAACATGACCTGTTTATGGGATAATACAGGAGAGCGAACTTGTACGGAGTGCCACGTGTCACTGGTTCAACTTCGGCCTCTGAAAACGTTTTCTGAGATAGTAAAGTCTGTATACTACCTATCACTTTTCACGAAATTTGATTTGGAGCTTTCTAGCCCAAGTTATGACTTTTTTCCCAAGGTCACCTGATTTTAACTCAGATCTGGAAGAGGCAGAAACCCTATATTGCACAGATCATAAATCACAAAGTACAACGAATTAGAGGTTGTCCTTTGGACACAAGGTACCTGGAGATCTTAGCTTCGTCCTGTAACAATTTCAGATCCGAAAACTTTGCCAAAATGTATTTATAGCGAAAGTGCTACGATGACCGGTTTTTGCTATATCAAGCCCTATCATCGTAAGTGCAACAAGTGTCATACATGCCATATCATGCCTTCTTTCAGTCTAGCTCTGATACCATGTTAAATTTTCAGAATTTACTTCAATATGATCTAGGATCTTAACTGAGAGAACAACATGTACAGCATATCTACAGCATATCAATCATGGAGACAATAATGCAAGCACACAAGAGACACAAAGATTTACTTGGGGAAAACCATAAAGGTGAAAAACCCCAATAACTTCCTCAGAGATAGATAGAGCAATGATACAACCAACCATAAGAGATAGACACAACCTAGCAGCAAATCCTCCTCCTCCATAAATGCGCCACTCCTCCTTGAGTGCATGTGTGAGAAGTGAGTGAGCAAATAGAGTGCCTCCCGCACTCTATTTATACTTGACTTGACTTTCTTTTTTACCTAACTCATGTAGGCTTGAACTTAACCACATAATATAATGCTGACTGGGCCGACCCCCAATAGGGTGGTCTAATAACCCTTTGACCCACATGGCCGACCCCCAATAGGGTGGTCTAATAACCCTTCGACCCACATGACTTATACAGGGCCGACCCCAACAAGGTGGTCTAATAACCCATCAAGTATAAGTTACTACACTTATAATATAAATGACGACACTTCCGTATAGAGGAATAATACCATCTCTATAGGAATACAATATACATATATGTGAAATACATTCTGAAGTTACATATACATCAACAGAATAGTGTCGAGTTACACCAGAAACAATCAGGTACATATTTATGTCAAAATAGAATTATTTTTGAGTACCTTCATTCATGGCTTCCGGAATTTAGGGCTTTGGAGAAAGTTGAAATTTTTGTAATCGGACACCATGGCTGGATGCTACTCATCAAAATAGAAATTTAGAGACCAAGATCAGAATTTTTGGTTGGGCAGAAGGCCAGGCTTGATCTGACCCTAGTTCGAGACTTTGATCAGAAAAGTGGAAAATTAGGGCTTCTGCAAAAATGAGAATTTTTGAAATCTGTGACCACGGCTGGAAGCTCCTCATAACAATAGAAGCTTAGAGATTTGGATCAGACCTTTTTATTGGGAAGAAGAGTGGGCTTCATCAAACCCTAGCTCTAGGTCACGTCCAGCAAATCCGAAAGTTTCAAAGGCAAAATTGAGGAGTGAAACTTTGCAGTTTTCAAATTCTGAATGTACCAGCTTGATCAGCTCATAAAGGTGCATATTTCTATCCTTTTGGAAGTTTGAAATTCAAAAGTTTGAATTTTTGGGGTTTCTCTGACAAATCCTATTATAGCTCAAGATCCAGTTCCTGCAAATCAAGTGGATTGGGTTAATCCTAGAAGAGGATGGATTGGTCACCTGCATAAGTGAAGAAGTTCCTGTTTTAGAGGGAGATGAGGCTAAGGCCTTCCATAAGAAGATTACAAGCAATCCTAATAGGTATGGCTTACAGATATGTTTTGAATTCTGTTCATGATTAAGTTTATGATATATTTGTCTTCATATCATTACAGTACAATCTTGATTAATTACTAGACTTGTTGTATTACCTTATAGAAGATATTCATTGATTAAGGTTTTGACACTTATGATTGTACTAATGCATTGTGATGTTGTATGAGGTTTATGTTGTTTGCTAACACAAAAGGTACACCAAGAAAGTCAAATCATGTTCTACTTCAAGAACATATGCTCATGGTGACATGAAGACAAAGATTCATCCATTGTCATGGATCACATAGAAGATCTACTTTCAAGGTATGTATAACTTGGTCATACAATGGTTAACTTATGAGACATGCAGGTTTCTAGCACAAGTCACTTAAGAGAACCAGAAGACATTATGCGGGTATGTTAGACATAACTAGCTAGCATGCTAATCCAGGTATGTTTTTCCTATATCAAGCTAGAATCCTACCTTGTGTTAGGATCTTATACTGTTGTGTTCTTGATAATGATTATTCATGAAGTCATAGGTTTGAATAGTCATGGCTATATGCATATTATGTTTCTTACCATAATTGATGATATGACTAACCAGAAGAATCATAAAGGTATAGGTTTGAGTAATCATGGGTTTTATGCATCTCTTATCTTGATTGATGATTTAATTAACTAAAAGAGTCCTATGATCAAATAAGAATATGTATGAGTAAAATAAAAACTTCCCTGAAACCTTGAATACTAATGTTTATTATCTTTGTTTGAAATGATCCTGACTATACATGCTTGAGATTATTATGTTTTGATAATATTAAGATTATACTAATGAATGTTTGATTATGTATGAGACCTTGAGGATAACACAATGATGATACTAACAAGCATGCATAGGGATCGAGAATGAATATAAGTTCAAGAACAGGTAATCCAGGAAGCAAAGATCAAGAGGGAGCACACTTCAATAGTTTCTGCTAGGATGCATATATTCAGAGGGAGTTGACCACTTCTCACAATCCACATAAGAATGGAGTTGCAGAAAAGAAGCAAAGACTGAGAGGGTGTAAACCCAACAAACAAACAAAGATAAGTATTTGAATTGTAATTACTTGTATATTTTATTGTTTAAATAATACTGTTCAATAATGTATATACTGATGTTCCTAGAATTAGGTTGTGTATTATGCATATTAAAATAGTTGCATTGATGAACAATATACTACTAATATGCATGGGTAAGTAGCCTATGGCACTGTACAACATTCCATTGCTACTTATCTAGAATGAAACCTCTTTGCTAACATGCTGGGAGTTGTGCACACTCTTAACAATGTTTTGGTAGAGATTGGAAGGCATCTAGAAAGTTATGGAATATGGATAAATGTTGTATTGAAGCATTGGCTAAGATAATTGCATGACTGTATGACATATTTCTTTATGTGTAAGAATTTGTTCTAAAAACTATGAGATGTTTTCTAATCGTGCAATTTAACTTGTTGTGTAGGAAAGATCATATGCCATCACCTACAAAAGAAGAACTACAACATTTGTTCAGCAACAAAATTATCTATTGAAGATATTGAAGTTCCCAGGATATGGGAAGAATGCCATGATCCATCGATCATGAAAAATGATGTTTGGGATGCGGTCCCAAGAGATGAAGGGAAGTCTGTTGTGACTTCCAAATGGAACTATCAGATCAAGCATGTTGCAGATGGTAGTATTGAGAAATATAAAAGTGATGAAATAGAAGATGCACCAGATGGATTTCAAGACAACATGGTGTAGTCATATATGTGTGCAGAACTTGGTATGGTAGGATAGACAGCTTTCTATCCAGTTTGGGCTTTACCAAGAATAAAGCGGATTCCAACCTTTTCTACAAGGTTGAGGAAGGCAATCCAGTGATACTACTTTTGTATGGGGATAACCTATTTGTTACAGGTGAAGATAGATTGATTGCCGACATGCAGCAGAAGCTTGCTGCCGAGTTCGAGATGAATAACTTGGGGATGATGCACTATTTGTCTTTGGCATGGAGGTGTGGCAGAGTGCAGATGGAATCTTCCTTGGACAAGGGAAGTATGCAGTAGAGATCCTGAAGAGGTTTGGGATGATGGACTGCAAGGATATGACCACACCTATGGCATCGAACCTGAAGCTTCTATGTGATGCTTCATTTGAGTCGGTTGATGTCTCTATGTATCGTCAGATGATGAGTCCTTGATGTACCTAACGAACATGAGACCAGATATTTTCTTTACAGTGAACACATTGAGTCAGTTCCTGATAGATCTGAGGAGTGTTCATCTGGTTGTTGTAAAGCATGTTCTAAGGTACCTGAAGGGTACAGTGGATTATGGGCTCAAGTATGAGGTGAATCAAAAGTTTAACCTGCAGGGTTATGTTGATTCAAATTGGGCTGGCAGTGCTGCAGATAGGAAGAGAACATCTGGTTGCTGCTTCAGTATGGGATCAGGTGTGATCTCTTGGTTTAGCAGGAAGCAATACTGCGTAGGACTGAGTACAGCTGAGGCATAGTATGTTGTAGCCTGTTCAGCTAGTTGTGAGGCAGTATGGCTACAAAAGCTACTGTCTGAATTATTTGATCTCCCATTGGATGCTACTGGTATCTTATGTGATAACCAGAGTTGTGTGAAGCTGTCTGAGAACCCAGTGTTTCATGACAGGTCGAAACACATAGAGATCAAATATCACTGTATCAAGGATATGGTGTAGAGAGGAGCTGTGAAGCTCTTGTATGATGCGACGGACGGGCAGATTGCAGATGTGCTGACGAAGCCACTAGCCAGGGTGAAGTTCAAGTACTTCAGGGAGAGGCTTGGTGTTCTTCAAATCGAGGACACTTCAAGGAAGAAGTGATGGACACATTTTCTCAAGCCATTCCAAGCATGTTGGAAGGAGGATCCTTCACATGGCTGTGGATGTAAGCACTGGATGATGAACATCAGGATGATGTTCTGGTTTCTACTTTATATGATCAGTTGGATCATTTTTATATGTATGCATCATGTTGCATGCTGGATATGATCAGTTGGATCATTTATATGTATATGTATGTATACATCATGTTGGATGCTGGATATGATCAGTTGGATCATTTATATGTATATGTATGTACACATCATGTTGGATGTTGGATATGATCAGTAGGATCATTTGTATGTATTTTATATGCATCATGTTGGATGCTTGGACCATGTATCTGTATATGTATCAGGTGGATACATTGTATGATCAGGTGGATCTTGTATGGTGATATGTATCATGTATTTGTATTTGTATCAGGTGGATACGTTGTATGATCAGGTGGATCATGTTTGATGATATGTATCAGGTAGATACTTGGTATGCATCAGGTAGATGCACTATATGATCAGGATGATCATGGATGACGAGCTTTAGGATGTTGCTCCAGATGACATGCAGCAGGATGTTGCAGTGATGATGATTAGGATGATCATGTGTACATCAGGATAATGTATGGTGAGTATCAGGTTGATACTCTATGGCCATGGATAAGGTTGTGCAGATGAGCATATAATTTGGCCTTGGGATATTTGCAGATAGTCTTTCGAGGTTTTGCCTATGGCATGTAATTCGTGCCCTGAGATATCTTGCAAATGCTCTTTCGAGGTTTTGCTCTGGGAGGACATATAATTTGGCCCTGGGAGATCTGCATATAGTCTTTCGAGGTTTTGCCTATGGCATGTAATTCGTGCCCTGGGATATCTGGCAGATGCTCTTTCGAGGTTTTGTCCTATGGCATATAATCTGTCCCTGGGAGATCCGATAGGTTGGGCTGTGTGCCCGTAATAAGTCCTGGGATGCTCTTGCGAGGTTTTTCCATGACCACATATAATCTGTCCCTGGGAGATCCTATAGGTAGAGCTGTGTGCTCGTAACAGCCTGGGATGCTCTTGCGAGGTTTTGTGGTGACAACATATAATATGTCCCTGGAGATCTTATAGGTAGAGTTGTGTGCTCGTAACAGCCTAGGATGCTCCTGCGAGGTTTTGTGGTGAGGTCACATATAATATGGCCTTGGGAGATCCTATAGGTAGAGTCGTGTGCTTGTAACAGACTGGGATGCTCTTTCGAGGTTTTGTGATGCACGTAATAAGTCCTGAGGATTCCACAGTATGGCCAGTGATGACGAAGACCTGCAGGTGGTGGGCCTACATCCAGTATGAAAAAGGACTGGCTCTGTAGAACTTCCTATGATGAGTAGATTCAGAGATTGCTTGAGATAGCAGCAGCAGTGATGATGATGATGACTTGATGATGATTATCCAGTGATGATGATCCAGAGAAGAAGACTTGTGCTAGAAGACCTATGTCAAGAAATACCTTCCTAGTTAAGAGGGAGTGTTGATGTATATGTAACTTCGGAATGTATTTCACATATATGTATATTGTATTCCTATAGAGATGTTATTATTCCTCTATACGGAAGTGTCGTCATTTATATTGTAAGTATTGTAACTTATACTTGATGGGTTATTAGACCACCTTGTTGGGGTCGGCCCTGTATAAGTCATGTGGGTCAAAGGGTTATTAGACCATCCTATTGGGGGTCGGCCATGTGGGTCAAAGGGTTATTAGACCACCCTAGTGGGGGTCGACCCAGTCATCATTATGTTAATTGGTTAAGTTGAGGCCGACCTAGTTGAGTAAAGGTCAAGTCAAGTTAGTGTATAAATAGAGAGTGTGTCTCTCTCATTTTATACATTCTATTCTCTCACTCACACTGTGGAGAGTGGTGCACTTGTGGAGGAGGAGGCTCTGCTGCTAGGAGAAGACTATCTCTTGTATTCTGGTTGTATCATTGCTCTATCTATCTCTGAGGAAGTTATTGGGGTTTTTCACCTTTATGGTTTTCCCCAAGTAAACTCGGTGTCTCTTCTATGCTTGCATTATTGTGTCCATGAATGATATGTTGTAGATTTGTTGTACATGTTGTTCTCTCAGTTAAGATCCTAGATCAGATTGAAGTAAATTCTGAAAATTTAACAAGCATGGGGTGTGCCTGTAAACTATTAGATTTTTAATAATATGGTAGTATAGTTTTCATTTATTTCAACAGAAGAACCATCCATAGAAACACAAGGGACACAATAGTTTACCTTGGGAAAACCCAAACTTGAGAAAATCCCATCAAACCTTTTTGATTCATAGTTTCTATACGAATTACAAGTACATCAAATATGAAATTGATCTATATGAAGAGAGTTCACAAATAGAGAAGATACAAAAGAAGGAGCCCCAAAAATCAATATTCTAGAACCCAATGAAAAATTGTCATTGCTTGAGAAAACTTGAGTGAGATGTGTGTCCAAATGAGGAGGCATCCCTCCTATTTATACTATTTTTTGGTGAATTTTTTAGTGGGGCTGACTTGTCTTCTTTTACTGGGCGTCTTCTCTTTTTCCATAATTAAATACATTTTTTTTTTTTTCTTTCTGTAGGTCATCCTAGATAGTGAGGATACCTCATGTAGCTAATAACAACAACATTTATTAGGAGTCATATGTAAATATGCACCTATGTCAATCAACCATACATCACGATCTAAATGAGTACCTGTAGAATCCAGGTAGACATCCCCACCTTCTTTTCAGGAGTTATTCACCTATATGGTAGGGGAATCATGAGATCAATTTTCTTTATCAACTTTTTAATTTATATCCCATATGAATTCGTTTTTTAATTTATATCTTGTCAAAGAACTCTCACAAAAAATGGATCCATGCTTTTATCATCCATGTTTTTCTACCTCATTTCCTCTGATATCAGGGATGCCACTATTTCCTCAAACATTAAAGTGGCTTGATCACCACTACCTGTTGCTACAATCAAATTATCCTTGGAATCTGTAAAAGAACATAACAATGTAATGCACTTATCTTCTACCTTCATCTCAATACAAACAAAAGTAATGCAATGTAATTCCATTTCTCACAACTTTTGTGCTCTATGTATTTATTTAAGTAGGTATTTAATTTATTTAAGTGGATCTTACACTATTTTGTTTATGGGGTGTTGATGTGACCTCTTCTATTACCACTTTTGGTCCCTACACCATTACTAGTGTCTCTCATCTAACGCTCGTAAGTCTACACATTATTTTTTTTTGGTAAGTGATGTCCGACTCAAAGATATTCTACGAGATATTTTCTCTTCCAACACATACTACATCTCCCAAGGATTGAAGTACTTGGGTTTCCCTCTCAAAACTAATGGATACCAAAAATTTGATTAGATATGGTTGATTTCTCGTATTGAAAACAAGATTAATCTATGGTGTAATAGATGCCTCACTTGCAAGGTCAGCTCATCTTGGTTAAAACTATTGTCAAAGACATGTTAATTTATTGGAACTCTTTGACTCCTATTCTAAAAGGATTCTTTGGAAAGATCCATTGAATAAGTTATGAATTCCTATGGTAAGGCAAGGAAACTTGTGTCCTACACTAAACTGATTGGAATTCTATTGCAATGCTAAAAAGTGAGGTTGACTAGTGGTTGGAATTTATTCATGAATTTGGCATATCTCTTGTAGCAAAATCACTCTAGAGTTATATCACTAAAATACAACCTTGACAAAGCATAATACTAAGAAAATAGGTGGATCCTCGTAATTTTGTTGATTGGATTATATGAGATGACAAGACCTTCGAGGAGGCTCTTCACACTGGAAAGCACTAGTGTCACATGTCCTCGTAATTGGCACTTATATTTCGTGGAAATTTTTCAATGGTCGGTCAGTGAGACTTGGTGCTAAAGAGATCATGGGATGTGGTTGAAGAATATTCCTCTCTCCTGAACTCTGTCTTCACTTGTAATAACACAATTTCAATGTTCTTTCCCGTGTTGAAAATTCTCATATGAACATTTAGCACCAAGGTTGGAGGGATTCTCAAGCTCTTCACTTTCTCGAACTTTTGGTCCAAGAATGGCATTCCTTCACAATCAAACTAAGGAGAGAACACATTCAAATCTATGAGCAAGATGTATGCCTTTTGTGCATAGGAAATATAGCAGGGGGATCATACATACTCCAATTGGGTTTCCAAGTCCAAATTTTGACCATTTGACCATCCCCTCATGGTTGTGAGAATGTATATGGAAAGTGAAAGATCCTCTTAAATGTATAATATGTATTTTGTTAATGGTGAAAGTGGTCACTTGGGATTTATTCTAGAAATGGAACATTGCAAGTCTGAGTAGATTTTGTTTGTGTAAGAGAGCAGAGGAATCAAATCCCCACCTCTTCCTCAATTGTGACTACACAAGACACGTCTAGAGGGATGTTGATACTAGTATAAAAAATAGCCATCTATGGGACAAGGATACTATTGAAAAGATTCTAAAGTTGTGGTTTGATTTCCTGAGATTAAATCCTCTCAAATGCCTTCTTTTCTTGGTTACCTAGGCAATTTGGCTTGCATGCAATTCTCACCTCTTTGAGGAGAGCAAGGCACATACCTTCCAAACTATGGCTCAAATATTCTCCTCCCCCCATTTTATGAGGAATAGACTGGAATATGGGTTCCTTGGATTATAGGTGAACTACATATTGATAAGTCCCACATCTATGGATTCTTTAATGACACTTGCAACAGACCCAATCAACAGTGTGGGATGGGAGGGATTTTGTATTCTTCAGACACCTCATACATTTCTTTTAAGGAAAATATTGGCCAAGGGATGATCAACCTGATGGAGCTCCAAGAACTTTGAACATTCCTAAAACTCGGTTTGGAGAAGAGTGTTCAAAATATCCACGTCTATGGAGAATCAATAGTGATGGTCAATTGATGAAGGGGGGACTCAAATTACTAATATCTTCCATCACAACCTTGATTTGAACCTAAAAGTAATTGTTGGGGATTATAACACTTTTCATATTTTCCACATATTCATGGAACACAACCATTAGGCCAACACCCTCTCAAAAGAAAGACTCACTCTTTTGATTGGCACTATTAACTACAACTCTCATCTGTCGGGCAGAGTCTAGGAGCATACACTAGACTAAAAAAAGGTTTGAACATCGCTCAGTACAATAGTGTACTAGTTTTTTGCTCCTATATGCAATACTTTTTATGAAAATTCTAGCTAGACAATTAGAGAAGAATAATTTTAAGTCGCATATGGATATATCAAAATAATATATGTACCTAAAGAATGTGTTTTTATTCCACAAAGGAAATAAAAATACAATTTTTTTCTTAGAAAAAAAAACTTATTAAAATTATTCTTTACTCAAGTTTATCTTTATCTTTTTCGAAATATTATCATTTAAGTTTAATTATATCATGTTTCTTTTCTTACTATAACTAAGTTATATTATTTATAATTTCTTTATTTTTTTCCAAATCTTACCATTTAATTTTAAATATATCATGTTTCGTTTCTTCCTATATTTAAGTTATATTATTTTATAATTTCATATATCATTTATCAATTTTATCAACCATTGATTTAGAATTCTGTTATGCTAAACTATTATTTATATGATTATCCATTTTTTATTTTACCCTCTTTTTCCAATCTACTTTCTTGAGTTGATTTAAATTTAAATTTATATCTTCTTATAATCAAATTAAGTGTTTATATTTTGTTTAAACGTGATATAAATTTGTTTTTAAATGATCCCTTATTACTTTTTTATCAATTTGTTTTTAATATATAAAATTATAATAATTGTCGGAGGGTCACGGAGAAACCGCAGTAGCCAAAATAGTCTGTAATGCGAGAAGAGATTTTTTAAAAAAGAAAAATTTCAAAAAATGATTAGTAATAATCATGTGGTTTGATTGGTTTAGGATCATGGTTTCTGTGTTCCCTTTGGCTACTTGTTTCTATATTGTGTCAAATTGGATTGGGATTGGTTACTACTCGCTTGGAAAATTGGATTCTAAGTTAAATGACTACTCGCTTTGAAAATTGCTTAGAGTAAGGATCTTTTGTTTAGCACTTCTGGTAAGATTCTCAATATAACATGATTACTTCTCTATGGCATTTGGATTCCATAAAAAAAAAAATTGGGATTTGATACATCATTTCTAAATAAAAAAATGCCTTGTATTATGATTTAGTACTAAAATGTTATTTTAAACCATTAGAGCTCTTGGAGATTTATAGTTCTATGCTAGATTTTAAACATAAATCATTTTTTTTTTCATAAAAAATTCTTCTCTTTGTTGGAAGTCGGGACTATAGAGAAAGTGACAAATATGAGTCCGGACACTATGAATTGATACGCAAGAAAAGTGTAGCGCACAAAAAATGTGGAATGAGATTCATACTATATTGTGCTTTTTGTGTTTGATTGATAGAGTGATAGTGCTCTTTGTGATGTGTTGATGGTGAGCAATATATTTGTGAAGTATAAATGCTTTTATTATTCATTAACATATTTTATTATTCATTTTGTTATAAGCTTTGTGATTGTGTTGATATATTTGTTATAACCTTTGTGATTATGTTGATATATTCATTGGTTGATAGTGAAAAAATGTGATTTGGTTAATGATATGTTAACTAATCATTGTTAAATGATTTCTTACTTATTATTTTATTACATTGCACCTTCTTATCATTTTTATTATTATTGTAGTATATTTTTTTTATCATTTTCATGTAGTAATATTTTATTACAAAACCTAGTTGAGGAAGGACGAAACATGGAATAGGGATATCTAATTTCACTACCTATGAGTTTGATAGTAGGGAAAATTTTTGAGCCCCTAACCCATAGCACAATCTGAGACCCTAACCCTATATATCATTTCCATTGTTCAACAAGCAGCACACTATAAAGTCTAACAATCTAAGTTAAAGTTACTGACTAAAAACTGTCTCCATAAATGAGGTGTTGGTTGGCTCTTATAATAGCATGGAGAGCTAAATGAGGATTGAGGTCTTGGTGGGTTCTCATATTAACATCGATTCTATTTATCGCAGTGATGAAAAATTCATTGTTGTTTTTCAAGAATATTTCTAGAGTATGGTGAATTTCTATGTATTGTAATAGTTAGAGTGAGGTACCAAACTACCACCAAAACATGGCTTGTTATGTGATGATTTATTAATGTTTATCTCCTATTTAGTATATTTTTTATATGTTTTCTTATTACTATATATGGTTTTAAACTTTATCAAAAAATTCGCCAAGACTTTACAATATTTTATAATTTAGTAAAAGATTCACCAAGTCTTTAGAAGGTTTTATAATTTAGTGAAAGATTCGCCAAGACTTTACAAGGTGTTATAATTTAGTAAAATATTCGCAAAGATTTTACAAGATTATATAGTTCAATGAAAGATTCGCCAAAAAATTATATATACATAATATAACATTGATAAAATAGCCTTTATATTTTCGTATATATCATGGGGATTCGCCCAATTATTATACATAGAAATTTAGGGGGGCTTCTTAAAATTTTCCCTTCCTTAGACTATTATAGACATTGAGAGCACCTGTTGAGTGATTCGACTGATTGAAACATTAATAAAATAAATCTTTGATGTTATTTTGAGTATGTGTATCTGGATAGTTGATGTAAGTGAATGATTACATGTGTTTAACGATTAACTATGATTATGGAAAATATGCTTATGAATGATGCTTAATGACTAGCTATATGATTGATCATGTGACAAGGACAAAGAAAGTAATTATTGACGAAATGCATGTTTGATTAGATGAATAAATAATGTTTGACTAAATTATAAATGCTTAACGAAGTAGCAGATTTATGAATCAAATGATGATTATTGAGAACAGTACTACTAATATATGTTTGTGAGAAATATGTGTAGCGATAGGTGAAATGGTTCACCACTGGACACGCAAGGAATATGAAGGGTCATAGAGTATGGATAAATCACACAAAGGGAGAGCGACGATGATGTCAACTTCCGACGGAATACCACGCATGAGCAGATAAGCATTGATCCACTAGTCACGTACGAGTTAGGGGCCGCGCAGTGAGAGTGGGCTCACTCCTCAGTGCCATTAGTCCCTAATAGCGTGTAGATGGAGGATGGAAGGTAACGGCTCCTGAAATCCCTACTTGAAGTTCCCACAAGTGAAAACGAAAGGATGATAGTAGAAGGGCCCGGCGGTGTGGTGCCCTGTTGAGAATGGAAAGAGTGGATGTAAGGACCCAATGATGTGGTACCTTTCCAAAGAATGGAAACTACAAATGAATGGACCCGATGGAGTGGTTCCATGTCGCGGAAATGGAATTAAGGAATGGGGAAGCCCAACTGCGCGACACCAGGGTCCTAGTGAAAATGATTGTTAAACTTAACTGCATAAAAACATATAAGTTTGCACCTAGAACATTACTTAGAAATGCATTTGTGTACTTAGGGCATTTACACATAAATGATTACTTTGGTATTTAAATAATATTAAGTGTTATTTAGGCATTTGCACATAAAAGAATATTTTGAGCATTTAAAATAATATAAATCTTTATTTGAGGAGCAAAGTAGAATCCTAAGCATGGACACCTAGCCAACTCCACCTAAACCTCAAAACTAAGAGTTAATTAAAATATCTAGGGGACAAACATGAGCAAACTTCGGGATGTTGGTGTAACTCCTAGAAAAACTAACACATGGATGGGTGAGTATTATTAAATTAGAAATTTAATAAAAGATGTGTTTATGCATGAAGCGACATGTGTCGCATCGAATGTTCCTTTAAAAGGAAGGCTTTGGGAGTGGGTAAAGGACCCAGATCATGGATGATTATCGTAATTTTTAATTGCCTCATGACTTGCTGCTATTGAAGGTTTGGCTAGAAATTTTTGTGGGGGGGAAACCCAAGCTGAGTTTCTCGAATTATTGTGTGTGTGCTCTATGACCCAAAGCTCGGGGGTGGCCATGCGACTGAAAGCATGAGCCTATGGTTGGGTGGTGAATCTAATGGTTGCTTCGCCTATGGTTCAAACGAGCTTTGCTGGAGGGATCCTACGGAAGATGTGGACAACAGTGGACAAGAGGAATCGGTTGACAGGTTATGTTTTGTTTTAATTTGCTAAGTTATTCATTTATTTATTTTATCTTTCATATAAATTATGATAACTAATTTGTTTGTATCAAGTGTTAAATTTCAGGTTCATTTCGTGAGGACCCAACGAGAGGGGCTCTACACTCTCTTTACCCATAACCCCATCTCTCTCTCTCTCCCTAACCCTACACCTACTCACCCTACCCCTAAACCGTCCCTCTCTCTCTCTCTATACCCTAATCCCCCTCTTGCCTACCACTGACCACCCCCCATCTCTCTCTCTCTCTCTCTCTCTCTCCTCTCCTCTCCCTTCCCCCAACCCCCCACTCCTCCACTATACCCCCCTTCTCTATAACTACATTACTCCTCCCCAAACTCCTAATCCTCTTGATCTCTATCTCTTTGTCTCCCTCAATCCCCCTCTTCCTCCTTACCCCTAACCACTGTTGGTTGTGGAGTCTAAGCTTCCTTATAAAATGTTGTAATTTCATAGTCATGACTTGGTCAATAATGGGTGATCTACGGGCCCATGGTATTGGGTATCTCATGGTATTTTCCCATTGTAATCACTCTTTAAAAGGAAGGCATTGTAATATGGTTGTGTATTGTAGTATTGTAAAGATCTCCATGATTGTGTAAGAGAGACTCTGAGAGAGTGAAGAGGAAATTACACCGGATGTGCTACGGGTTGTATCCCTTCAATTTTGCTAGATGGTATAATAAAAGGATTTGAAATTTCTCCATGGACATAGCCGAGATTAGGTGAACCATTTATATTGGTGTCTCTCTTGTATTGTGTTTATGTGTTTTATATTCGCATCATGTTTATTGGTATTGTTATGCGATCTTGTTTTTATAACAAATCACCCCTCATTTGACTCTCTCTCACCCCCTATTCCTCCACCTACCCCTAAACCAACGCCCCCTCTCTCTTCCCCCAACTCCCTATCAACCCCCTCTATCTCACTCACCCTCCTACCACTAACACCTGTCCTCCCTCTCTCTCTCTCACCCTCCTACCACTAACACATGTCCTCCCTCTCTCTCTCTCTCCTCCCCCAATCCCTACTAATCCCCTCCACTCTACCTCTATACCCATAGCCCCACCTGTTATCACTCCAGGAGTCTTTCTAGGTTGCATTCGAAAGAGCCTGGTAACTTAACCAAAATCTCAATAATAAAAAGGGGGGTGGATCAATTTGGACGATTCAAACACACTTTTTCATTCAAAACATACCTAATGTGCTCAGATGGACAAGGCTCTCAACCACTAATGCTCAGGGGGCTTGTAAAGAAGTAAATGTGTGGAGAGGTAACTGTCATACGAGCAGAATCATACACAAAAAACATATATATGAATGGCAGATTATAACAATCACAGAACACTTGCAGAGTTAAGTTTTATAAATACACATGATAAGATGACAGTCATCAAATGTAAACAAACCTAATAGCTTGAATGTAAAATTCAAATACAAGTGCAGAATAGGAGAAAATGAAAAACTGAACACTTAATGGCGAAAGAAACAGGCTTTACTGATGTAACATAAAATGTCCGAGTTTACAAAGTGTGAAAAATCTCCCTAAAAGCGAACCATTCTCTTACATCAGTTCTCGGATTTATAGCCATTACAAATCTCTTCCCCCCAGATACCCATAAGCTAGGTTGAAATCCTCCTGATAGAAGATCAAACCGTTTAAAAAAAAAAAAATCGGGAAAATCATTTTTTAACTAGCGAAACTGCTGAAAAATGGGGCTCAGAGATGGGTTTGATTATCCCAATATGTGACATTTGTAGGAAACTTGAGAGAGGTTTTTGTTCTATGACGTTTTAGGAAGAAAAACCTCTGAGCGTTTTTCAGAATGACTCTCCAGTCGCTCAGAATCATCATTTGAAAATGATGACTCTGCAAAGTAAAAACGCCATTTCTGCTGAAACTACTGAAAAAGAGGCTCAGAGATGGGTTCAATTATCAAGCTATGTGAAACCTGTGTATAAAATGAAAGAGATTATTGTGCATTGATTTTTTGTGAGAAAAAACCTCTCTCAGATCTTTGAAACTCGTTTTGGTTTGCCCGAGATCTGCATTTCAAGAACATGTGTCGAACATGCAGATTTTGGGATCCGAAAATTGGGTCTCAGTAACGGATTTGATTCCCTTAACCTGAAACACCTGTAGGAAAATGGAGAGGTTTTATTGTTCTATGACATGTTAGGAAAAAAAACCTCTGAGCGTTTTCCAAAATGATTCTACAGCCGCTTAGAATCGCTATTTGAAAATGATGACTAGGGACAGTAAAAACGCCACATTTCTTCATTATTTCCATCTTGCTAGCATGTTCACTACTGGAACAACACATTGAAACAGATCTGATTAATTGTAACCTTTACTTACAAACCATCCTCATGTCCTTTAGAATGATAAAACTTGGATCTATGCAAAAATAGCCATTTTTCTGTGATTTTTAGGATTTCGATAGCTAGTAAGTCTGAGCTTAATTTCCGTTAGCTACCGAAAGCTCTGTTTCGGTGGCTGATGAACAACTGTCGTAACTGCCTAAATACCAAAAACTATTCCATGATACATGACATGTCCCTTTCCTTTTGGTAGCTTGAAGAGTTCTGAAAATTTCATTTAAGCTGCTGAAAGCATAGCTTTCGGTAGCTTAGGAACCGTTTTAAAAGAGTGCTTAGCTACCGAAACCTGTCTTTTGAAATTTTTTAAATGAGAACCCAATCTAATGCTTTCAAACTTTATTACACGCACAAAGCTATCAACAATGAGCCTTAAGAATTTTAGAAATTATTTTCCCAATGACATCCTATCATCCAAAAATGATCAACTCGACAAACTTTTGGGGAGATAACACTGGCTCCTACTCGGGGATGAAAACCTCCGAGTGACGTTTCAAGAACCACAGATCTGATGCCTTTCCTAGATAAACAAAATACAGAACCTAGTCTAGTGTTCCATTGGGCATGGAGTGGTTTAAAATGCCACCAAATATCTGCAATATTTCTACAAATGTTCGACTGTAAACCTATGAGCAATGCCTTACATCCATTGAGCATGGAGTCTTTATTTCAAAACTGCAATCACAACACTAAATGCAAGCATCATGCATTATGCAAACTTGAAATGCTCAGCTATGAGCTTATTCATCTATGCTACCCTACTCTAGCCATTGTACTGCTTCTTATCAAGTGACATCATGCTTTCAATGAAGCCATGATAACATCGAACTATTTACAGAATATTTTTGCATGCAAATAAATTTCAGAGAACACTTCATGATGTGCAGTGGAATTTCTATTTGCAGATCATACTTACAATCATCATTTGCTTTGATTCCAAAGATTGCACAGCTGAAGGCTTCTAAAAAACATAACTCCATATAAACAGCTACCGAATCATAGAAAGAAGCTAACTCTGCTTGTCCCTCAAGCCTTTCTTCCCCTTTTGATATATGGATATGCTCATAAACATGTTTCTGCAACTATGAAAATAGCACCGAGTTGATTTGACTGCTAATTCCTTCTTGTTTGATATCTTTTTCATAAATGATATCAGTCTTTTGGTCATGAGATGCTGCAAACAGAAGAGAAGGTATTAAATCTTTTGGCAGATTAAACTCATCATGTTTAATGTCTGCTATAAGCACAGAATGGTTGATTTCAACATGATGTTGTTCCTTGATGGGCAAAGAAAAAGGCTCATCAAAATCAGATTCGTAGCTGTCATATATGGACTGGGTGTGGCTCAATCCAACATCACCTGCTGTAGAAATCTGTTCTTCTTCATCCTCATAATCATCAAAGATCGGAGAACAAAAAACCTCTGCATTGTGCAAAGAAGAACACACAATCTTCTGATCTTTCTCTTCACTTACAGGTGAGAACATATTGTAGGAAGCCTCTTGAAAAATTTTAGTAGATTCTTCTTCTATAACTATTTCTTCATACGAATCAAAAGTAATTGGTGCATCAGAGACAAGGCCTGATGCATCTACAACCATGCAATCCTTATAATTCATTGTATCAAGAAGCTCTTCCTTAACAACATAATTTTCCTTTTTACAAACAAAAGAATGAACTACTCCCTGCTAAACTTGCTTCTCAAATTCATCACAGCAGTCTTCAAAGAGACTTTAAACTGGAAATTCATCTTTACAAAACAAATGAAAAGCATCATGAAAACTTGCTAATGAGTGAATACTTAAATCTAGAAGAGATCGGCACCAATCAAGGGCTGCTCCCTCCAATGAGTATCTGAAAATCTCAATTTGAACATCCTCATGTATAATTCCAAGCCGATGAATAAAGTCATGAAAATCCAGCAAGTGTTCAGCTGGCACTTCCCACTCTTATCCTCGAAAACTGGGAAGACTATTTTCCCATTCATCTCTACTAGGTACTGGGTGAGGGTAACCAGAAATGTTTGAGAAATTGTAGAAAGCATATCTCTTTGCTAAGATCTGGTTCATTTCATAATGAAGGAGTTTCCAATAGATTTATGAGCAATGGAGTGGCCACTGAATCCATCCTCCATGGAGTCGCTAGATAGATGATTACAACCAAGAAAATGTCTAGTATTTTTTTATCATCAAAGCTGGATCTACGTCATTCTCCCAGGGAAGCTGGGCTTCAATCTCCTCTCCCCGGCAACGGTGCCATTTTGTTATCACTCCAGGAGTCTTTCTAGGTTGCGGTCGAAAGACCCTGGTAACTTAACCAAAATCTCAATAATAAAAAGGGGGGTGGATCAAGTTGGACGATTCAAACACACTTTTTCATTCAAAACATACCTAATGCACTCAGATGGACAAGGCTCTCAACCACTAATGCACAGGGGGCTTGTAAATAAGTAAATGCGTGGAGAGGTAACTGTCATACAAGGATAATCATACACAAAAAACATATATATCAATGGCAGATTATAATAATCACAGAACACTTGCAGAGTTAAGTTTTATAAGTACACATGATAAGATGACAGTCATCAAATGTAAACAAACCTAACATCTTGAATGTAACATTCAGATACAAGTGCAGAATAGGAGAAAATGGAAAACTAAACACTTAATGGCGAAAGAAACAGTCTTTACTGATGTAACATAAAATGTTTGAGTTTACAAAGTGTGAAAAATCTCCCCAAAATCGAACCATTCTCTTACATCAGTTCTGGGATTTATAGCCATTACAAATCTCTTCCCCCCAGATCCCCATAAGCTGGGTCAACATCCTCCCGATAGAAGATCAAACTGTTTTAAAAAAAAACCCAGGAAAATCATTTTTTTAACTGGATAAACTGGTGAAGCATGGGGCTCAGAGATGGGTTCAATTCTCCCAATATGTGACATATATAGCCATTAAAAATCTCTTCCCCCTAGATCCCCATAAGCTGGGTCAAAATCCTCCCGATAGAAGATCAAACTGTTTTAAAAAAAAACCCAGGAAAATCATTTTTTTAACTAGATAAACTGGTGAAGCATGGGGCTCAGAGATTGGTTCAATTCTCCCAATATGTGACATATATAGGAACACCGAGAGAGGTTTTTATTCTCTGGATTGTTAGGAAGAAAAACCTCTGAGCGTTTTTCAGAATGACTCTCGAGTCGCTCAGAATCATCATTTGAAAATGATGACTCTGCAAAGTAAAAACGCCATTTTTGCTGAAACTACTGAAAAAGAGGCTCAGAGATGGGTTTAGCTATCCAGCTATATGAAACCTATGTATAAAATGAAAGCAGTTATTGTGCATTGATTTGTTGTGAGCAAAACCCTCTCTCAGATCTTTGAAATGCGTTTTGGTTTTCCTGAGATCGGCATTTCAAGAACATGTGTCAAATAGGTAGATTTTGGGGTCCGAAAATTGGGGCTCAGTACGGATTCGGTTCTCTCAACCTGCAACACCTATAGGAAAACGGAGACAGGTTATTGTGCTATGAAATGTTAGGAACAAAAACCTTTGATTGTTTTGCAAAATGATTCTTGATCTGCTCAAAATCTCTATTTGAAAATGATGACTAGGGACAGTAAAAACGCCACATTTCTTCATTATTTCCATCTTGCTGGCACCTTCACTACTAGAACAACACATTGAAACAGATCCTATTAATTGCAACCTTCACTTAGAAACCATCCTCATGTCCTTTAGAATGATAAAACTTGGATCTGTGCAAAAATAGCCATTTTTCTGTGATTTTTACGCTTTCGTTAGCTAGTAAGTCTGAGCTTAATTTTTGTTAGCTGTCGAAAGCTCTGTTTTAGTGGCTAATGAACAACTATCATAACTACCTAAACACCGAAAACTGTTCCACAATATATGACATGTCCCTTTCCTTTCGATAGCTTAAAGAGTTCTGAAAATTTCGTTTAAGCTATCGAAAGCAGAACTTTCAGTAGCTTAGGAACCGTTTTAAAAGAGCACTTAGCTACTGAAACTTGTCTTTTGAAATTTTTGAAATGAGAACCCAATCTAATGCTTTCAAACTTTATTACATGCACAAAGCTATCAACAATGAGCGTTAAGAAGTTTAGAAACGATTTTTCCAATGACATCCTATCGTCCAAAAATGATCAACTCGACAAACTTTTGGGGAGATAACATTGGCTCCTACTCGGGGATAAAAACCTCCCAGTGAGGTTTCAAGAACCACGGATCTGATGCATTTCCTGGATAAACAAAATAAAGAACCTAGTCTAGTGTTCCATTGGGCATGGAGTCATTTAAAATGCCACCAAATCTCTACAATCTGTCTACAAATGTTCGATTGTAAAACTACGAGCAATGCCTTACATCCATTGGGCATGGAGTCTTTATTTCAAAACTGCAATCACAACACTAAATGCAAGCATCATGCATTATGCAAACTTGAAATGCTCAGCTATGAGCTTATTCATCTACGCTACCCTACTCTAGCCATTGTACTGCTTCTTATCAAGGGACATCATGCTTCCGATGAAGCCATGATAACATCGAACTATTTACAGAATCTTTTTGCATGCAGATAAATTTTAGAGAACACTTCATGTTGTGTAGCGGAATTTCTATTTGCACATCATACTTACAATCATCATTTGATTTGATTCCAAAGATTGCACAACTGAAGGCTTCTGAAAAACATAACTCCATATAAATGGCTGCTGAATCATAGAAAGAAGCTAACTCTGCTTGCCCCTCAAGCCTTTCTTCCCCTTTTGATATATGGATATGCTCATAAACATGTTTCCGCAATTCTGAAAATAGCAGTGAGTTGATTGGACTGCTAATCCTTTCTTGTTTGATATCTTTTTCATAAATGATATCAGTCTTTTGGTCATGAGATGCTGCAAACAGAAGAGAAGGTCTTAAATCTTTCGGTATATTAAACTCATCATGTTTAATGTCTGCTGCAAGCATAGAATGGATGATTTCAACATGATGTTGTTCCTTGATGGGCAAAGAAAAAGGCTCATCAAAATCAGATTCGTAGCTGTCATATATGGACTAGCTGTGGCTCAAGCCAAAGTCATCTGCTATAGAAATCTGTTCTTCTTTATCTTCATAATCAACAGAGATCGAAGAACAAAAAACCTCTGCATTGTGTAAATAAGAAAACACAATCTTCTGATCCTTCTCTTCACTTATAGGTGAGAACATATTTTAGGAAGCCTCTTGAAAAATTTCAGTAGATTCTTCTTCTATAACTATTTCTTCATACAAATCAAAAGTAACTGGTGCATCAGAGACAAGGCCTGATGCATCTACAACCATTCAATCCTCATAATTCATTGTATCAAGAAGCTCTTCCTTAACAACATAATTTCCCTTTTTACAAACAAAAGAATGAACTACTCCCTGTTGAAATTGCTTCTCAAATTCATCATAGCAATCTTCAAAGAGGTTTTCGACTGGAAATTCATCTTTACAAAACAAATGAAAAGCATCATGAAAACTTGCTAATGAGTGAATACTTAAATCTGGAAGAGATCGGCACCAATCAAGGGTTTCTCCCTCCAATGAGTATCTAAAAAGCTTAATTTGAACATCGTGATGTATAATTCCAAGCCGATGAATAAAGTCATGAAAATCCAGCAAGTGTTCAGCTGGCACTTCCTACTCTTCTCCTCGAAAAGTGGGAAGACTATTTTCCCATTCATCTCTACTAGGTACTGGATGAGGGTAACCAGAAATGTTTGAGAAATCGTAGAAAGCATACCTCTTTGCTAAGATCTGGTTCATTTCATACCAAAGGAGTCACCAACAGATTTCTGAGCAATGGAGTGGCCACTGAATCTGTCCTTCATGGAGTCGCCAGATAGATGATTACAACCAAGAAAATGTCTAGTATTGGTCTATCATCAAAGCTGGATCTATGTTGTTCTCCCAGGGAAGCTGGGCTTCAATCTCCTCTCCCCGACAACGGCGCCATTTTGTTATCACTCCAGGAGTCTTTCTAGGTTGCAGTCGAAAGAGCCTGGTAACTTAACCAAAATCTCAATAATAAAAAGGGGGGTGGATCAAGTTGGACGATTCAAACACACTTTTTCATTCAAAACATACCTAATGTGCTTAGATGGACAAGGCTCTCAACCACTAATGCTCAGGGGGCTTGTAAATAAGTAAATGCGTGGAGAGGTAACTATCATACCAGCAGAATCATACACAAAAAACATATATATGAATGGCAGATTATAACAATCACAGAACACTTGCAGAGTTAAGTTTTATAAATACACATGATAAGATGACAGTCATCAAATGTAAACAAACCTAACAGCTTGAATGTAACATTCAGACACAAGTGCAGAATAGGAGAAAATGGAAAATTGAACACTTAATGGCGAAAGAAACAGGCTTTAGTGATGTAACATAAAATCTCTGATTTTACGAAGTGTGAAAAATCTCCCCAAAATCGAACCATTCTCTTACATCAGTTCTGGGATTTCTATACATTACAAATCTCTTCCCCCCAGATCCCCAAAAGCTGGGTCAAAATCCTCCGGATAGAAGATCAAACCGTTTAAAAAAAAAATGGGAAAATCATTTTTTTAATTGGCGAAATTGGTGAAACATGGGGCTAAGAGATGGGTTTGATTTTCCCAATATCTGACATATATAGGAAAAATGAGAGAGGTTTTTGTTCTTTGATGTGTTAGGACAAAAAACTCTGAGCGTTTTTTCGAATGACTCTCGAGTCACTCAGAATCATCATTTGAAAATGATGACTCTGCACTATAAAAACGCCATTTCTGCTGAAACTGCTGGAAAAGAGGCTCAGAGATGGGTTCAGTTATCCAGCTATGTGAAACTTGTGTATAAAATGAAAGAGGTTATTGTGCATTGATTTGTTGTGAGAAAAAATGTCTCTCAGATCTTTGAAACTCATTTTGGTTTGCCCAAGATCTGCATTTCGAGAACATGTGTCGAACAGGCAGATTCCGGGATCCAAAACTTGGGGCTCAGTAATGGATTCGATTCTCTCAATCTGCAACAACTGTAGGAAAACAGAGAGAGGTTATTGTGCTATGACATGCTAGGACCAAAAACCTCTGAGTGTTTTGCAAAATGATTCTCCAGCCACTCATAATCGCTATTTGAAAATGATGACTAGGGACAGTAAAAATGCCACATTTCTTCATTATTTCCATCTTGCTGGCACCTTCACTACTGGAACAGCACATTGAAATACATCCTATTAATTGTAACCTTCACTTAGAAACTATCCTCATGTCCTTTAGAAAGATAAAACTTGGATCTGTGCAAAAATAACCATTTTTTTGTGATTTTTAGGCTTTCGGTAGCTAGTAAGTCTAAGCTTAATTTTTGTTAGCTACTGAAAGCTCTGTTTCGGTGGCTAATGAACAACTATTATAAATGCCTAAACATTGAAAATTGTTCCATGATACACGACATGTCCCTTTCCTTTCGGTAGCTTGAAGAATTCTGAAAATTTCGTTTAAGCTGCCGAAAGAAGAGCTTTCGGCAGCTTAGGAACCGTTTTAAAAGAGCACATCACTACTGAAACCTGTCTTTTGAAATTTTTGAAATGAGAACCCAATCTAATGCTTTTAAACTTTATTACACGCACAAAGCTATCAACAATGAGCCTTAAGAAGTTTAGAAATGAATTTTCCAATGACATCCTATCGTCCAAAAATGATCAACTTGACAAACTTTTGGGGAGATAACACCACCTCTTTCTCTTTCTATGCCTAAGCTTGCACGTACTCTCCCTACCCCTAACCTATCCCCCACCTTTCTCTCTCCCTACTACAAACCCCCCACTCCTTACCCCCATATCCCTACCCCCTACTATCTCTGCTAGTAACCCAACCTCTCTTTCTCCCTAACCCTGATCCTACTCCTCTTACCCCAAACCTCCCTCCTTCCCTCCCTCTCTCTCTCTCTCTCTCTCTCTCTCTCTCTCCCTGTCTCCTAATCCCCCCTACAACTAATCACCCCTAATATCTCTCTCTCTCTAACCCTATACCTACTCCCCATATCATTAACCCATCCCCCACCTCTCTCTCTCTCTATCGCCACCCCCCCCACTCATCATACCCTACCCCTGCACCCCCTCTCTCTCTATGATTAAACCAACCTTTCTTTATCCTTACCCCTTCTCCTACTCCCCCTACCTATAACCCCCTATCTCTCCTAATCCCTTTCCCCTACCACTAACCACCCCTCCATCTCTCTCTTTCTTTACCTGTAACCCCATCTCTCTCTCTCTCCCTAACACTGCACCTACTAACCCATCTCTCTCTCTCTCTCTATTAACACCCTTACCACCTACCACTGAGTAGCCCCCATCTCTCTCTCTCTCTCTACCCTCGACCCCCAACTCCTCAACTATACCCCCCTTCTCTCTATATACCCTACTCCTCTACAAAACCCTAATCCTCTCGATCCCTATCTATTTCTCTCCCCCAAAGCTCCTCCTACCCCTACCCCTAATCACCCCTTGCTTGAGACACTCTCTCTCTCAGTCACCCCCTATTCCTCCATGTACCCCTAACCCACAACCCTCTCTCTCTCCCCCAACTCCCTAACAACCCCCCCTCTCTCTCATTCACCCCCTACCACAAACACCCCTCCTCCCACCTCTCTCTCTCTCTCCTCCTCCCCCTAACCCTTACTAATCCCTCGCCACTCTCTCTCTCTCTCTCTCTCTTCCCTACTCCTCCACCTACCCCTAACCCCCAACCCCCTAATAATCCCATCTCTCCCTCTCTCTCTCTCTCCATATCTACCCATAACCCCCCCTCTCTCATACTCCTACCACTAACAACCCCCTCTCACTCCTACTCCCCCAACCCTAACCCCCCCTCTCTCTATCTCTCATAATGCCCCTCCCCCTACAAACTAACCACCCTCCCATCTCTCTCTTTCTCTCTCCTACTCCTACTCCTACCACTAACCACCCTCTCTCTCCCTCTCTCTCTCTCTCCTATTCCCCTTAACCTAACCCCGCTCTCTTTGTCTCTCATAATTCCCCTCCCCCTACCCCTAACCACCCTCACATCTCTCACTCTCTACCTCCTCTCTCTAATTTCCCACCTCCTCCCAAAACCCCTAACTGCTCGATTTCTATCTCTTTTTCTCCCCCAACCCCCCTAGTCCCCAATAACCCTAATCACCCTTCCTGCCTCTCTCTCTTCTCTCTCTCTCTCTCTCTCTCTCTCTCTCTCTCTCTCTCCTAATCCCCATTCCCCTACCACCAACCAACCCCCATATCTCTCTCTCTCTCTCTAGCCCTGATCCCCCCACTCCTCAACTATACCACCCTTCTTCTCTATAATTTCCCTACCCCTCCACAAACCCCTAACTCCCTAATATCTATCTCTTTCTCTTCCCTAACACCACTACTCCCCACTAACCATCCTCTCTCTCCCTCTCTCTCTCTCTATCCTATCCCCCCAAACCCTAACCACCCCTCTCTTTGTCTCTCATAATTCCCCTCCCCCAAACCACTAACCACCCTTCCATCTCTCTCTCTCTCTCTCTCTCTCTCTCTCTACCCCCCTCTCTCTAATTTCCCTCCTCCCCAAACCCCAAAGTCCGCGATATCTATCTCTTTTTTTCCCCAAACCCCCTACTCCCCATTAACCCTAATCACCCTCTCTCTCTCTCTCTCTCTCTCTCTCTCTCTCCTAATCCCCCTCCCCTTACCACTAACCAACCCCTATCTTTATCTCTCTATCTCTCTCTCTCTCTAGCCTTGATCCCCCCACTCCTCAACTATATCCCGTTCTCTCTAATTTCCATGCTCCTCCCCAATCCCCGAACTCCCTAATATCTATCTCTTTCTCTCCCTAAACTTTGCTACTCATGATTACCTCTAATCACCCTCTCTCTCTCTCTCGTAATCCTCCTCCCCCTACCAATAAGCACTCCCCCATATCTCTCTCTCTCTCTACTCCCAATCCCCACAACTCAACTATAACCCCCCTTCTCTTTAACTTACCTACTCCTCCCCAAACCCCTAACCCTACTGATCTCTATCTATTTCTCTTCCCCAATACCCCTCCCCCAACCCCTAATCACCCCTCGCTCGACTCTCTCTCTCTCTCTTACCCCCCTGCTCCTCCACCCGTCTCTCTCCCCCAACTCCCTAACAACCCCTCCCTATCTCTCTCTCCCCTAATCCACCACCCCCTACAACTAGAACCCCCCCCCCCCCTCTCTCTCTCTCTCTAGCCCTGATCCACCCACTCCTCAACTATAGATCTCCCCTTCTCTCTAATTTCCCTACTCCTCCCTAATCCCCTAACTCCCTAATATCTATCTCTTTATCTCCCCCAACCATGCTAATCACCCTCTCTCTCTCTCTGTGTCATAATCCCCCTCCTCCTACCACTCTCCCATCTCCCTCTCTCTCTCTCTACCCCCAACCCCCCACTCCTCAACTATACTCCCCCTTCTCTCTAATTTCCCTACTCCTCACCAAACCCCTCCCCCCACCCCTAATCACCCCCCGCTCGACTCTCTCTCTTACCACCCTACTCCTCCACTTACCCCTAATCCCCACCCCTCTCTCTCTTCCACGACTCCCTAACAACACCCCCCTCTCTCTCACTCACCCCCCTACTCACCCCCAAACCCCTAACACCCCGTCCTCCCTCTGTCTCCTCTATTCCTCCCCGTAACCATTACAAATCCCCCCTCTATCTCTCTCTTTCTCTCTCTCTCCCTATCCTACCTCTAACTCCGCCTCTCTCTCTCTCCTACTCCTACCACTAATCCCCCCTCTCTCTCGTAACTCCCCTATCTCTATGTATTTCTCTCCCCAACCACTACTCCCCACTACCCCTAATCACCCCCCTCTCTTTAACTTCCATCCTCCTCCCCAAACCCTAAACCCCCGATCTCAATCTCTTTTTCAATGAAAAAAACACTGAAAAACCTGATATTAAAATTTTTATTTTAAACAGAACGATTAGAAACCAAAAAACATTAATATGGTAATTCCACGCATTTTCCCACACAAACCCACTGAAATCCCAATGCCCACTACTATTCCGTGATAATTATTTCCTTTTACTTTGAATTCAATTCGGTGAATGACAAATGCAATGGTTCCATATTTCAAAGGGCCCACTCTTTTTGGTTCATTTCCATAAACTAGTACGAATTTGGTACGAATTTTCATTTCCTATTCTGTCTTGGGACAACTATCGGCATTTAACTCTGGATTGAAAATGCAAAAAAGTAATTTGTCAAAACAAAAGCGAGGTCACCCTATATAGTGTATAATCATTGAATTCTACAAATCTGTATGGTGCATAGTGTATAATCATTGAATTCTACAAATCATAATAGTAGACTAGAATTTGCAGGAGTGGTGGCAAATGACTTAGTCATGGTTAAGAAAGTAATATCTAAATTAAAATATAATTTAATGTTGAAAAAATAACATATCACGATGAATGTGATGACAAAGGAGGATGGAGCTGCAGGTTATTGAGATGTTCCCGACAGAGAAAAAGACATTGGAAACCTGAAAACAAATATCAACCGTGGTTTCCTTACCGAGAATAAGGAAGCCCATAAAAACAAGGTAGAGATGGTAAAATATAAAATCTTGATCTCAATAATCTTTGAAACCGAAGTAACAACAATAAATAGAAGATTTAATGGTAAACGAAATAAACAACAATAGAAGATTTAATGGTAAAAACAATGGAAGATTTAACGGTAAAAAGGAAGAAACAACATCAGTGTATTCCTGAAATAATCATTGATTTTGATTTTGCAGGGAAAAGTTGTCTTGAAACCATCCACGACACATATACAAAGCTCCCAAGCATCACCTATTTATAACATAGATTAAAATAGTAAATGAAAGAAACAATGGAAGATTTAACGGTAAAAAAGAAGAAACAATATAACCTTGATATTTATAAAATTTAATTTAAGTGAATAGAAAATGAAAACAGCAGAACCAAATACAAATAAAATGTAAAATATAACTAAATCTAAATGTAAATAATTCTAAATATAATTAAATCCAACATTATAGCTTAAATTATTATGCAATATACATATAACCTATAATATTAATTTAATATCAAACTCTTCCATAATATAGTATTATGGATGTAGAGTACAAGATATTATATTTAAAAAGGACAATAGAACACCTACTTGGAGGGGAGGGTGATTGAGAGTGTGTCTACACTCACAGAAAACCAGGAATGTAAAAACTCATTCATTTCATTTATGATAAGTTGATATTTTAAAATATATCAACAAATCAAATAATGTGAGTATGTAAATTCTGTTATACAAAAACAATTTTTTTTTATATGAAAATTTAAAAACAAAACAACTAAACAAAAGAAAAAAAACAACACATAAGTGAGTCCTTGCATAATCTTAGTGACGGCCTCTAATTTTGGCCTCTAATTTTGTTTCTTTGTGGTCCTACATGAAATCGAATTACTAGTCAGTAAATTGCCTCTATATAATGTCAAATCTTCTTTAGATGACTTTTAATTTTGGATTTTTCTTCTACTAGAAAGCCTCATCCATGTATTTCCTCTACGCAATTTCACATGATTTTGTTTTTCGTTAAACCCACTCTCCAAAGGCACGGTGTTGAGAAGACGAAAATGAATCTAACAAGGAGGATGGAGCTGTGGCTATCTAACCGCAAGGAGGATGGAGCAGGTGTCTTCCATCTAACCGCAAGAAGGATGGAGCAGGGTGTTATCCATCTCAATAAAAAATTATTGCTTAAATATCCACCCAAAATATATTCTGAACTATAATGAATGGATTAAAATCTGAAAGTAATAAAACAGTTAAATTATCGTCTTCTACGAGTTACATACATTAAAAACCAACTCACACATCCATTCAAAGCTATAAACAACCTTGAAATCAATCTGCATTATAATAAACAACCAGGTTATGATGATCTTGAATAATCGTGAAAATCAAATTATAATAAACAATCTTGAATACCAAGATGCATTAAAATGTTTGAAATTATATACACGGATCCGAGCAAATTTAGCAGAAAGCAACCAGACGGGACTAGACACAATAAAAAAACATATAATAAAATAAAAACCTACTATTAATACAGCTGAAGCGAACTCATACAATGAAAAATAAACATGAATTTTTCACATCATAAAAACCTGCATGATGTGGATCTCAAACTCATACCTAACATAAATAATAAAATATTTGGAATATGCTTTAAACAATTCAAATTATTCCTCTAGAGAGCAAGGAAAAATGTTAAAAAGAAAGTAAGTTTATGGGTAGCGATTACTGACCGTAAACGGCGTTGATGGGGCAGGAGATATCAACAAAAGTGATAGAGGAAGGAGTGGTCCGATTCCCTTAGCATCAGCAGTACTTTCCACTCTCCAATATCACAGCTCCCGACCGCCCCCACAAGATTCTCGAATTGCAGACGTCTAGCGATACTCGACATGTCTAAAAGTCTTATGAAAATTGAATCTCAAGAGTTGGACGTATCAAAGAATTATTTCTGTGGGAAAACTTCTTAAATGGCACATACCCAAGATGATCATTGCTGGGTCGATATATAATGGGTCAATATATAATCATTGTTGGCAACAATTTAAAAGATGCAATGGCCCGAGGCAGCTCATTGCAAAACCATATTACAGTATTCTCTCCTCTGAGATCAATGGTTTCATCTCCTCTTTTTTATATTCTGCTAAAAAATCAAATCAGTTGACCAAGCTATGCAAATCACAAACCAAAAAAGATGAAAAAAGATCAACCAGGAAAGCCAGCTACAACCAAAACGTAGGTAAAGAAAATGGACTGTAAAAACCAACAAACATGCTTGGCCCTAAAACAAATGCAGAATACAGAAGAAGCTGAGATGAAACTAGCACAACGATGGATTTCTCAAATATTTTATATCCGATCCAATTCAAACGGTCATAAATCCATTTCAAATGGTCACAAACATTCTAATTCCAATGTCTGCTTTTTATTATCCGAATATCATATCCACCACCATCTCCTTGCAAGTTCGTCAAAATATTGGCCGGAATATCGCCTTGCATCTCCTTCAAAAATACAAATTCGGGAAGAATCCAAGGCCAGAATACAAATTCCGCAAGAATACAAGGTGGTTTTAAATACCATGTTTCCAAAATATTTTCAATAAAAAGATCCATGGAAAACCTTTTCTAACCGTACAATGACAGATCAACAAATTTAAAAAGTACTTTCTCCGACTAGTTGCCAAATTCTTTTCTATAAAAAAAGCTCCATGGGAAACCGTTTCCAACGGTATAATGCCACATCAACAAATCTATATCACCACGGTAGGAATGGTAATTCATGACAAGTGTTTAACAAATTCTTGAATCTTATGATGAAAAAAAAGCACTAAGAAATGTGAATTTGACGTTCTTTAATTGATCCGTTAAAAGGAAAGAGATTTCGGTTTTACATGTTTTTTTAATCAATTGATTTATTTAAATTTTGCTTTCATTAATTGATCCATTAAATAGATGAGGATATTGAAGAATGTAGTAATATAACATCACATGGGCCTTTATTTTAGACTTGTGTGCAACGAAAGAAAGTGAAGTGTCATGTCTTGGTATGAATTACATTTAGATTTATTTTTCAAATATCTATAGTTATTCTTATCCAAGGCACCTTGGTTTAAAAGATGAAATTCATCAAGTCACTTAATTAGGATTTATAAACATGATTATAATGATAAAATGTTGATAAATGTTTATATAACTGAAATATAATGAAAAAAATATATTCTATAATAAATAATAAAGAAACACTATTTTTTGATGCAGGAGCATCATGGCCTAGGCAGATCAGTCGAAGTTGATCGACAGGAGGGGAGCCGACCAGCAGGGTTGCCGATAACCACTGGTGCGGAGAGCAAGTTGACTTGTCAAAGTCAACAAGTCAAGCAGAAACAGTTGGAGTGCGACCGACTCGAGCAGCACAGCGGATGTTGCGATTGGTAGAGAATCGACAAGAATTAGTTGATAGACGACAAGTGGAGGAGTAAGATGTCGGGTAGTCGACGAGTGGTCGAACTACGACGCGACAGGTTTGGCAGAGCCAAGTGTGAAGGAAGGGGAGGAATGGAAAACCGCAGAAGATGAGAAACAAGCCGACAGGAAGGTCGAGATGTGATCGACTACTGTAGCAGGGTCGGAAGGACAGAAAGTCAAGGAAGGTAGCCGTTCAGGGTTGCTAAGGAAGTTATTACAGTTATTGCGAGTTGGTGGAAGACATGACAGGTGATGTCATCGACAGAGGATGTGCAGCATGGCTAGGAGCTGATAGTGTAGGTTCGCAGGATTTCGAAGGATCAGCGGATAGGAGGATGCGTGTCTCAGGGATTGCAGCAGTCTCGGGAATAGCAGCAGCAGGGTAGAAGACGTAGGAGAGAAAATCACAGGAGGGATCATCTTTAGTCTTGGATCAGGAGTATCAGAGGACATAGCCGAGGAAAGTTGTGAAGAGTCACACCGACCGAAGAAGAGAGTTGAGATCGAGCCAGAGCTTAGCGTTCAGAGTTGAACCAGGAGAGGGTGAGGTCGACACAGAGGGAGAACACACCATAGTTACATCTAAGTTGTAACGGCTGAGACTGACAGTAGTTAGTTATTTGTTTACACTTATTCTGCATTGTAACCGAATTCAGAGAAGTAATATAAAGCCACTTCTGGGATCCTGTTTTACAGCTGTTTATGTGAACATTGTGGTTTGTGTCGTGTGTATTGTTAAGCAAGAAAGTACCCAGTAAGGTGACTTGTGTCAGTTGGTATCAGAGCGCGGATCATAGTAGAACAGAGCAGGAACAATGAATCGGAAGAAAGTCTAGTTGAGAAGACGACTGTACCAACTGTGACTTGCGTCTGTTGGTATCAGAATGGAAGAATCCGTTGAGTTCGTGATAGTGAGCCTGCAAGTGAGTTGAACAGCTCCAAGTGTGGTTGGGTAGAGTTGTGCACGACTTGTTTAAGTCCAGTTGCGATTGGATGTGTGAGAGTTTCAACGGAGGTTGAAAATGGCTCATAAAGGTGTTAATTTCTGAGGATGAAGGACGCATGGCACAGCAGCCATCACAGTGGATCATGAGATGTTCGACGAATGTGTCAGAATGATGCAAAGTTTGACAAATGAAGTTGCGGCGATCAAAGAAAGCTAGAGGCGTGGTTGTATTCCTGAAGCACTAGACCACAGCGACGAGGAAGTCGAAGAGGTGGAATCTCGGGACGAAGCCGCAGAGGAACATGAGGAAAAACTGATCAAACTCCTCACGGATATGAGAGGTCACGTGAAGATAGATGCACGTACGTACTCAGGAAGCCTGGACCTAGAAGATTTGATTGACTGGTTCAGAGAGATGGACAAATACTTCGACATAGAGTAGATTGAGGACCCTAAACGGGTTAAGACTGCATGTCTGAGGTTGAAGGGTCATGCCTCGTTGTGGTGGGACAATGTACAGGTTGACAGACTCAAGAAATCCAAGGAGAAAATCAAGTCTTGGGACAGAATGGTTGCCAAGTTGAAGCGAAAGTTCTCGCCAAATGACTACGTGATTTCCTTGTTTAGGAAGTTACAGAACTTTCAACAGAAAGAAATGATCGTGAAAGAGTACACGGAGGAGTTCTACCGATTGTCGATTCAGTTAAGACAAACTAATGAAGGAGAAGAAGTTGCCGCTAGATATGTGAACGGCTTGAAATATGCTATTCAGGATGAACTAAACATGTCAAGATTCAGAGCAGTCGGCGAAGCCTACCAATTACCTCTGAAGGCAGAAGGGAAGCTGTTAAGAAAATCCATAGCGACCAGGGGAAGGATGACTGGTTGGGGTGCGAAAACTATCTCCACGAAAGGCCAAAGTAGCGGATATAGGAGAGAAGGTGTGTAAGATAGCCGATACACATAAGGGACATCGACAGGGAAGGCGTAAGAAAAACAACGCGATGGTCATGACAACCACGGTCAAGGTGCGTATAGTTGAAGTGGTCCATCCGATTAGAAAGGAGCTAATAGACCACACATGATCTGTTACAAGTGTCGAGGAATGGGACACAAGGCATATGAGTGCCTAGAAAACTTACATGCTGCAGAGGAGTCGAAACCCAGATGTCAAATGGATGAGCAAGTCAACGAGAGGGAAGAATCGACATCTGACAACAATGGAGGTGAGAAGAAGAAGAATCGAAATCTGGTGGTTCAGAGGACCTTGATCCAGGAAGATCAACGTGACCTGATGGAACCAGCACAATGGAAGGCGATCTTTTGAACGAAGGTGCAGATCGGGGAATGGCGTTGCAAAACCATAGTGGATAGTGGAACCACGGAGAATTTTGCGTCAATGGAAGTCATCGACAAGATCAAGTTGAAGTGCCGAGAACACCCACACCCCTACAAGATCTCATGGTTACAGAAAGGACACCATGTCAGGGTGACCAGATAGTGTCGGATCAACTTCAGAGTTGAAGGATTACAGAACAGCGTACTGTGCGATGTAGTTCCCATGGATGCATGCCATCTATTCTTAGGAAGGCCATGGAAATATGATTGAAAAATGATCTATGATGGTTGAGCCAACATAGTCACCATGTGGAAGAATGGCATGAAGAGGATTCTTAAGCCAAGGTGAGAAGAGCCAACCAATGGTAGGGACAGCGAGAGCAATCTTTGAGAAAAGCGATTGTTGATGAGCACCACGAAGGAATTTCTCGTAGAAGAGGAGAGGCAGTCGGGATGTTTTGTGATCATTCTGAAAGGACCATATGTCGAAGGAACAACCAGGGAAGAGAAAATTCCGGTCGAGATCAAGGAGTTGCTCGAAGAATTCAGGGACAGAATGGCTGATGAGAAATCAATGGGATTTCCGCTGACAAGGAGCATATTCCATCAGATCAACTTGATTCTAGGGTCGAGTCTGCCAAACAAAGCACCATATAGGATGAGTCCAACAGAGGGACAAGAACTTAATCGACAGGTCCAAGAGTTGTTGGACAGAGGATTAATCAGAGAAATTCTGAGCCCATGTCTAGGACTAGCGGTATTGACACCGAAGAAGGGTGGGGAATGGAGAATGCGTACTGACTCCAAAGCCATCAACAGGATCATGATCAAGTATCAGTTTCCATTGCTGAGGATGGATGACTTGATGGATTTCCTGAGTGGAGCGACATATTTCACAAAAATAGACCAGTGGATATCACCAGATTAGGGTCAGAGAGGGAGATGAATGGAAGACAACATTCAAAACAAAAGAAGGGTTGTACGAGTGGTTAGTCATGCCATTTGGGTTGACTAATGCACCAAGCACATTCATGAGGTTGATGAATGAAGTGTTGAAACCATTTCTAGGAAAGTTTGTCATAGTCTATTTAGACGACATTCTGATTTCCAGTCGAACCAAGGCAGAACACTTGGAACATGTTCAACGAGTATTGCAGAAATTGTAGGAAGAAAAGCTGATGGTTAACCTGCAAAAGTGTTTCTTCATGAAGAAGGAATTTGTGTACTTGGGATTTGTAATCTTGGGTAAAGGGTTGGTGATGGACCTAGAGAAGGTGAAGGCAATAGTGGATTGGCCGGAACCGACAAGTACAATTGGAGTGAGAAGTTTCCATGGACTTGCTAGTTTCTACCGGAAGTTCATTCGGGGATTCAGTCGAATTTGTGCACCACTAACAGAATGCATGAGAAAGGGTGAGTTCAAGTGGACGAACAAAGCCCAGAAAGCTTTCAACGAGTTGAAGGAAAAGATCACTGAGAGCCCATTCTTAGTGCTCCCAGACTTTGACAAAGTTTTCCAGGTCAATTGTGACGCGAGTGGAACGACAATTGGAGCAGTGTTGAGCCAGGAGGGTCGACCAATTACATTCTTTAGTGAAAAGCTAAATGGGGCGAAGTAGAAGTATTCGGTCTATGACCAGGAGTTTTATGCTATCGTTCAAGCGCTAAAGAAGTGGAGGCATTATTTGTTGCCCAAGAAATTTGTGTTGTACATAGATCACCAAGCACTGAGGTGTCTGAACACTCAATCGAAATTGGATCAGAGACACATGAAGTGGGTGGAGCTACTTAAGATATCTAGTCTTGTGTTTGTCAGGTACATCAAGGACCCAATCATCTGACAATACACAGTGACATCAACCGGATCAGATGAAGCATCACACAGAAGTTTCAGGTTCGATGCCATAGGTGTGGTCATGGCCTTACAGTCCATCATCCCGAACCTCTTCAGGATCTCTACTGCATACTTCCTTTGTCCAAGGAAGATCCCATCTGTACTCTGCCACACCTCCATGCCTAGAAAATAGTGCATCATCCCCAAGTCCTTCAACTCGAACTCGGCAGCAAGCTTCCACTGCATGTCGGCAAACAATCTATCTTCACCTGTAATAAATAGGTCATCCATATACAAAAGTAGTATCACTGGATTTCCTTCCTCAACCTTGTAGTAAAGGTTGGAATCCGCTTTACTCTTGGTAAATCCCAAACTGGATAAAAAGCTGTCTATCCTACCATACCAAGTTCTGCATGTATATGACTCCCTATCATGTGTCTCAGAACCAAGTGGCTGCTTCACATACACTTCTTCTTCAACTACACCATTCAAGAAAGCTATCTTGAAATCCATCCGGTGTATCTTCCATTTCATCACTGTAGCCAGAGCAAGTACGGATCTAATGGAAGTGTATCTGGCTACAGGAGCAAAAAGTCTCTATGCTATGACCTGCAGCATGCTTGATCTTGTAGATCCTCTTGGAAGTAACTACAGACTCACCTTCAGGTCTTGGGACTACATCGCAAACATCTTCATGATCTACTGGTACTCCTCGATCATGGCATTCTTCCTAGATCCTAGGAAATTCAATATACTCAAAATTTTCAATAGATAACTTTGCTGCTGAACAAATGTTGTAGTCCTTCTTTTGTAGGTGATGGTGTATGATCTTTCCTACACAAGAAATTAAAATGCATGATTAGAAGACATCTCATAGTTTTCAGAACAAATTCTTACACATAAAGAAATATGTCATACAGTCATGCAATTATCTTAGCCAATGCTTCAATACAACATTTATCCATCTCCTGTAACTTTCTAGATGCCTTTCAATCTCTACCAGAACATTGTTAAGAGTGTGCACAACTCCCAACATGTCAGCAAAGAGGTTTCATTCTAGATAAGTAGCAATGGAATGTTGTACATTGCCATAGGCCACTTACCCATGTATATTAGTAGTATACTTTTCATCAATGCAACTATGCATAATACACAACCTAATTCTAGGAACATGAGTATATACATTATTGAACAATATTATTTAAACAATAAAACATGCAAGGAATGATAATTCAAATACTTATCTTTGTTTGTTTGTTGGGTTGACTCCCTCTCAGTCTTTGCTTCTTTTCTGCAACTCCATTATGATGTGGATTGTGAGAAGTGGTCAACTCCCTCTGAATATCTGCATCATTGCAGAAACTACTTAAGTGTGCTCCTTCTTGATCTTTGCTTCCTTGCAGGAAACAACTGGAGTGTGCTCCCTCTTGATATTTTCTTCCTTGTAGGAACAACTAGAGTGTGCTCCCTATTGATCTTTGCTTCCTCGTAAATAGATCTTCTAAGTGATCCATAATAATGGATGAATCTTTGTCTTCATGTCATCATGATCATATGTTCTTGAACTAGAACATGATTTTTCTTTCTTGGTGTACCTTTCATGTTAGAGGAAAACATAAATCTAATTTTTATAGTTAAAATAAAATACACATGCACCTAGATCATTATGAAAACCCTTAAGAAGTAATATTTGGACTACATATGAAATATGCATTGGATTTCAATAATTGGGAGATCACAAGTGTGTCTTTGATCAAGACAATGTTCAAAGTCAAAAATTAGCGTTTTAGACTCCATAGACTTATTCCAAAATTAGTTGGACGTGTCTTAGGCCTCATAACTTGACATGGGTCTTCTAAAATGAATATTAATGGTAGGGTAGTAGTCACAATAAAAAATTTTCTTATGCAATTTATGCTAATTAATATGTGTTAATTCTGTTGTAATGTATATGTATATAGATATTTGTAATGTGCATGTAATTTTACTAGATTTTTGTAGTTGGATATAATATTTAAACACTATATAAAGCATAGTCATTAGAATATTATTTAGTCCAAGCAACTTGTGATAGTTAAGTAAAAACATAACTAAAAATACTAAAATTAATATAAAAAAGATGACGCAACTCACCTTATTGTGTACTTTCTTGCTTAACAATACACACGACACAAACCATAATGTTCACACAAATAGGTGTAAAACAGGATGCCAGAAGTGGCCTTATATTACTTCTCTGAATTCGATTACAATGCAAAATAACTGTAAACAAGTAACTAACTACAGTCGACCTCAACCGTTACAACTTATAAGTAACTGTGGTATGTTCTCCCCGTGTGTCAACCTCACCCTCTCCTGGTTCAACTTTGAACGTTGAGCTATGGCTCGATCTCAACTCTCTTCTTCGGCCGGTGTGACTCTTCACAACTTTCCTCAATTCTGTCCTCTGATACTGCTGATCCAAGACTAAAGATGATCCCTCCTGTGATTTTCTCTCCTACGTCTTCTACCCTGCTACTACTGTTCCCGAGACTGCAGCAATCCCCGAGACATGCATCCTCCTGTCCACTGATCCTTCCAAATATTTCAAACCTGCACTGTCAACTCCTAGCCGTGTTGCACAGCCTCTGTCAATGATGTCACCTATCATGTCTTTCACCAACTTGCAATAACTGTAATAACTTCCTCAGCAACCTTGAATAGCTCCCAGGTACAGTTCCTTGAATTTCTGTCCTTCTGACCCTACTACAGTAATCGGTCAGATCTCGACCTTCCTGTCGGCTTGTTTCTCATCTTCTGTGGTTCGCAAGTCCTCCCCTTCCTCTGCACTTGGCTCCTCCAAACCTGTCACATAATAGTTCAACCACTAGTCGACTTCCCGACATCTTACTCCTCCACTTGTTGTCTATTGACTAATTCCTGTCGATTCTCGACCAATCGCAACATCCGCTGCGGTGCTCCAGTCGGTCACACTCTGACTGTTTCTTATTGATTTGTTGACTTTGACAAGTCAACCTGCTCTCCGCACCAGTAGTCATAGGCAACCCCACTGGTCGGCTCCCCTCCTGTCGATCAACTTTGACTGATCTTCCTAGGCCCCGATTCTCCTGCATCAGACTCGCCAGGTGAAAAAGAATTCTATTGCTCTGTCAGTCTCCTGAAATCTTCTTTGGAAATCCATGTCGCTTCCTGCAACTCATCATCCTTCCACCACACCAAGTATTCCTTCTTTCGTGCACTACACATTCATCCCACCTCGTGCTCTTCTACGACTTCTGCGATCTCTTCCTTCTGTCGATCTGGAATTTGGTCTGTTCAGTCGATGCTTATCACCTCCTTGCTTCCACTGCTTGACCCTTCTTCAAATTTGTACAGATCTAAAACATTGAATGTTGATGAAATGTTCATGTCTTCTGGCAATTCCAACACATAAGCGTTCTCCGAAATCTTCTTCAGGATTCTGCATGGTCCTATCTTTTTCAGCTTCAGCTTGTTGTATGTTCTTGTCAGAAATCTCTCTTTCTGTAAGTATGCATAGACTAAGTCCCCTTCTTGGAATGATTGTAGCCTCTTTTTCCTGTCGGCAACTCGACCAGATCCACCACTCCGTGTGGGCTTCTTCCCTGAACAATCTGGAATGGCCTCAATCTCATCGACCGATTCACAGAATTGTTGTATGCAAATTGCGCCTGTGCCAACACATTCTCCCACTACTTGGGTCTGTTGGTAACTAGACATCTCAGAAGGTTTCCCAAACTATTGTTCACCACCTTAGTTTGTCCATCTGTCTGCATATGGTATGCCGAGCTAAACTGAAAATTCGTGTGCAGTTTCTTCCATAGGGTTCTCTAGAAATGCCGCATAAACTTGTTATCCCGATTTGACGTGATACTCTTTGGAAACCCATGCAATCTGAATATCTCCTTGAAGAATAGTACAACAGTCCCTGTGGCATCACTCGTCTTCTTACATGGTATGAAATGCACCATCTTCGAAAATCTGTCGACTACAACAAATATTGAATCCCTTCCTTGCTAAGTCTTCAGTAATCCTAACTCAAAATCCATGATAAGATGCTCCCAAGGGATATCTGGTACCGACAATGGTGTATACAACCCTGTGTTTTGACTCCTTCCCTTTTCCAACTGGCAAACTTGACATTGTCGAACCCATCTTCCGACATCTGTCGACATCCCTGGCCAGAAATACTTCTCGTCAACCAGTGCTTTGGTCTTGTCGATGCCAAAGTGTCCCGCTAATCTACCATTATGAAACTCTCGGATTAGGTTCTCTCTTACTGATCCTCTGGGAATACACAATTGACTTTCCCTAAATAGACAACCTTCTTGAATGAAGTAAGTCAAATATGGAGTTTTTTCGATACTCTAAGGTTCATGACAAGCCTTCCATGCTTTCACAAAATACTCGTTGATCTCATACACTATCTTTATCGACTCTATCCCTGTTGCCTAAACTATTGTCGTGCTCAATAGCGCAACTCTCCTGCTCAATGCGTCGGCAACTTTATTCGACTTTCCCGACTGATTTCACAACACGAATATATATCTCTAAAGTAGCTCCACCCACTTTGTGTGTCTCTGATCCAATTTCGACTGAGTGTTCAGATACCTCAATGCTTGGTGATTTGTGTACAACACAAATTCCTTGTGCAAAAAAGAATGCCTCCACTTCTTTAGTGCTTGGAATATAGCATAAAAATCCTGGTCATAGACCGAATACTTTTGCTTCGCCCCATTTAGATTTTCACTAAAGAATGCAATTGGTAGGCCCTTCTGGCTCAACACTGCTCTAATTGACATTCCACTCACGTCACAATCGACCTCGAAAACTTTGTCAAAGTCTGGGAGCACTAAGACTGGGATTTCAGTGACCTTTTCCTTCAACTCATCGAAATCTTTCTGGGCTTCGTCCATCCACTTGAACTCACCCTTTCTCATGCATTTTTCGGTGGTGCACAAATTCGACTGAATCCCTGAATGAACTTTCGGTAAAAACAAACAAGTCCATGGAAACTTGTCACTCCAGTCGTACTTGTCAGTTCTGGCCAATCCACTATTGCCTTCACCTTCTCCGGGTCCATCACCAACCCTTTACCCGAGATTACAAATCCCAAGTACACCAATTCCTTCTTCATGAAGAAACACTTTTGCAGGTTTACCATCAGCTTTTCTTCCTACAATTTCTGCAATACTCGTCGAGCATGTTCCAAGTGTTCTGCCTTGGTTCGACTGAAAATCAGAATGTCGTCTAAATAGACTACGACAAAATTTCCTAGAAATGGTTTCAACACTTCATTCGTCAACCTCATGAATGTACTGGGTGCATTAGTCAACCCAAATGGCATGACTAACCACTCGTACAACCCTTCTTTTGTTTTGAATGTTGTCTTCCATTCATATCCCTCTCTCACCCTAATCTGGTGATATCCACTCTTCAGGTCTATTTTGGTGAAGTATGTCGCTCTACATGGGCAATCCATCAAGTCATCCATCCTTGGCAATGGAAACCGATACTTGATTGTGATCCTATTGATGGCTCTGAAGTCGGTACACATTCTCCATTCCCCACCCTTCTTCGGTGTTAATACCACTCGTACTACACACAGGCTTAGACTTTCTCTGATTAAATCTATGTCCAATAACTCTTGGACCTGTCGGTTGATTTTCTGTCCCTTTGTCGAACTCATCCTATATGGTGCTTTGTTTGGCAGACTCAACCCTGGAATCAAGTCGATGTGATGGGATATGCTCCTTGTCGGCAGCAATCCTGTCAATTTCTTGTTAGCCATTATGTCCTTGAATTCTCTGAGCAACTCCTCGATCTCGACCAAAATGTTCTCCTCCTTGGTCATTCCTTCGACATATGGTCCTTTCAAAATGATCGCAAAACATCCCGACTGCCTCTCCTCTTCTGCGAGCAATTCGTTTGCAGTGCTCATCAACACTCTCTTTTCCCAAAGATTGCTCTCGCCATGCCTACCTTTGGTTGGCTCTTCTGGCCTCGGCTTAAGAGTCCTCTTCACGCCATTCTTCCACACTGTGACTGTGTTGGATCAAACATCATAAATCATTTTCCGATCATATTTCCATGGCCTTCCTTACAATAGATGGCATGCATCCATGGGAACTACATCACACAGTACGCTGTCCTCTAATCCTTCAACTCTGAAGTTGATCAGGCACTATCTGGTCACCCTGACATGGTGTCCTTTCTGCAACCATGAGATCTTGTAGGGTTGTGGGTGTTCTCGACACTTCAACCCAATCTTGTTGATGACTTCCGTCGACAAAAGATTCTCTTTGCTTCCACCATCCACTATGGTTTTGCAATGCCATTCCCCAATCCACACCTTCGTTCAAAAGATTGCCTTCCATTGTGCTGGTTCCATCGAGTCACGTTGATCTTCCTAGATCAAGGTCCTCTGAACCGCCAGAAGCTGGTTCTTCTTTTTCTAACCTCCACTGCTGTTGGATGCCCGATTCTTCCCTCTCATCGACTTGCTCATCCTTTCAACGTCTGGGTTTCGACTCCTCTGCATCATGTAAGTTTTCTGGGCACTCATATGCCTTGTGTCCCGTTCCTCGACACCTGTAACAGATTATGGCTGGTCTATTAGCTCCTTTCTTATCGGATGGACCATTTTGACTATAGACACCTTGACCGTGGTTCTCACGACCCTCGCGTCGGTTTTCTTGCATCTTCCCTGTCGATGTCCCTTCTGTGTGTCAGCTATATTCGACACCTTCTCTCGTGTATCCACTACTTTGTCCTTTCACGGAGACAGTTTTCGCACCTCGACAAGTAATCCTTCCCCTGGTTGCTATGGATTTTCTTGACAGCTTCTCTTTTGTATTCAGAGCTAACTGGTAGGCTTCGTCGACTGCTTTGAATCTCGACATGTTGAGTTCATCCTGAATAGCATATTTCAAGCCGTTCACGTATCTAGCGATAGCTTCTTCTTCTTCATCAGTTTGTCCTGACTGAATTGACAATCGGTAGAACTCCTTCATGTACTCTTTCATGGTCATTTCTTTCTGTCGAAAGTTCTGTAACTTCCTGAACAAGGAAATAACATAGTGATTTGGCAGGAAATTTCCTTTCAACTTGGCAACCATTCTGTCCCAAGACTTGATTTTCTCCCTGCCTTTCTTCAGTCTATCAGCCTATACATTGTCCCACCACAACGAGGCATGACCCTTCAACCTCAGACATGCAGTATTAACACGTTTAGGGTCCTTGATCTACTCTATGTGGAAGTATTTCTCCATCTCTCTAAACAAGTCGATCAAATCTTCTGGGTCCAGGCTTCTTGAGTATGTACGCACATCTATCTTTGCCCGACCTCTTCTATTAGTCAGTCGTTTGATCAGTTTTTCCTCTGGTTCCTCTACGACTTCATCTCGAGCTTCCACCTCTTTGACTTCCTCATCGCTGTCGTCTAGTGCTTCAGGAATACATAAATGCCTCTGGCTTTCTTTGATCATCGCGACTTCATTTGTCAAAATTCGCATCGTTCTGATGCATTTGTCGAACATCTCATGATCCACAATGACGACTGTTGCGCCACGCGTCCTTCATCCTCGGACATTAATGCCTCTATGAGCCATTTTCAACCTCCATTGAAAATCTCACGTGTCCAATCGCAATTGAACTTAAACAAGTCGTGCACAACTCTACCCAACCGCAGTTGGAGTTGTTCAACTCACTTGCAGGTTCACTATCACGAACTCGATGGATTCTTTCATTCTGATACCAATGGACACAAGTCATGGTTGGTACAGTCGTCTTCTCAACCATACTTTCTTCTGGATCTTTATTCCCACTCTGATATGCTATGATCCACTCTCTGATATCAACTGGCGCAAGTCACATTACTGGGTACTCTCTTGCTTAACAATACACATGACACAAACCACAATGTTCACACAAACAGGTGTAAAACACGATGCTAGAAGTGGCTTTATATTACTTCTCTAAATTCGGTTACAATGCAAAATAACTGTAAACAAATAACTAACTAGAGTCGGCCTTAGCCATTACAACTTAGAAGTAACTGTGGTGTGTTCTCCCTGTGTGTTGACCTCACCCTCTCCTGGTTCAACTCTGAACGCTGAGCTATGGCTCGATCTCAACTCTCTTCTTTGGCCGGTGTGACTCTTCACAACTTTCCTCAGCTCTGTCCTCTGATACTGCTGATCCAAGACTGAAGATGATCCCTCCTGTGATTCTCTCTCCTATGTCCTCTACCCTGCTGCTGCTATTCCCAAGACTGTTGCAATCCACAAGACACGCATCCTCCTGTTTGCCGATCCTTCCAAATCCTACGAACCTACACTGTGAGCCCCTAGTCATGCTGCACAGCCTCTATCGATGACATCACCTGTCATGTCTTTCACCAACTCGTAATAATTTTAATAGCTTCCTCAGCAACCTTGAACGGATACTAGGTACAGTTCCTTGACTTTCTGTCCTTTTGACCCTCCTACAGTAGTCGGTCACATCTTGACCTTCTTGTCGGCTTGTTTCTCATCTTCTCCGGTTCACCAATCCTCCCCTTCCTCCACGCTTGGCTCCGCCAAACCTGTCGCGTCGTAGTTTGAACACTCGTCGACTACCCGACGTCTTACTCCTCCACTTTTCGTCTATCGACTAATTCCTGTCAATTCTCAACCAATCGCAACATCCGCTGTGCTGCTCTAGTCGGTCGCACTCCAACTGTTTCTGCTCAACTTGTTGACTTCAACAAGTCAACCTGCTCTCTGCACTAGTGGTCGTCGAAAACCCCGTTGGTCGGCTCCCCTCCTGTCGTTCAACTTTGACTGATCTGCCTAGGCCTCGATGCTCCTACATCAGACTCCCCAGGTGAAAAAGAATTCGACTGCTCTGTCAATCTCCTGAAATCTTCTTCGAAAATCCAAGTCACCTTCTGCAACTCATCATCCTTCCACCGCACCAAGTATTCCTTCTTCCATGCACTATGCATTCATCCCACCTCGCGCTCTTCGATGACTTCTGCGATCTCTTCCTTGTTTCGATCTGGAATTTGGTCTGTCCAGTCGATGCTTATCACCTCCTCGGTTCCACTGCTTGAGCCTTCTTCAAATTTGTATAGATCTAAAACATTGAACATTGATGAAATGTTCAAGTCTTCCGGCAATTCCAACAGATAAGCATTGTCCGAAATCTTCTTTAGGATTCTGCATGGTCCTATCTTTTTCAGTTTTAGCTTGTTGTATCTTCATATCAGAAATCTCTCTTTCCGTAAGAATGCATAGACTAAGTCCCCTTCTTGGAACAATTGTAGCCTCTTTTTCTTGTTGGCCCTCAATTTATATGCCACATTACTCTTCTCTATGTGCTTTCGCACACTTTCATGAAATTCATGCATATGCTCTGAAAATGACTCTGCATCCATGCTCTTCCTGGATTCTGTCGGCAACTCGGCCAGATCCACCACTTTGTGTGGGATTCTCCCCTGAAAAATATGGAATGTAATCAATCCCGCCGACCGATTTAGAGAATTGTTGTATGCAAACTCCACCTGTGCCAACACATTCTCCCACTTCTTGGGTCTGTCGGTAGCTAGACATCTTAGAAGGTTTCCCAAACTTCTGTTGACCACCTCGGTCTGTCCATCTATCTGCGGATGGTATGCCGAGCTAAACTGCAACTTCTTGTCCAGTTTCTTCCATAGGGTTCTCCAGAAATGCCAGATAAACTTGGTATCTCGATCCGATGTGATACTCTTTGGCAACCCATGCAATTTGACTATCTCCTTGAAGAATAGTATAACAATCCCTGTGGCATCACTCATCTTCTTACATGGTATGAAATGCGCCATCTTCGAAAATCTATCGACTACAACAAATATCGAATCGCTTCCTTGTTGAGTCTTTGGTAATCCTAACACAAAATCCATTCTAAGATGATCCCAAGGGTTATCTGGTACTGGTAATGGTGTATACAACCCCGTGTTCTGACTCCTTATGTTTGCCAACTAGCAAACTTGACATTGTCGAGCCCATCTTCCGACATCTGTCGACATCCCTGGCCAGAAATACTTCTCGTCAACTAGTGCTTTGGTCTTGTCGATGCCAAAGTGTCCCGCTAATCCGTCGTTATGAAACTCTCGGATTAGGTTCTCTCTTACTGATCCTCTGGGAATGCACAACTGACTTCCCCTGGACAGATAACCTTCTTGAATGAAGTAAATCAAATATGGAGTTTTGTCGATACTCCAAGGTTCACGACAAGCCTTCCATGCTTTCGCAAAATCCTCGTTGGTCTCATACTCTGTCTTTATCGACTCTATCCCTGTTGCGTGAATTGTCGTCGTGCTCAATAGCACAACTCTCATGCTCAATGTGTCGGCAATTTTATTCAACTTGCCCGACTGATGTTGCAACACGAATGTATATCTCTGAAGTAGCTCCACCCACTTCATGTGTCTCTGATCCAATTTTGACTGAGTGTTCAGATACCTCAGTGCTTGGTGATCTGTGTACAACACAAATTCCTTGGGCAACAAATAATGCCTCCACTTCCTTAGCGCTTGAAGGATAGCTTAAAACTCCTGGTCATAGAACGAATACTTATGCTTCGCCCCATTCATCTTTTCACTAAAGAATGCTATTGGTCAGCCCTCCTCGCTCAACACTGCTCAAATTGCTGTTCCACTCACATCACAATCGACCTGGAAAACTTTTTCAAAGTCTGGGAGCGATAAGACTGGGCTCTTAGTGACCTTTTCCTTCAACTCGTCCAAAGCTTTCTAGGCTTCGTCTATCCACTTGAACTCACCCTTTCTCATGCATTCTGTCAGTGGTGCACAAATTCGACTGAATCACCGAATGAACTTCCGGTAGAAACTGGCAAGTCCATGGAATCTTCTCACTCCAGTCATACTTGTCGGTTCCGGCCAATCCACTATTGCCTTCACCTTCTCCGGGTCCATCACCAACCCTTTACCTGAGATTACAAATCCCAAGTACACCAATTCCTTCTTCATGAAGAAACACTTTTGCAGGTTTACCATCAGCTTTTCTTCCTGCAATTTCTGCAATGCTCGTCGAACATGTTCCAAGTGTTTTTCCTTGGTTCGACTAAAAATCAAAATGTCATCTAAATAGACGATGACAAAATTCCCTAGAAATGGTTTCAACACTTCATTCATCAACCTCATGAATGTGCTAGGTACATTAGTCAACCCAAATGGCATGACTAACCACTTGTACAACCCTTCTTTTGTTTTGAATGTTGTCTTCCATTCATCTCCCTCTCTGACCCTAATTTGGTGATATCCACTCTTCAAGTCTATTTTCGTGAAGTATGTCGCTCCACTCAAGCAATCCATTAAGTCATCCATCCTCGGTAATGAAAATCGATACTTGATCATGATCCTATTGATGTCTCTGGAGTCGGTACACATTATCCATTCCCCACGCTTCTTCGGTGTCAATACCATCGGTACTTCACAAGGGCTCAGACTTTCTCTGATTAATCCTCTATCCAACAATGCTTGGACCTGTCAGTTGAGTTCCTGTTCCTCTGTTGGACTCATCCTATATGGTGCTTTGTTTGGCAAACTCGACCCTAGAATCAAGTCGATCTGATGGGATATGCTCCTTGTCGGTGGCAATCCCGTTGATTTCTTGTCAGCCATTATGTCCTTGAATTCTTTGAGCAACTCCTCGATCTCGACCATAATGTTCTCCTCCCTGGTCGTTCCTTCGACATATGGTCCTTTGCGAATGATCGCAAAACATCCCAACTGCCTCTCCTCTTCTGCAAGGAATTCCTTCACGATGCTCATCAACACTCGCTTTTCCCAAAGATTGCTCTCGTTGTCCCTACCATCGGCTGGCTCTTCTCTCCTCGGCTTAAGAGTCCTCTTCATGCCATTCTTCCACACTGTGACTGTGTTGGCTCGACCATCATAGATCATTTTTCGATCATAGTGCCATGGCCTTCCTAACAATAGATGGCATGCATCCATGGGAACTACATCACACAATACGCTGTCCTCTAATCCTCCAACTCTGAAGTTGATCAGGCATTATCTAGTCACCCTGACATGGTATCCTTTCTACAACCATGAGATCTTGTAGGGATGTGGGTGTTCTCGACACTTCAACCCGATCTTGTCGATGACTTCCGTCGACACAAGATTCTCCGTGCTTCCACCATCCACTATGATTTTGCAGCACCATTCCTCGATCCGCACCTTCATTCGAAAGTTCACCTTCCATTGTGTTGGTTCCATCGGGTCACGTTGATCTTCCTGGATCAATGTCCTCTAAACCGCTATACTCCGGTTCTTCTTCTTCTCACCTCCATTGCTGTCGGATGTCGATTCTTCCCTCTCGTCAACTTGCTCATCCTTTCAACATCTGGGTTTCGACTCCTCTGCAGCATGTAATTTTTCTGGGCACTCATATGCCTTGTGTCCCATTCCTCGACACTTGTAATAGATTATGGCTGGTCTGTTAGCTCCTTTCTTATCGGATGGACCACTTCGACTATACACACCTTGGCTGCGGTTCTCATGACCATCGTGTCGGTTTTCTTGCGCCTTCCTTGTCGATGTCCCTTTTGTGTGTCGGCTATCTTCGACACCTTCTCTCTTGTATCTACTACTTTGGCCTTTCGCGAAGACAGTTTTCGCACCCCGACCAATCATCCTTCCCCTGATCACTGTGGATTTTCTTGACAACTTCTCTTCTGCCTTCAGAGCCAACTGGTAGGCTTCACCGACTACTCTGAATCTCGACATGCTGAACTCATCTTGAATAGCATATTTCAAGTTGTTCACATATCTAGCAACAGCTTCTTCTGCTTCATCAGTTTGTCCTGATCGAATCGACAATCTATAGAACTCCTCCATGTACTCTTTCATGGTCATTTATTTCTGTTAAAAGTTCTGTAACTTCCCGAACAAGAAAATCACATAGTCATTTGGCAAGAACTTTCCCTTCAACTTGACAACCATTATGTCCCAAGATTTGATTTTCTCCTTGCCTTTCTTGAGTCTGTCAGCCTGTACATTGTCTCACCACAACGAGGCATGACCCTTCAACCTTAGACATGCAGTCGTAACCCATTTAGGGTCCTCGATCTGCTGTATGTCGAAGTATTTCTCCATCTCTCTGAACCAGTCGATCAAATCTTCTGGGTCTAGGCTTCCCGAGTACGTACGAATGTCTATCTTCACTCGACCTCTCATATCTATTAGGAGTTTGATCAGTTTTTCCTATGGTTCCACCGCGGCTTCGTCCCAAGCATCCACCTCTTTGATTTCCTTGTCACTGTTGTCTAGTGCTTCAGGAAAAAAACCACGCCTCTGGCTTTCTTTGATCGTCGCGACTTCATTTGTCAAAGTTCGCATCGTTCTGACGCATTTGTTGAACATCTCACGATCCACTGTGACGGCTGCTGCACCATGCATCCCTCATCCTCAAACATTAATGCCTCTATGAGCCATTTTCAACCTCCATTGCAACTCTCACACGTCTAATCGCAACCGCACTTAAACTAGTCATGCACAACTCTAACCAACCGCAGTTGGAGCTGTTCAACTCACTTGCAGGCTCACTATCACGAACTTGATCGATTCTTCCGTTCTGATAGCAACAGATGCAAGTCACGGTTGGTACAATCGTCTTCTCAACCAGACTTTCTTCCGGCTCTTTGTTCCCGCTCTGATCTGCTATGATCTGTGCTCTTATACCAATTGACGCAAGTCACCTTGCTCGGTACTTTCTTGCTTAACAATACACACGACACAAACCACAATGTTCACACAAATAGGTGTAAAACAGGATGCCAGAAGTGGCTTTATATTACTTCTCTGAATTCAGTTACAATGTGGAATAACTGTAAACAAATAACTAACTACAGTCGGCCTCAGCCGTTACAACTTAGAAGTAACTTTGGTGTGTTCTTCCTATGTGTCGACCTCACCCTCTCTTGGTTCAACTCTTAACACTGAGCTATTGCTCGATCTCAACTCTCTTCTTCGGCCAATGTGACTCTTCACAACTTTCCTCGATTCTGTCCTCTAATACTGTTGATCCATGACTAAAGATGATCCCTCCTATGATTTTCTTTCCTACATCTTCTACCCTACTGCTACAATCCCCGAGACACACATCCTCTTGTCCAACGATTCTTCCAAATCCTACGAACCTGCACTGTCAGCTCCTAGCCATGCTGCATAGCCTCTGTCGATGATGTCACCTGCCATGCCTTTCACCAACTCGCAATAAATGTAATAACTTCCTCAACAACCCTGAACGACTACCAGGTACAGTTCCTTGACTTTCTGTCCTTCCGACCCTGCTACAGTAGTTGGTCACATCTCGACCTTCCTGTCGGCTTGTTTCTCATCTTCTGTGGTTCGCCAGTCCTCCCCTTCCTCTGCGCTTGGCTCTGCCAAACCTGTCGCGTCGTAGTTTGAGCACTCATTGACTACCCGACATCTTACTCCTCCACTTGTTATCTATTGACTAATTCCTGTCGATTCTAGACCAATCGCAACATCCACTGTGCTGCTCCAGTCAGTCGCACTCCGACTGTTTCTACTCAACTTGTTGACTTCGACAAGTCAACCTGCTCTTTGCACCAGTGGTCATGGGCAACCCCGCTGGTCTGCTCCCCTCTTGTCAATCAACTTCGACTGATCTGCCTAAGCCCCGATGCTCCTGGATCAAAAAATAATATTTCTTTATTATTTATTATAGAATATATTTTTTTCATTATATTTCAATTATATAAACATTTATCAACATTTTATCATTATAATCATGTTGATAAATCCTAATTAAGTGACTTGATGAATTTCATCTTTTAAATAAAGGTGCCTTGGATAAGAATAACTATAGATATTTGAAAAATAAATCTAAATGTAATTCATATCAAGACATGACACTTCACTTTTTTTCGTTGCACACAAGTCTAAAATAAAGGCCCATGTGATGTTATATTACTACATTCTTCAATATCCTCATCTATTTAATGGATCAATTAATGAAAGCAAAATTTAAATAAATTAATTAATTAAAAAAACATGTAAAACCAAAATCTCTTTCCTTTTAAAGGATCAATTAAAGAACGTCAAAATCACATTTCTTAGTGCTTTTTTTTCATCATAAGATTCTAGAATTTGTTAAACACTTGTCATGAATTACCATTCCTACCGTGGTGATATAGATTTGTCGATGTGGCATTATACCGTTGGAAACGGTTTCCCATGGAGCTTTTTTTATAGAAACGAATTTGGCAACTAGTCGGAGAAAGTACTTGCTAAATTTGTTGATCTGTCATTGTACGGTTAGAAAAGGTTTTCCATGGATCTTTCTATGGAAAATATTTTGGAAACATGGTATTTAAAACCATCTTGTATTCTTGCGGAATTTGTATTCTGGCCTTGGATTCTTCCCGAATTTGTATTTTTGAAGGAGATGCAAGGCGATATTCCGGCCAATATTTTGACGAACTTGCAAGGAGATGGTGGTCGATATGATATTCGGATAATAAAAAGCAGAAATTGGAATTAGAATGTTTGTGACCATTTGAAATGGATTTCTGACCGTTTGAATTGGATCGGATATAAAATATTTGAGAAATCCATCATTGTGCTAGTTTCATCTCAGCTTCTTCTGTATTCTGCATTTGTTTCAGGGCCAAGCATGTTTGTTGGTTTCTACAGTCCATTTTCCTTACCTACGTTTTGGTTGTAGCTGGCTTTCCTAGTTGATCTTTTTTCATCTTTTTTGGTTTGTGATTTGCATAGCTTGGTCAACTGATTTGATTTTTTAGCAGAACATAAAAAAGAGGAGATGAAACCTCAGAGGCGAGAATACTTTAATATGGTTTTGCAATGAGCTGCCTCGGGCCATTGCATCTTTTAAATTGTTGCCAACAATGATTATATATTGACCCATTATATATCGACCCAGCAATGATCATCTAGGGTATGTGCCATTTAAGAAGTTTTCCCACAGAAATAATTCTTTGATACGTCCAACTCTTGAGATTCAATTTTCATAAGACTTTTAGACATGTCGAGTATCGCTAGACGTCTGCAATTCGAGAATCTTGTGGGGGCGGTCGGGAGCTGTGATATTGGAGAGTGGAAAGTACTGCTGATGCTAAGGGAATCGGACCACTCCTTCCTCTATCACTTTTGTTGATATCTCCTGCCCCATCAACGCCGTTTACGGTCAGTAATCGCTACCCATAAACTTACTTTCTTTTTAACATTTTTCCTTGCTCTCTAGAGGAATAATTTGAATTGTTTAAAGCATATTCCAAATATTTTATTATTTATGTTAGGTATGAGTTTGAGATCCACATCATGCAGGGTTTTATGATGTGAAAATTTGATGTTTATTTTTCATTGTGTGAGTTCGCTTCAGCTGTATTAATAGTAGGTTTTTATTTTATTATATGTTTTCTTGTTGTGTCTAGTCCCGTCTGGTTGCTTTCTGCTAAATTTGCTCGGATCCGTGTATATAATCTCAAACAATTTAATGCATCTTGGTATTCAAGATTGTTTATTATAATTTGATTTGCACGATTATTCAAGATCATCATAATCTGGTTGTTTATTATAATGCAGATTGATTTCAAGGTTGTTTATAGCTTTGAATGGATGTGTGAGTTGGTCGTTAATGTATGTAACTTGTAGAAGAAGATAATTTAACTGTTTTATTACTTTCAGATTTTAATCCATTCGTTATAGTTCAGAATATATTTTGGGTGGATATTTAACCAATAATTTTTTATTAAGATGGATAACACCCTGCTCCATCGTTCTTGCGGTTAGATGGAAGACACCTGCTCCATCCTCCTTGCGGTTAGATAGCCATAGCTCCATCCTCCTTGTTAGATTCATTTTCCTCTTTGTAGGCGTTATACTCTATTTTTCAACATTTGAACTGTTGATATAACACAAGAGTTTCGTCGTCTTCTCAACACCGTGCGTTTGGAGAGTGGGTTTAACGAAAAACAAAATCATGTGAAATTGCGTAGAGGAAATACATGGATGAGGCCTTCTAGTAGAAGAAAAATCCAAAATTAAAAGTCATCTAAAGAAGATTTGACATTATATAGAGGCAATTTAGTGACTAGTAATTCGATTTCATGTAGGACCACAAAAGAACAAAATTAGAGGCCATCACTATAATGAAGTAATCACTATAATGAAGTATTAGAAGATTCTGCAAGGCCATCACTAAGATTATGCAAGGACTCACTTATGGGTTGTTTTTTTTCTTTTGTTTAGTTGTTTTGTTTTTAAATTTTCATATAAAAAAAATTGTTTTTGTATAACAGAATTTACATATTCACATTATTTAATTTGTTGATATATTTTAAAATATCAACTTATCATAAATGAAATGAATGAGTTTTTACATTCCTGGTTTTCTGTGAATGTAGACATACTCTCAATCACCCTCCCCTCCAAGTATGTGTTCTATTGTCCTTTTTAAATATAATATCTTGTACTCTACATCCATAATACTATATTATGGAAGAGTTTGATATTAAATTAATATTATAGGTTATATGTATATTGCATAATAATTTAAGCTATAATGTTGGATTTAATTATATTTAAAATTATTTACATTTAGATTTAGTTATATTTACAATTATCTACCTTTAGAATAATTTTTTCTTTTATTTTGTTTTCTTTTATATATTTATTTTACATTTTATTTGTATTTGGCTTGCTGTTTGCATTTTCTATTCACTTAAATTAAATTTTATAAATATCAAGGTTATATTGTTTCTTGTTTTTTACCGTTAAATCTTTCATTGTTTGTTCCATTTACTATTAAATCTTTCATGATTGTTTCTTCCATTTACCATTAAATCTATGTTATAAATAGGTGGAGCTTTGTATATGTGTCGTGGATGGTTTCAAGACAACTTTTCACTGCAAAATCAAAATCAATGATTATTTCAGGAATACACTGATGTTGTTTCTTCCTTTTTACCGTTAAATCTTCCATTGTTGTTTATTTCATTTACCATTAAATCTTCTATTTATTGTTGTTTCTACCGTTTCAATGATTATTGAGATCGAGATTTTATATTTTACCATCTCTAGCGTGTTTTTATGGGCTTCCTTATTCTCGGTAAGGAAACCACGGTTGATATTTGTTTTCGGGTTTTGCAATGTCTTTTTATCTGTCGGGAACATCTCAATAACCTGCAGCTCCATCCTCCTTTGTCATCACATTCATCGTGATATGTTATTTTTTGAACATTAAATTATATTTTAATTCAGATATTACTTTCTTAATCATGACTAAGTCATTTGCCACCACTCCTGCAAATTCTGGTTTACTATTATGATTTGTAGAATTCAATGATTATATACTATGCACTATACACATTTGTAGAATTCAATGATTTATACACTATATAGGGTGACCTCGATTTTGTTTTGACAAATTACTTTTTTGCATTTTCAATCCAGAGTTAAATGCCGATAGTTGTCCCAAGACAGAAGTGTATGAGTTATTGCCAAAACCCAAATTTGTACTAGTTTATGGAAATGAACCAAAAAGAGTAGGCCCTTTGAAATATGGAACCATTGCATTTGTCATTCACGGAATTGAATTCAAAGTAAAAGGAAATAATTATCACGGAATAGTAGTGGGCATTGGGATTTCAGTGGGTTTGTGTGGGAAAATGCCTCGAATTACAATATTAATGTTTTTTGGTTTCTAATGGTTCTGTTTAAAATAAGAATTTTAATATCAGGTTTTTCAGTGTTTTTTTTATTGAAAAATAAAGTGAGATCAGGGATTTAGGGTTTGGGGTGGAGGATGGAATTTAAAGAGAGGGGGTGATTAGGGGTAGAGGGGAGTAGCGGTTGGGGAGAGAAAGACATAGAGATAGGGGAGTTACAGGAGAGAGGGGGGATTAGTTGTAGGAGTATGATAGAGAGAGGCGGAGTTAGAGGTAGGATAGGGAGAGAGAGGTAGAGAGGGGAGTGTTAGGGGGTCGGGGTTTAAGGGTTGGTCGAGGACTAGGGGAGAGAGAGAGAGAAATAAAGAGATAGAGGGGGGATTTGTAATGGTTATGCAGAGGAATAGGGGAGAGAGAGGGAGGAGGGGGTGTTAGGGATTTGGGGGTGAGTAAGATAGAGGGGGGTGTTGTTAGGGAGTCGTGGAAGAGAGAGAGGGGTGGGGATTAGGGGTAAGTGGAGGAGTAGGGGGGTAAGAGAGAGAGTCGAGCGGGGGGTGATGAGGGGGGTTAGGGGTATGTGGAGGAGTAGGGAAATTAGAGAGAAGAGGGAGTATAGTTGAGGAGTGGGGGTTGGGGGTAGAGAGAGAGAGAGAGGGAGATGGGGGAGTGGTAGGAGGAGGGGGATTATGAGAGAGAAAGAGAGAGGGTGATTAGCGTGGTTTGGGGAGATAAAGAGATAGATATTAGGGAGTTAGGGGATTGGGGAGGAGTAGAGAAATTAGAGAGAAGGGGAGATCTATAGTTGAGGAGTGGGGGGATCAGGGCTAGAGAGAGAGAGAGAGAGAGAGAGAGAGAGAGAGAGAGAGGTTTTCTAGTGGTAGGGGGTTGGGGATTAGGGGAGAGAGAGAGAGGGAGGGGTTGTTAGGGAGTTGGGTGAGAGAGAGAGAGGGGTGGAGGAGTAGGGGTAGGTGGAGGAGTAGGGGGGGTAAGAGAGAGAGAGAGAGTCGAGCGAGGGGTATTGGGGAAGAGAAAGAGATAGAGATCAGGAGGGTTAGGGGTTTGGGGAGGAGTAGGGAAGTTAAAGAGAAGGGGGGTTATAGTTGAGTTGTGGGGGTTGGGGGGTAGAGAGAGAGAGAGAGATAATGGGGAGTGTTAGTGGTATGGGAGGGGTATTATGAGAGAGAGAGAGAGAGGGTGATTAGAGGTAATTGCGAGTAGCGAAGTTCAGGGAGAGAAAGAGATAGATATTAGGGAGTTCGGGGATCGGGGAGGAGTATGGAAATTAGAGAGAACAGAGTATAGTTGAGGAGTGGGGGGATCAAGGCTAGAGAGAGAGAGAGAGAGAGAGAGAGATAAAGATAGGGGTTGTTTAGTGGTAGGGTGAGGGGGATTAGGAGAGAGAGAGAGAGAGAGAGAGAGAGGGTGATTAGGGTTAATGTGGAGTAGGGGGTTTGGGGGAGAAAAAGAGATAGATATCGCGGAGTTTGGGGTTTGGGGAGGAGGGAAATTAGAGAGATGGGGGTAGAGAGAGAGAGAGGGAGAGAAACAGAGATGGAAGGGTGGTTATTGGTTGGGGGGAGGGGAATTATGAGAGAGAAAGAGAGGGGTGGTTAGGGTTTGGGGGGATAGGATAGAGAGAGAGAGAGGGAGAGAGAGGATGGTTAGTGGGGAGTAGCAGTGTTAGGGAAGAGAAAGAGATATATATTAGGGAGTTAGGGGTTTGTGGAGGGGTAGGGAAATTAAAGAAAAGGAGGGCGATATAGTTGAGGAGTGGGGGGATCAGGGCTAGAGAGAGAGAGAGAGAGAGAGAGAGAGATGGGGGTTGGTTAGTGGTAGGGGAAGGGGGATTAGGGGAGAGAGAGAGAGAGAGAAGAGAGAGAGAGGTAGGAAGGGTGATTAGGGTTATTGGGGACTAGGGCGGTTGGGGGAGAAAAAGAGATAGAGATCGAGCAATTAGGGGTTTTGGGAGGAGGTGGGAAATTAGAGAAAGGGGGTAGAGAGTGAGAGATGTGAGGCTGGTTAGGGGTAAGGGGAGGGGAATTATGAGAGACAAAGAGAGGCAGGTTAGGTTAAGGGGAATAGGAGAGAGAGAGAGAGGGAGAGAGAGGGTGGTTAGAGGTAGGAGTAGGAGTAGGAGAGAGAAAGAGAGAGATGGGAGGGTGGTTAGTTGTAGGGGGAGGGGCATTATGAGAGATAGAGAGAGGGGGGGTTAGGGTTGGGGGAGTAGGAGTGAGAGGGGGACATTAGTGCTAGGAGTAGGAGAGAGTGGAGGTTATGGGTAGATATGTAGAGAGAGAGAGAGAGGAAGAGATGGGATTATTAGGGGGTTGAGGGTTAGGGGTAGGTGGAGGAGTAGGGGAGAGAGAGAGAGAGTGGGGAGGGATTAGTAAGGGTTAGGGGCAGGAGGAGAGAGAGAGAGAAGGAGGAGAAGGGATGTTGGTGGTAGGGGATGAATGAGAGAGAGGGGGGGTTGTTAGGGAGTTGGGGGAGAGAGAGAGGGTTGTGGGTTAGGGGTAGGTGGAGGAATAGGGGGTGACAAAGAGAGAGAGAGTCAAGCGAGGGGTGATTAGGGGTAGGGGTAGGAGAGGGGTTGGGAGAGATAAATAGATAGGGATCGGGAGGATTAGGGGTTTGTAGAGGAGTAGGGTATATAGAGAGAAGGGGGTATAGTTGAGGAGTTGGGGTTCGGGGGGAGAGGGAGAGAGAGAGAGAGAGAGAGAGAGAGAGATGGGTTAGTAGATGCAGGTTTAGGGAGAGAGAGAGAGATGGGGTTACAGGTAATGAAAGAGAGACATGGGGGGGTGGTTAGTGGTAAGTGTTATCGGACAATCCACTCAGGTGGACACGAGCCAGATCTCCCTAGTTCAAGTGAATCTAGAACAAATAGTAGAGAATACAAAACTCATTTCCTAGATCTAGTTATAGATTGTGTACTTAGATATCGTACCTTTCAGATTACGGATCCTTCTCCTTATTGTTGCTCCAAGTCTCGCGGTCGTCGGATCTCCAGCTACAAGACTTGTCAAGACAATATGGAAATGATATAAGTAGTACAAGATATCTAAACAATAACTGATCTAAGCTAACAGTTGAGGAAGAAAGTTCTAAACATTATCAATGAGACAACATTTATGGAAAGAGATTATATTAATTGTATAAAAAGTGGAAATATATAGAAAAGATGAAGCTACAACCAAATCCTCAACGTTGCATCCTCCATCCAACATGTCCAAGCCAAGCCTCCAAGATGGTACAAGCTTCCCAATCACCAGTATGGATCCTATCAGCATAAGGGTACCATAGACCTTCCCCCCTCTCATGGAGAGAGTGGGTGTTTATATAGGGCTAAAGAGATAGGGTAGGTTGAGGATTAACGAGAGATGGTTAAGGGATCTTCCCATTAGGTTAGGAACCGAAATGCCACCTCACCTAGAGCCTAGGGATAGGCCTCCACATCACTTATCTTCGAGAATGGGCTCGAAGATACTCTTTTATCCAAATAACTGACATCATCGCAGGTTGCATTAGGACAACCTGTGACGTTGCATGTTGCACAAGGGCAGACAACGACGACCTTGAAAAGTAGGTCAGTCAAGCCCTTCAGTAATGGAAAACTTCAGGGATGTGTTTTTACTGTAAAATCGGTTTAGATAAAATAGCAAAGAGTTTACACAATGGTCAAGATGATGACATTATCACAACGGTCATGATGATGACAGTTGGTCATAATGATGATACTTGCACTGGTCATGGTGACAACACTAGGTCAGAACAATGACACTTGCAACACTTGGGACACTTGCATAAGGGTGACGACATTTTGGTGTAACAGAATGCCCCCCAAAGCATGAAGCTGACAGAATGAGACAGGTGAAATGCTTTGTAATAAGAAGAAAAAAATGGCAAGGACTTGCTGGTTGGAAGGAGTTGCTGCAGAAATGACCTGAGATCCACAAGTCTCATACAATACAAAACATGGTTGCAGACCAATACATTGCAGATCCATGATAGTAAAGATCGACTGAACACAATCATGGCTACTAGACACAAGCGTAGATCCACGATGAGATGATAACACAGCCACAACCAATACAAAATTGGATCCGTGTAATATGACTCAATACAAACTCCATCAAAACTTGGGTAAAACATGACTCCCCAAGGTCTTCAAGCTGAACCCGCAATGATACGAATCTATCCATGTGATTACAAATGTCTTGACATCGAACATGGTAGAAACCACTTGATTACCAGTCATTAATATATTCCATTAACAAGTGCGAGGGAAATCACCATTAATGTCAATGATTCCCAAGGTATCACAGTACATATCATCAAGCATGAATAAGTGAGTTAAAGTCGAATGCAAGATGAAATGTTTCAATCAAGAGTCAATGATGTAAACTCATGTTGAAAGCGAGGTAACCTGCCATTGAGGCATGTAGGGCCAAGGTGGTTGGTTTCTAAGTTCAATCCTCGAATGATGATTTGAAGTCGACGAGGATGAACTCATTGAAGGAGGGCCATGATGAATCCCCCATCATTGATATGAAACACGACAAAAGATGTGTAGAGTAGATCGGGTGGTACAGTAATGTGCAAGACTGAATCAAGGTAGACCAACATGATCAAAGGTATACTGACTGCAGAAGATGAGTAACAAATGTCTCTTGAACATGGGCATGGCATGACTTGACAGTATTGACATGACGAGACTAACACCAATCCCTAATGCGACTGATGGTGGAAGCATTCTTTGGCTGATCCAAAGGAGCGATGCAACTCATGGAATTGACAAGACTCAAGGACAAATAGATTATCCAAGTACCGAATGCAAATGAAAACAAGTGCCATGTTCAAGAGTGACTATGTGCTGCCATAATTAAGATGTAACACAAAATATTCCCTTTTTCCCCATCATAAATGATGAGTGCCTCACTTGTTTTTTAGCGAGCTTGATGAGTGTAACCAAATGCTCAGTATGGCTCATCTCATAGATGAGTCCAATCCAAAATGTTTTACGAACCTAGGAAAGGAGGGGTTCATCCCATAATGGGCCCTTCAATGCTTAAAATTTAATGAGTCCAAAGAAGGAAAACTCGGCGTCATTTCATGTTTAGAGAGTCTGAAAAGAACTAAAGGAGACTCCAAAAGGTCCTTTTTCGTAAAGTTAGCCTCATTGCCCGAAAAAGGGTAAAACAACACGGGATAGGACTCTTCCAGCCATGGTTGGTTGGAGTATTGCTTTTTTGTAAATAGTGCTTCCTGGTCTGAAAAACGGGTAAACTATCACCAGAAAGACGATCATTCAAATGCTTTTACAAGCATGAAAGCATCAAGTTCGCTTGGAAATCTTTTCCTATTTAGGGAGTCGGAAAAGAGCTTAAAAGGACTCCATGAACAACTTTGTCATGGTTGATGACCGAGTACGACAAAGAAAAAAGTAAACTCGACACAGTTCCTTTTCCGTAAATATTCTAGCGAGGCCCGATAAAGTGATAAACCTATACTCGTTAGACACACCTTTTTAACTCAAATTTTTAACGAGCACGAGAATGGTATCAAAAGCACTCGAAATATTTTTCAAGTTTGAACCAGAGCACAAAAAAGTAGAAAGTAAGCTCAAACCACTTTTCATGTTTCAACCAGAGCACGAAAAAAGTGAAAAAGTAAGCTCAAATACTATCTTACTGTTTTTAACGAGCTCGAAGATAGGTTGGAAGAATGCTCATTATGTCTGCTTCATTTTTTAATGAGCTTGTAACAGAAAATGAACTATGCTTGGGGTAATTTTCATGGTTTAATGAGCTCGAAACCTAAAAAAGGAAACTCTGCTCGAAAATATTCCCAATGGTGGAATTTTTCCCAACATGGCATCCAGAGGTTGGTGTGTGTCCCCAGCATGATTGCTAGAAGTAAGTGACTTAGCTCCAACGTGGTGTGGAGAGGCAATCTAGTTGAATTCAACATAGCTTCCAGAGGTTGAAGACATGCCCCCAAGCTTCATTTCATTTGCCTAAGGCATAGGCAGGTGAAAAGAAGGTTTAGGTACTAAGTCTACGAGGAGACTCGAATCAAAGGGAAAGGATATGTTTAATTTTTTAATGAGCTTGACACATGAATAGAAATCTGATCAAAAGACTTGTTTCATTTTTTAAAGAACTTGACACAAAAAGGGAACTATGCTCATAAGTTAAGGCCCATTGATGGGTTCCTTCCCAACATGATGCCCAGAGGTTGGAAAAATGCCCCTAGCAGGATTGCTAGCAGCTTAACATGGTAGTGTTCCTTCAACATGAGTGTTGACGGTACGACATGTGACATGCCCCCCAAGGCTTCATTTCGTCTAAAAATGATGCTTGCTAACCCAACTACCAACCTGGATACTAATATGAAAATGTTCACCAAGGGGGGGAAAACGAGAATCAAATGAAATGAAGGTTCAAATTCTAACTCTAGCTAGAGACTCGAACCGATGGGAGGGAGATCTATTTCATTTCTACACAAGCTTGAAATAGACAATAAATATGCTTGAGGGGGCCCATCTTATTTTTTAACGAGCTTAAAATGGAATAAAACTATGCTCGAGGGGGCCCATCTTATTTTTTAACGAGCTTAATATGGAATAAAACTATGCTCGAGGGGGCCCATCTTATTTTTTAACAAGCTTGAAATGGAATAAAACTATGCTCGAGGGGGCCCATCTCATTTTTTAATGAGCTTGAAATGGAATAAAACTATGCTCGAGTGGATGGTTTCATTTTTATGCACGCTTGAAACCAAAGGTAAACTATGCTAAGAGGGGTCTATCTCATTTTTTAACGAGCTTGAAATAGAATAAAACTATGCTCCAGTGGATTGGTTTCATTTTTATGCAAGCTTGAAATCAAAGAGAAACTTTGCTTGAAGGTTGGTTTCATTTTTTAACGAGCTTGAAACAGAACATAAACTATGCTCGTAGGAACCTATTTCATTTTTTAACGAGCTTGACATAGAACGGGAACTATGCTCATGTGAAATGGTTTCATTTTTATGCAAGCTTGAAATCAAAGAGAAACTATGCTTGAAGGTTGGTTTCATTTTTTAACGAGCTTGAAACAGAACATAAACTATGCTCGTAGGAAACTATGCTTGGTGTAATAGTAGGGGAGAGGGATTAGGAGAGATAGGGGGATATAGGTAGGGGGAGTAGGGTAAGGGGTAAGGATAAAGAGAGGTTTGTTTAATCGTAGAGAGAGAGGGGGGGTGTAGGGGTAGGGGTTGATGAGTGGGGGGGTGGTGATAGAGAGAGAGAGAGAGAGGTCAGGGATGGGTTAATGATAGGGGGAGTAGGTATAGGGTTAGAGAGAGAGAGAGAGATATTAGGGGTGATTAGTTGTAGGGGGGATTAGGAGAGAGAGAGAGAGAGGGAGGGAAGGAGAGAGGGAGGTTTGGGGTAGGAGGAGTAGGATCAATGTTAGGGAGAAAGAGAGGTTGGGTTACTAGCAGAGACAGTACGGGGTAAGGATATGGGGGTAAGGAGTGGGGGTTTTGTGGTAGGGAGAGAGAAAGGTGGGGGATAGGTTAGGGGTAAGGGTAGTAGGTGCAAGCTTAGGGAGAGAAAGAGATAGAGGTGGGGCTATCGGTATATAGGTAGAGGGGGGGGATTAGTAAAGATTGGGGGGGGGGAGAGAGAGAGGGAGGACATGTGTTAGTTGTAGGAGGGTGAGAGAGAGAGAGGGAGGACAGGTGTTAGTGGTAGGAGGGTGAGTGAGAGAGAGGGGGTTGATAGGGAGTTTGGGGGAGAGAGAGGGGGGGTTGTTTTAGGGGAGGCTAGAGGAATAGTGGGTGAGAGAGAGTCAAATGGTGGGTGATTTGTTATAAAAACAAGATCGCATAACAATAACAATAAAAATGATGCAAATATAAAACACATAAACACAATATAAGAGAGACACCAATATAAATGGTTCACCTAATCTTGGTTATGTCCATGGAGAAATTTCCAGTCCTTTTATTATACCATCAAGCAAAATTGAAGGGATACAACCCATAGCACATCTGCTATAATTTCCTCTTCACTCTCTCACAGTCTCTCTTACACAATATTGGAGATCTTTACAACACTAAAATACACAATCATATTAAAATGCCTTCCTTTTAAAGAGTGATTACCATGGGAAAATACCATGAGATACCCAATACCATGGGCCCGTAGATCACCCATTATTGACCAATTCATGACTATGAAATTACAACATTTTATAAGGAAGCTTAGAGTCCACAACCAACAGTGGTTAGGGGTAATGAGGAGGAGGGGGATTGAGGGAGGGAAAGAGATAGAGATCGAGAGGATTAGGGGTTTGGGGAGGAGTAAGGTAGTTAGATAGAAGGTGGGTATAGTGGAGGAGGAGTGGGGGGTTGGGGGTAGGGAGAGGAGAGGAGAGAGAGAGAGAGAGAGAGGGAGGGGGGGGGGGAGGGAGGGAGGGAGGGAGGGAGAGAGAGATGGGGGGTGGTCAGTGGTAGGCAGTAGGGGGATTAGGGTATAGAGAGAGAGAGAGGGACAGGTTAGAGGTAGGGGGAGTAGGTGCAGGGTTAGGGAGAGAGAGAGAGATGGGGTTACGGGTAAAGAGAGTGTAGAGCCCCTCTTGTTTGGTCTTCATTAACTGAACCTGAAATTTAACACTTGATACAAACAAATTAGTTATCATAATTTATATCAAAGATAAAATAAATAAATGAATAACTTAGCAAATTAAAATAAAACATAACTTGTCAACGAATTCCTCTTTTCCACTGTTGTCCGTGTCTTCCATAGGATCCCTCCAGCAAAGCTCGTTTGACCCATAGGCGAAGTAACCATTAGCTTCGCCACCCAACAATAGGTTCATGCTTTCAGTTGCATGGCCACCCCTGAGCTTTGGGTCATAGAGCTCACACACAACAATTCGAGAAACTCAGCTTGGGTCTCCCCTCACCAAAATTTCCATCCAAACCCTCAATAGCAGCAAGTCATGAGGAAATTCAAAATTATGATAATCATCCATGATATGGGTCCTTTACCCATTCCCAAAGCCTTCCTTTTAAAGGAACATTCCATGCGACACATGTCGCTTCATGCATAAATACATATTTTATTAAATTTCCAATTTAATAATACCCACCCATCCATGTGTCAGTTTTTCTAGGAGTTGCACCAACATCCCTAAGTTTGCTCATGTTTGTCCCCTAGATATTTTACTTAACTCCTAGTTTTGAGGTGTAGGTGGAGTTGACTAGCTGTCCATGCTTAGGATTCTACTTTGGTCCTAAAATAAAGATTTATATTATTTTAAATGCTCAAAATATTCTTTTATGTGCAAATGCCTAAATAACACTTAATATTATTTAAATGCCAAAGTAATCATTTATGTGCAAATTCCCTAAGTACTCAAATGCATTTCTAAGTAATGTTCTACGTGCAAACTTATATGTTTTTATGCAGTTAAGTTTAACAATCATTTTCACTAGGACCCAGTGCTGCACCGTTGGGCTTCCCCATTCCTTAATTTCATTTCCCCGACATGGCACCACTCCGTCTAGTCCAGTCATTCGTAGTTTCCATTCTTTGTAAAGGTACCACATCGTTGGGTCCTTGCATCCACTCTTTCCGTTCTCGACAGGGTACCACACCGTCGGGCCCTTCTACTATCATCCTTTCGTTTTGACTTGCAGGAACTTCATGTAGGGATTTCAGGAGCCGTTACCTTCCATCCTTCGTCTACATGGTATTAGGGCTAATGGCGATGAGTAGTGAGTATGTTTTCACTCTGTGCCCCCCAACTTGTACATGACCAGCTCCGTCATGTCCCACCTCGTACACCCTCATGCTTTCCTCTTGAGCAAGCAGATTAGTGCTTATCTTCTCATGCGTGGTATTCCATCGGAAGTCAACATCGTCGTTGCTCTCCCTGTGTGTGATTTATCCGTACTCTACGACCCATCATATTCCATGTGTGTCCATCGGTGAACTGTTTCACCTATCGCTACACACATTTCTCACAAACATATATTAGTAGTACTGTTCTCAATAATCATCATTTGATTCATAAATATGCTACTTTGTTAAGTATTTATAATTTACTCAAACATTACTCATTCATCTAATCAAACATGCATTTTGTCAATAATTACTTTCTTCGTTCTCATCACATGATCAATCATATAGCTAGTCATTAACCATCATCCATAAGCATATTTTCCATAATCATAGTTAATCATTAAACACATGTAATCATTCATTTACAACAACTGTCTAGATACACATACTCAAAATAACATCAAAGAGTTATTTTATTAATGTTTCAATCAGTCAGGTCACTCAACAGGTGCGCTCAATGTCTACAATAGTCTAAGGTAGGGAAAATTTTAAGAAGCCCTCCTAAATTTCTATGTATAATAATTGAGAGAATCCCCATGATATATAGGAAAATACAAAGGCTATTTTATCAATGTTATATTATGTATATATAATTTTTTTGCCAATCTTTCATTGAAATTAGATAGTGAAAACTTTTCCCTACTATCAAACTCATAGGTAGTGAAATTAGATATCCCTTTTCCATGTTTCCTCCTTCCTCAACTAGGTTTTGTAATAAAATATTACTAGATAAAATGATAAAAAAAATATACTACAATAATAATAAAAATGATAAGAAGGTGCAATGTAATAAAATAATAAGTAAGAAATCATTTAACAATGATTAGTTAACATATCATTAACCAAATCACATTTTTTCACTGTCAACCAATGAATATATCAACACAATCACAAAGGTTATAACAAATATATCAACACAATCACAAAGCTTATAACAAAATGAATAATAAAATATGTTAATGAATAATGAAAGCATTTATACTTCACAAATATATTGCTCACTATCAACACATCACAAAGAGCATTATCACTCTATCAATCAAACACAAAGAGCACAATATAGTATGAATCTCATTCCACATTTTTTGTGCGCTACACTTTTCTTGCATATCAATTCATATCGTCTGGACTCATATTTGTCACTTTCTCTATAGTCCTAACTTCCAACAAAGAGAAGAATTTTTTATGAACAAAAAAATTGATTTATGTTTAAAATCTAGCATAGAACTATAAATCTCCAAGAGCTCTAATGGTTTAAAATAACATTTTAGTACTAAATCATAATACAAGGCATTCTTTTATTTACAAATTATGTATCGAATCCCAATTTTTATTTTTATTTATGGAATCCAAATGCCATATAGAAGTAATCATGTTATATTGAGAATCTTACCAGAAGTGCTAAGCAAAATATCCTTACTCTAAGCAATTTCCAAAGCGAGTAGTCATTTAACTTAGAATCCAATTTTCAAAGTGAGAAGTAGCCAATCCCAATCCAATTTGACACAATATAGAAACAAGTAGCAAAAGGGCACACAGAAATCCTAAACCAATCAAACCACATGATTATTCCTAATCATTTTTTGAAATTTTTCTTTTTTAAAAAATCTCTCCTCGCATTACAAGAGAGATCCAAAACACTAGCCCATATGAAGCAATCAAATGCAAACCACTGAATATGAAGAAATCAAAGGAAAACCACCGAATATAAGCACTTCCCTCCAAAGACAAACCACTAAATGTAAGCACTTTCCTTAGACTAGGATATGACATGATGTGAGTACCCTTCCCTTGTCACCCAAAAATTACACCTAGATCAAACAACAAACCAATTTAGGAGGGAATTGAACCTTGGTAGATAATCTGACATCCAAGTGCCTTCATAGTTAACCAAGGCTACATTTTAATCCAAATGGTGTCTTCAAAGGGTTTTCCAAATTAGAAGCATATAATCGCTCAACTGTCAGCTCAGAAGGTTGGTTCAAAATATAATCGCGAGTATATGTATCCCTAAAGAAATCCTGCCTAAAAATGACACATAGTGCTCAATGCATTATGATGGAATTCAACAATGTTTCCTTTATATAAAAGCTTTACTAAGCATAGGAAACAATAATTTCATCTAAAATAAAAAGCTTGCCCCATCCCATATATTTTCATATATTACACAAGAATTTTAAGATTGTAATATTGCCCCATCCCATATATTGAAGTCAAAGGGGAATCCTACCCGGTGCTTGAGGGTACCCTTTACTAATTAATATAATAGGTTTGGTTCGTACTTAAAAATCATACTGAACATAGGTGACTAGATAAATGGTTCTTCTTGGTTCCAACCGAACAACCTTGAACTTTTCTTTTCATTCCTTGTTGCGCGGCTTACCAATATGAAATGACCATAGCCTACTTTGATCTTTTATTGCACAGCTTACCAATATGAAAACTAACTCAAAAGGGACACTCAAAACTAACTAGCTGGTCCAATTGATTCTAATGGATAACCTAATGAGGTGAATAGTAGAAAATCACATGTAGTCAACAATTGTACAAGTATAACATGCCCACAAATATAGAAACAAATGCTATTTTGCTTGGTAAGTTGTAGGAGAGGCACTTTGTGAGAGCAAGAAACAAAGAGAACAAATCCATGATGAAGCTTGTGAAAGCAGAAAGGACAGCGAACTTGTCATTCTACTGAGAAAGGGGAGGAATCCATTTGTGATGTTCCTTGTGTTCTAATTGTGCAACCAGCCCAATGGCCATGGCACCAACTCTCTATCTAAGATAAGGTTTCATGTCTACCAAGGCCTGTCATATACATTGCATCACAAAATTTTCCTTTATTTTTAACTAGTTCAAAGTAACAAGAGTCTACATATTGAATCCATGCAAATAGGTATTGCCCAAAGTGATAGCCAAGTCATAGATTGTGTGTAAGGTAGTGTATGAACTTTAAGACTAACAGTGTCATAGTATACTACAAGATCTTCCTTGTCCTTGTCACTACAAACCACTTAATATTCATCACCTATGGGCTTCATTTCCTTCTCTTATACAATACTCTATAACTTGTTGACTCTCAAAATATTCTTGATTTTAAATTCTAGAAGACAATATGTATCATTAAGCTTATGCACATATGGTAAAATAATACTATTTTTGTGGCTAGATACAAATATTTTTTTCCGAGTATCTGTTCCTAAAGAGTAATGAGAGTACCTATTATACACAATGTGACAAGGTTCAAATTACTAGCCACTCTCTAGAGATTGGCCATATAATTACTGAAAAGCCTTGTTTCTTAGGCTATATCCCTACCAAAATTGAAGGTTTTTTCTTGGCAAAAACTAAAATTGTTTTTAAATAGACAAATTCTTATCATAATAAAAAAAATTAACTTAGAACAGAGCCATCCCGAGCAGCAAAAGATAGGGGGACACATAGGCATCTTGAGCTCGAGGATGGTGTTCTTCTCATGGATAACCAAGCACCTAGAACCCCCACACTATCTGTATATAACCAAGCACCTAAAGCCCCCACACTATCTGTATAGAACCAAACACCCAGAGCCCCCACACTATCTGTACCCTATGCATTGATAGTTATAGGGATGCCTGAGTTATTTAAACTCCCCTTTATGCATTTGCACAATCAATGTGGGATTAATCTCATCGAACAAACAAATCGCAACTGTCGATTTGATAATCCAACGGCTGCTGAGTCTTCAACCAGCTTACCCTCTATATCATTCTTCTTTGGTTTTCTCTTGAAAGTTCTTTTCATGTTCATCACGCCTAACTTTTTCTTCATTTTATGATCTTGTTCTTTTTTTTTCTCTTTCATTCGTTTTGCAGCTTTAGCAACCTCCAAAGCTTTCACCTTGACATCTCTCTTTCCTGTCATAATTAATGTTGCTGTTGGTTTCTTATTCTTGACGGATGAACCATAGTTTTCTGGAACTCATTCACTTATCAATGTAAAGCTCGTCTGCATTTTAAAATGCTTTACCTCCATCACTGTACATCAACTACAAATTTTTCTTGCAAAGAGGAGTGTATTTCGATTAGTGTTTTAACTTGTCTGCAATAGTGAGTAGGCATGTCTTTGAACAATGCCGCTAGAAGACGCATGAACATCAGAGCTTGATGGACTCATTGCTCCAAGAAGAAACCCTTTTCGCTTAAAAACGTAATTTTTAACCTGTCTGCAAATGTCGATTGACTTGGAGACACGATTTCCTTTAGGTGATCTGCCAATCCTCCAATAGCAGAGTAAATCATATTGCCAGGATCTTCATGGAGCATATTATATACAACAGGGTCCACCTCACGAGGCAGAGCATGCATTATTGTGTTTGGGCATCCGCCTGCACTGCTTTTTTGGTATGTTGAGGGATTTGTTCAACAATTTCACCCTTTGAAATAGGGTTCTATCCATTTGACTGGGCACATGGTCAATTTGCATGTCCAAACTATTATCACCAGTCTTCTCCTCAACAATGCCACTGCCATCCAACATTTCGATGGTAAAGGGTTTGAACTTCACTGTAGTCTTTATTTCATGGTAGACATGGTTACAGAAACAAATGTGCCCAGACCTTCTTATTCCAATAAGTATTTTTTGAGCACAAATAGAAATAATCCACATAAGCAAACCAATGTGACAACGATTGAGCCATCACCTTTTGACAGAAATACCATACAATCATGTACACATTTTAATTAATCGATGCTCTCAGGATTTCCAGTTTGAGTCACTAACATCGTACAGCCACTGGTAGTATCACATCATGTTAATTGCTAATAAGATGAGGAATTTACATTTTCATGCTGCATTTTTTCCTGATTGCCATGTTTACATTTTTATATTTCCTTTCCCCTAGATCTTTTCCTTCCATGAGAATGGGAATATATCCTTAAATGTAAAATATGGGTATGCCCATATTTCTAAGCATGTCATAATGTTGTTCGACCAGAACCATTTGGTACAGATATGTTTTCTTTGCACAGCTGTTGTGTACCTCCTGTTGGCATTACTAGTCTCAAGTGCCCTTCTTTTAACCTTTAACAATATAATCACAAGAGCCTCATCATCTGAGTCATCAGGATCTCTTATTGACAGGTTCATTGCATGCATCTTTTGTCTTTGCTTTCTGTCCTTACTATATTTGTGGAAGAACACGTAATTTCCTCCCATGCATCTTTGAGCTCTACCTAGTACACTCTCTGCTTTAAACAAACTGGCTCTCAATTGACAGGTTGTAATCAATCATTGCTCTGCCATTACTAGTGTAGGGTATTTGAATGTCATCACCCTGATTGCCATCAATGACAATCTGCATCATCTGTCACTGCCATATTTCCAATAGCATGTTCTAGTACATGTATGCATTCCACATTACCACATTTTCCCACATACCTTGTTTCACCTAATTTCCTGAAAGCCACTTGACACATTTTTTCAGAACTACATTACTCCCTACACATTCTTTTGCAACAGGAACAGTACAAGGAAGGCACTTTGTAAAATGGAAATCATGAGTATAAAGATGATGACATGGTGGAGGAATGGAGCAGGGGTATAATCACAAAGGAATGGGCATTCCATAAGGTACTAGAGGAAGAATTGGGGACTTCCCACATGCACAAGAAATATCAGTAAAAATAGTTTCAAGGAAAGGAGGGAAGTGGCCACTATGGAAACGTTCTTGGAAAAAACGCTTCACATGTTGCACATTTTTCCCATGGTACATTTTACATAAATATGGATCCCAATCACCTGATTGAGTACTTGAGCCTCCTGGATTTGAAAGAGGGAAGCATCTTTCACTACACCTGTGTCTACCATAATTTTTCTTTTGTACACAATACTTTTCACATGTGAATTCATAATTCCCCTCTATGGATACCATGGTCTTCTACCAAGGGTCTATATGAGATGATGATCCACATTTTCATTTATGAGTAGAAAAAACTAAGCAAGGAGCACATTCCCCCCTGTGAAAAGTATTTCTACAAAAATGTTTTTGCATAGGGAAGAAGATTCTCACATACATCTAAGCTGGTTGGCAAACTATCCATGCAACTCTTCCTCTAATTTTGTAGGTGCGTTTTACCATAGGTTCAATATTTGACCTTCCTAGGTGATAGTTCACATTTTCCACATTCTCTAAGATGACATCTCTTGCTGCACTTGTGAGTCTCACAAGAAAGCATCTTCCATAATTCTGCCATAATATGAAGGTGATTGCGATCTATATCTTTGCATGTTTGTAAAGGAGGTTTGTGCACTTCCTTATTCTTTGAGGGTCATTGTGATCTTTTCCTTTGCATATTATGAAAACTGTATCTATGCATTATGGAATCTATAGTAATGCCACCATACCTATTTGCAGGTTGTTTCTCACTGTCTTTTAAGTGCTCTCTCTCTGGACTATTTTCAAAGTCACTGCTAGTTGACTTAGTTGACTTTCTGGTTGATTTCCTCATGATGCTTATTTTTCTCTATGTTATCAATATCAATATCAAAGTCTAAGTCACTGTTATCTTGCTATTTCTTCCGCTTATTTTTATCGTGTTAATTTTTATCTACTTTCCTCTTTATTAATTTTCTTCCACTCCACCTGTTTCAATCCATTCATGTCATCATATGCTTAGACCACATACATTAAAGTTAAACTTATTGCTATCATAAATGTAATGCAGATGACATGTAATATAAAATGCAATCTTATGCACTCTGATGTATGCCCATTGAAAATAGATACCATAATAATTTGCTTTACATAAATATACCTGAAATGATATTTATAGTTGGCAATGTACAAAGTTACAAACGCAGTATATATATCATACCGATTTTTTTATCATTTCTATTTTGACTGGAATGTTCTTGATTTTGGAAAAAGATTCTTGCTCCATCTGATAGATCATCAACATGGGATTAGTATGCATATTCCTCCATATATAATTTGCATGTTGAGGATTTTCTTCCACAAAATGTGCTCCTGGAACTTCCACAAGATGCTCTGTAATAGAAAAAAAAATCAAAATATGCCAAATCCTGAATCACCTCACACTATATCAAGAATTCTACACCAATACAGTGACTTCGTAGAGATTTGTAAACATTTTTCAACACATGATTCTTCAAAGGCCCATGTTACCTACACAATTAGACCGGAGCTACTTCTCATGTTTATCAATCTTCCTTGTAGACAATTTGCACATTACTCACATATCAAGTTTCATATTGAAGGACATATTATCAATTTCCCATGATACATTTTGGTTGTTACTTGTGCTAGAGACACAAAGAACACATTGATTCCTTGAAAATTCCTAGAAATGATAAATATAAAATATTTATGAACCCATAGGTAACCAACAAAACTGCAGGGCCGAAATTATATAATGGAAAATTTAAAATAAAATAGTGGTCTTAGCGAGTGTCTAAAATTAGTGAGCACACAACAAATTAGTCACCATTTTTTGTATCTCATCTCTGAGCTAGGAATAAATTTTTGAAGACATGGAGATCTTGGCAAATTCCTTTTTGACATTAAAAAATGAGGGTATCAAATTATAAATCAACATTTTTTTCCAGAAATTCCAATCTTCTAATAATAATTAATATTTAGCAAAGTTGAACAAGAGGCTTGGCACTGAAAATCACAAGTGAACTTCCAAAACCAAACTATCAAGTGTACTAATATGTACCAATTAGTAGGAAGTGGTTGTGTGTTTCATACATTTTATTGAAATATAAGACTTAAGTAGCATTTGTTTCAAAGAAACTAACTTTGCTTTTAGAAAGAAATGTTGATTTTCATTTTCAAGGGGTGAGAAATATGTAAAACCAAAAATAAACATTATCCACAAAAAAATTCCTTCCTATGGCCAGCTTGTAAGAATATTAGTGGACATGAGTCAAGAGGAGAGAAACTTGTCTCCCTCTCACCCACACAACTTCTGAACCATAACCTAGTGGGGTTCACCAACATGTAGAGAGGCATGCTGACACAATGGAAAAACATGGAGAAAGGTGCAGGTGAGGTTGAGGTGCAATCCTGGGCACATCTGGTGCATAGCCTAGATTTATTTCTTAGGGCTAGGTTTGCACACACTGATTCAATAGATGAGATTCTAGAAGTATCCACCAGGAAATTGGGAAGAATGACTGCCTTTTGGGATGGTCAATCAAGGGACACATCACCTCTGATCCTGGACTAAAGATGCACAAGCACCAACTATTTTTTTCGTTTTCTATGGATGTATTCATGATCTAGAAAAACTATGATACACTTTTCCGAGTTTCTCAATCTGCAAGTATAGTTATGATAGGCATATACCTATATTTACTAGGTAGTGTAAGTTCAATCCTTAGAGATATGCTCATCAAATTTTTTGGTCGGCTTTCTACCTCCATGAACGCCATATATGAAACTTTTAAAAAGAGGATAGCAGAGTAGAGAATTTTCTGAATTAAAATTATAATGAAATTCTTTTGACAAGTATGGGTCCCAAAAGAATATCATTAGTATAGGAATTGAACAACAAATTTTGTGTAGTCTATATATTAATATATAAAATAGATTTTTATTTACCAAAAAAAAAATGTGTTCAAAAGAATCCAAGTACTAGCTAAAATTATTATTTTTTTAAATAAGAAAGTTGACCATTTAGAAGTAAGAGAATACAAGGGCACAAAATAAACTAACATCTTGTTGGCATTCTCTGGAAAAAATGAGAGAGAAAGAGTTTAAGAAACAGAAAGCAATACAAAGATTTAAATGAGGATTTTAAGGTAATATGAACATACTAGTTTCAGTTTTCTCTTTGCAACACTGATAACACACAGCCCAACATTGCTCAATTCCTCACCCATATTAAATAGTCTCTTATAATCCTATGAATATAGGGCTCTGAACTGTCATCATGGATATCCTTTTGAAAAAAATGCAAACTTTTAGAACTTCTTCATAAGCTCATTTTGTCACCATAATTCTATGTACAAGATGCGGGTGCTTCTTTCTATGGACATGATTATGATCAATCTCCTATAGTACAACATACATTCATCACCAACTGAAACCAAAAGGTAGCTCATATATCACGTTCCATTTTGTTGGTTCAAATTTGTGCCCACCAATGTAATCATATGCTAAGATTGTATCATCCTGCAAAGGGTTCTTGAACCCAATCTAAAAATACGAATTAAGAAGTGTGAAATATAAAATCTTATCATTGGAAATGCCCTAGCTGTCAAGATGATGAACCATCACTTTTAAATCCATGGTAAGTGTACCAGTCTTATCACTATATAGAGTACATCCTTGGATAATACCATAGAAAATAATGAAAAAAAGTTTAATAAAATGCATCTCCGATCATTGTTACATGATTGAATCATCAGTATGAAGGTTCATGACTTTAAGATTATAAGGAGATAGATAGTATCCAAATGTGTAAGAACTGTGAATGAGGAGAACTAGCACTTACATAGATCACATATTTTGTATTGCAACTAGCCTTTTCACAATGCATGTGTCTATTGTGATAGCGAATACTCCTTTTTCCAGCTTGGTATTCACAGTTAATGGAAAGATCTGAGGTGTAATCCCAACTGCTACTATAATACCAAAAATACAATGTCCCTAGTCATGTGTTGTAAGATAATCCACTATCAAAATAATGGGGACAATCAAAAGCATAAATCAAATGACCATATATAAGACCCACTTCACACCCTTCTCAAAAGCATCTGGTGGAATTTGTCTACCTAGAGAAGAAAGTATAATGTTGATATATGTTTTTTCACAAGTGGACACAACTACTCTAGTACTAGAAACAAAAAATACACTTGTTCCCTACCAAAAATAGAGAAACCCAGATGTTTATTGGGATTCAAACTTCAAAGTTCACAAAGAGACCAATGACTTAAACAAAAAATAAATTATAGAATCCACATTACTTTTATCTTCGAAGATTACCAAAAAATATATATAGCTCCAGCAGGGGAGTATTTGGTTCTTCTATTATGTTTGTTGTTTTCTCAATGATCCTAGATTCTCCTATCAATGAAGACTAACTACATCAACAAGTAGTAGGGTGAACCATGTCTTTAAAAGTCAATTTTAGTAACAGAAGAAAACCAATGGAAAAGAATAAAAGATTGAATATGTAAATTCTACAAAGGGAATGTTGAAAGAGTCAGTCATACCTCACAAAAAAATCCTAGGATGATAATAAGCAAACCTCACAAAGGAAAAGATCCCCATAGCTAAAAATTATGATATCTCCTGGCACAACATCTTTTTTATCAACTTGAAATTACAAATCTATCTTGACAACTCCACCTGCACATCGTTGCACCTTTATTGATAATTTTACTAGCTTAGATAGCTTCAAGATGCCTTTCAAATACTGAACTCATGATGTCAGGTGCAATACATGATTTTATGTACTGTTAAACAAATTATGAGGAGTATCATGATGCCAAATAATCTCCAAATAAACCACCTCAAATTCTATTCAAATGGTTTAAGCAGCCAAACTTATTAACACTCATGAAATTGCACAGAACAGGTTGTACTTATCTCTAAGCCAAGAAGAAAGGAAGGAAGCTAGCACTTGTGGGTCTACATCCACCAGACAGAATATGCCACTGATAATAGTCTATTGGCTAATATATCTTGTGATCAATTATTTTCATCATGCCTAACAAACTTATTAACACTCATGAAATTGCGCAGAATCGGTTGTACATATAGAATAGCATAGTAAGTCATCGAAACAATAATAAATGTAACATCCCTGTTATCCAGACATCTAGTTCTATGAAATTGAAGACAAAACTAACCTCTTAGCCTCAGTGAAGACTGTAAACCCCAAGAAACTTTGAACAACTGCAGAAGCCACTGTCAAAAACTCAAGCTTTGTTGAATGCAGAGATCTAATGATTTTTCATGTGGTTTTTACTGGCTCTTGCCCCCTTATATAGCAACTTCGACATTCTAGAACCTTCATATTATTTATGGAGTATGGACCAATTCAAGGTTAAAATAGTCTTCACCCAACAAAATTTGGTGGTTGAAACCTCAATTCAAACCCCTGTTAACCAAAATCAATGAGAGTTGGGGCGATTTGAAAATTTGAAATGATATTTTCATAAAAAATCTCAACGTCGAGCTGCCATTACCGAAAATGTGGGGCAAGCCAGCTGCTCGTGGGCATCATCATCAAAATCCGGGGGCGAAGTTCGAACCAAGTTACCAACTAATTGCAGCCTCGACCCTCCATTACCCAAATAAAAAATTGTTGGTTGGGAAAACCAACTGTTCGCGGCCTCCATTACCCTAAATACTGGGTGAACCAACTGTTTGTGGCCTCCATTACCCTAAATGGTGGGCGAATCAACTTTTCAAGGCCTCCATTACCCGAAATTCTAGGCAAATTCACCATTTCGCGATTATTTTACTTGGCTACATTATTTTTTCCTCTTTCAAGACCTTGGCTATTTGATTTCCTTTGACTATGGGTTAAATAAATATGGGGCTAATACGTTAAATTAAAAAAAACTTATTTCATATTAAAAATTCGCCTAGGTTTTCTTGGTAACCCCTATAATTTCGCCCATGGGTTATAATTCGCCCCTAAAATTTTCCCTGGTCTAGGCGCACTACATACACCCCTACTTATATAGAAATTCATCCCGAAGTTAAATTTTGTTATTTTACTTTTGATATTTAGGCTTTACTTTAATTTCCTATTCTCATCTTCTTGTCATTCTCTTCCATTTTTCTCAAACAATCATGGCCATAAGCACTAGTGGTTCAAATCATTAGTTTTCTTTTCCATCCAACATGGTTCCAATACATCCTCATGAACTCAATCGTAACTTGCGTATTGTAAATCCAATAATTCCTTCATAATTGTCAATACCATCCTAGATCTGCGAAGGTCGATGATATCCATATTAATTACAAGTTATATAGCATCAATATCCACCGAATAGTTATCTAATCATCATCAAGCAAGACTCCAAATCTATTTGGTCATCCTTCCCTCCAAGACGAGAAGGTAAGCAAAATATATATATATATATATATATATATATTCCGTCAATCGAAGATGGGTAAGATATGGTCACATTTTTAACAAATCAAGAGAGAGGCCTTCAAATATTCCAAAACCAATTTCCATAAGGCTACTTCCAAATACCTCTAAAATGTTTTAATAATGATGGTTCTCAACTAGGTGGGATTCGAGTTGTCAAAATTTAGGGACTTGGTCGAACGTATTAAAATTTATCTCTTAGTTATTTCATCAATATCATCATGCCCAGGTTAATGAGCTTCTCACATAATTACCTCATTGCATCCTTTTTGTTGTCATAGGAATATTTCGACAGACTCATCAAGTCGTACAATGTGTGTTTTCTCATCCTCATCGAGTTCTATCTTGGGCTAGTCGTATTTTTATCAAGGTTTGATCAAGTCCTGAGATTTGCTTCCTTGAGTTCATTTAGTTATGTCGATCGTCTCCGTACTTTGGTTTACTAAAATCGTCTTCACTTGGCTCTTTCAGTAAACTTTCCCAATTCAGAATTTTCTTTAGCTGTTGTCATGGTCACGTCGGGTTTGAACTTTTTCGTTCTTTTTAACATCATTGTCATGCTAGAAAATTAGTTTCGTTGGGTTTAGTTTCTCATGCTAGTAACATGGACATCCTGTTTTCCAATTTCTAAGCTCGTTTCACCCTCTCAACACTATGTCAAAATCTTGTCAATCAGAGTATCATGGTGTTTTTCCATTTAAAACTTATCAATTCCCCAACTTTCACTAGATTCATCCAATCCATCCATCCACTCATTTTCTCATCATCACTATGTAGGAAAAGTATTAAATATCTCTGTTCTTGGTTCCTTTCTCCCGGTACATTATCGTTCAAATTCAAATTTATGTTATCGATACACTTTCTATATCTGGTCTTAGCTTAGTTCAATGCTCCCCTTCAGTCAATTATGAAGTTCCTACCATGCATATTCTCTACAATGAAGGATTTATTATACTAGTAAGTAAGTGTAGAAGAAACACGATAGCTTCCTTCATGTAATCAATTCTGTTTGTGCCAGAAATTGTTTCTAAGGCTAAAGAAACAAGCCAACACAATCTCAAATAAAACTCAACATAGTAAACTAGGTTCTAGGTTTTCTGGAATGTTTTCTTGGCTATAAATTTGGTAGTCAATCAGGGATTACATTCATCAGCTAAGCAAGAAACTGAATTATAAACAAGTAAAGACAAAGATGCATCATATAATCAACCAATATCAATCAGCATATAATCTTAAAGCTCATTCAGGGATAACAAGCATCACAAGTAAATAAAACATAAACCATCAATGAATATATCAGTCCAGTAGTTAAACAAACTCAAAATGAAGCTAAAACATATACTGAAGGGTAAAACGTGTCATATATTTCATAGTCTATCATCAAATGCATACAAGAGTCATAGTACTTAGCTCTGAACAAGTCTGAAGACAAAGGTAATCTGGAGACCTCCTGAAGCTCCCCCAAAAATCCAGCCTCTCTTCAGTCCCTTTGTCCCTTTTTTATAATGACAAAGAAGTAGTTCCATATCCCCTTCATTAGGTCGAAACTGAAACTACCCAGCAGTTACATTAACTAACTAACTCAACTAATTAACTAAAAATAGCAAATCGGATTCCTGGCAAATGTGGCGAATTTCTGGAAAATAGGTGTCAAAGAAGCTTCCATATCTCTTAGTTGGTGACACCTGTGTAAAAACTGAGAGAGGTTTTTGTTAATGGGTCCATGATGGAAAAAACCTCTCTTGGTTTTTCAAAATTCATCTCCAATCAATCAGAATCGGCCCCACCAAATGAACACTAAAACAGGAAAATATTAAATATTTAAAATCCCTGGAAAATAGGCTGCAAAGATTAAACTGAATCTTTCAAGCCTTGACAGCTGTTGCAAAACTGAGAGAGGTTTTTGTAGATGGGTATCTTATGAACAAAAACCTCCTTTTGTTTTCAAAAATTCCTCTCCATCAGCTCGTGGTCTGCATTTGACTTCAATAACTCAAAATAGAAAAAATAGGGCAGAATTATGTCTCTACTGCCTCCTTTTTTTTTGTATGTCAGCTATCCTTCTTGAGATCTAGGCATCCTCTTTACAATTTTGAAAATTGAATATTCATCACGGGAATATATGTATTCAGAAATATTCCTCATTTACCTGTTCCCAATTCTCACGAGCAACCACGCAGACTTTTGGAAGTAGTCCATTCAAATTGTGCATATAAGTCCTATCTGTCTGACTATATATGAAATCCTTTAATATATGACAACCAAGAATGCGCATATAATCATTTCTTGTCTGCTCACTTCCTGATCGTAACAGCTTCACAAGAACTTAGAGAGCTCGATGATGCCACCAGCATCTGCCACTGCATTTGGCCAGCTGACAGAAACACTTTCAAGTGCTTTTATTGCTCTCTGCTATAAGTTTGGAATCCCAATTCCTGCAAGGTGGACAAGTGGAACGACAGCCTGCTGTGTTGTAATATCTCACTGAAAATACTCCTCTGTTTTGACAAGCTTAATTGTATTTGGAGTAATGATGACCACGATTCCTTCCATAAATCAAAATCACCTGTTCACATGATGGAAACTGACATAGCATGTAATAAAATCCTCAAATCACGTAACTAGTCACTCCAGAACTGAGATCATGCTAAATTTCAGCTAAAAAATTGGAGAAAATGAGAGTCGCGATATTCTTGTAGCGCGCTCTTTGTTAATTTCGGGCTCCAGCGCTACAAGAATAAAATTAACTGCATTTTGGCGCTATTTTTCAACTTTTGGTCATTTTGCATGCGGTTTAAAAGCTGAACCATACTCATGATGCTAAATGTGACTTCATTATTCAATAATATGACTTTAAAAACCCTTCAACACCTAAAGGAGAAAAAACAAAATAAATCTAAAGACAAAAAAGATAAAAATTAAAATAAATACCAAAATTTCCTATAGTAATTGAAAAAATAAAGTCAAAGAAATAAGCAAACTTAATCAAAAAGGTTATCAAGCTGTTAAAAGGTAAAAACAAATTCCTGACATAACATTTGGCTCCAGCTACGGGATGAAGTCCTCCCTGTGAGGCTTCAAGAACCTGTAGACCAGTGCCTTCTGTCTTCTATCTACCTGTCTGCGAACTTCCATTGGGCTATGGAGTCTTTATTCTACTTCACTCACACCGGTATGTACAATGAAAATCAACTCTCTTTCTCTGAGGAACCTTCCATCTACTGAATCAACTCGAAATCCCATTTCCAATGTAACCAAGAAAAAATTTGATCAACCCACCAAAACTTGTTTCCAACTCCAAATATATATATAATCAGAAATATTGGAAAACATGAAGAGCAGAGATTTAACAACTTATACCCACTTTCATCAAATAGTGTCTCTGAAATAATAGATTTATAACCTGGTATTGAATCTAAATAATCTGCTATTGGATCATAAAAACTTCCATAAGCTACCTCTTCCTGCTCTAACGAAAAAGACAAGCTGTCCATAAAAATATTTTGTTCCATGAATATAAATCAGGCATTGGCGATAAAAGACATCAAGATCAGCTTGAATTTGCTCTGTAAATTTTTTAATAGTATCATCAACAATGTCAACACTTTGAACCTCCTTTTCCACACTGTCTTCAAATGAATGACTATTAGGCATTGGCTTTTGCTGTTCAAGGATAATAGACTGAATGCATTCTTGAATCTGCTCATCAAATTGTAACATATCACACTCCTCACAGATTTCTGGGTCTTTCTTTTCAATTTCATCATCATATTTATTAAAAATTAGACCATCTTCATAATGATTTTGAACAACAGATTTATCATAACCATGAATGTAAGCAACTTCTAAAAAAAATTTAACAGCCTGGCCTTCATCAAATTTAATATCAAAATCAAAAGGGATAGAGTCTAATTCATCACAGAATTCTTGTCTTGGAACCCTAATCTCTTCATCATAGCAAGGAGTATTCTGAGAAATTTTGAATGATAATGCTAAAGGTTCATCTTTTCCTTCAATACAAAACTGATCTTTAACACAACACTGATTTTCAAAAGTTTGTTGAACTAGAGATTGATCTTCAAAAGGATTTGCATTCAAACTGTTATTAAGGCTGTTGAAATCATTATGAGAATGTTCCAAACTATCTCTACTGATCTCTTCACTTGGATAATCCTCAAACTGACCTAAAACAACAACTTGATTATCATAATGATCATAGCATTCTTCCTTAACAGCAGTAATTGAAAATGTTACCTTTTCATCTTCAACAAATTTTGAAACTTCAACTTCTTCATGACATGTTTTGAACCCTTGATTGTACTCATCATCATGGTTTTTTGAATCAGAAATTTTATGATAAACATCAGCCTGCTCACAACAATCTTTTAAAAAGAGTTCAGCTGGGAACAGATACTTACAACGTTTCCGAAAACATGTGTGGAATTCTTTTAGTGAGGAGATGCTAGCAGCGAGAAGAGAAAAATACCAATCTCGTGCATCTTTTTCAAGTGAATACATGAACATCTTCATGAGCACATCTTTATGCTGGATATTTAACTGGACCATACATTGATGAAATTTGATGAGGTGATCTGAAGGATTATCCTCTTTGCTTTCTCTGAACCGTGGAAGACAATCTCCCCAAACATCCATAATAGGTACTGGATTTGGAAAACCTGGAATATCAGAAAAATTGAAAGGGGCAAACTTTCGAGCCAGAATAGCTTCCATGGACATCGGTCTTTGCATGTTGAAATAGTGGAGTCACCAATCAATTTGTCAAGACAGATTTTGTTTCTTCTTCTCAGAAAGAGAAAGGGGTGACAGTGGTTCAAATTAATTAGGGCTGCATAAAGCTCGGGATAACTGAAACTTTCTAATTCTTCCAACTCCTCTAGTAGCCACTCTGTCAAACCTGGTGAAAATAGCCTTTAAAAAGTGTTGGTTTAAGTTCACCTCTTAAAACTAGTAAAACTGATAAGTATCCTAGGGAAGATATGCTTCAGCTTCCTCCCCGGCAACGGCGCCAAAGATGTTTGTGCCATAAATTGTTTCTAAGGCTAAAGAAACAAGCCAACACAATCTCAAATAAAACTCAACAAAGTAAACTAGGTTTTAGGTTTTCTGGAATGTTTTCTTGGTTATAAATTTGGTAGTCAATCAGGGATTACATTCATCAGCTAAGCAAGAAACTGAATTATAAACAACTAAAGACAAAGATGCATCACATAATCAACCAATATCAATCAGCATATAATCTTAAAGTTCATTCAGGGCTGACAAGCATCACAAGTAAAGAAAACATAAACCAGCAATGAATATATCAGTCTAGTAGTTAAACAAACTCAAAATGAAGCTAAAACATATACTGAAGGATAAAAAGTGTCATATATTTCATAATCTATCATCAAATGCATACAAGAGTCATAGTACTTAGCTATGAACAAGTCTGAAGACAAAGGTAATCTGGAGACCTCCTGAAGCTCCCCCAAAAATCCAACCTCTCTTCAGTCTCTTTGTCCCTTTTTTATAATTACAAAGAATTAGTTCCATCTCCCCTTCATTAGGTCGAAATTGAAACTACCCAGCAGTTACATTAACTAATTAACTCAACTAATTCACTAAAAATAGCAAATCGGATTCCTCGCAAATGTGGCGAATTTCTGGAAAATAGGTGTCAAAGAAGCTTCCATATCTCTCAATTGGTAACACCTGTCTAAAAACTGAGAGAGGTTTTTGTAAATGGGTCCGTGATGGACAAAAAACTCTCTTGGTTTTTCAAAATTCATCTCCAATCAATCCGAATCGGCCCCGCAAAATGAACACTAAAACAGGAAAATATTAAATATTTAAAATACCTGGAAAATAGGCTGCAAAGATTAAACTGAATCTTTCAAGCCTTGACAGCTTTTGCAAAACTGAGAGAGGTTTTTGTGGATGGGTATCTTATGAACAAAAACCTCCTTTGGTTTTCAAAAATTCCTCTCCATCAGCTCGTGGTTTGCATTTGACTTCAATAACTCAAAACAGGAAAAATAGGGCAGAATTTTGTCTCTACTGCCTCCTTTTTTTATGTTAGCTATCCTTCTTGATATCTAGGCATCCTCTTTACAATTTTGAAAATTGAATATTCATCACGGGAATATATGTATTCATAAATATTCCTCATTTACCTGTTCCCAATTCTCACGAGCATGCCCACAGACTTTTGGAAGTAGTCCATTCAAATTGTGCATATAAGTCCTATCTGTCTGACTATATATGAAATCCTTTAATATATGACAACCAAGAATGTGCATATAATCATTTCTTGTCTGCTCACTGCCTAATCGTAACAGCTTCACAAGAAGTTAGAGAGCTCGATGATGCCACCAGCATCTGCGACTGCATTTGGCCAGCTGACAGAAACACTTTCAAGTGCTTTTATTGCTCTCTGTTGTAAGTTTGGAATCCCAATTCCTGCAAGGTGGACAAGTGGAACGACAGCCTGCTGTGTTGTAATATCTCACTGAAAATACTCCTCTGTTCTGACAAGCTTAATTGTATTTGCAGTAATGATGACCATGATTCCTTCCATAAATCAAAATCAACTGTTCACATGATGGAAACTGACATAGCACGTAATAAAATCCTCAAATCACGTAACTAGTCACTCCAGAACTGAGATTGTGCTAAATTTCAACTAAAAAATTGGAGAAAATGAGAGTCGCGATATTCTTGTAGCGCGCTCTTTGTTAATTTCGGGCTCCAGCGCTAGAAGAATAAAATTAACTACATTTTGGCGCTATTTTTCAACTTTTGGTCATTTTGCATGCGATTTAAAAGCTGAACCATACTCATGATGCTAAATGTGACTTCATTATTCAATAATATGACTTTAAAAACCCTTCAACACCTAAAGGAGAAAAAACAAAATAAATCTAAAGACAAAAAACATAAAAATTAAAATAAATACCAAAATTTCCTATAGTAATTGAAAAAATAAAGTCAAAGAAATAAGCAAACTTAATCAAAAAGGTTATCAAGCTGTTAAAAGGTAAAAACAAATTCCTGACATAACAAATTCCTTATAAAACCATAAGATCTTTTTATTATATAACCTATGTAATATAATAATATCTCAAACTTATTAGGTGTAACATAAAGTAATGCATTTATCTGAATTCGATGGGTCATTATGGGATAATGGTGGTATTGGTCTAGTTCAATATAAACTATAATTCCACCTTAATCTAAAACATCATTAAATTTTCGAAGTGAAGTAGCATAGAAATCTTTCAACTTTTTAATAGTTACTTCAAAAGTAAGGCCCACCATTATGATGCAAATATATATAATGTAGTTCACCTAAAATATTAAATGTGCATTCTTACAATATATAGGACCTATAGAATGTATAAAAATAGAATGCATCTTCAATATATAAAATTTTCCTTCTATCGATATATATAAGACATATAAAGTGCACATATCTAAATTATAATTCCTTCTATCCCTGAAATATCAAACATGCAATTCCTTTAATGTTTATAAATTTGCAATCCCTTATAATATAACATTTATACAAAATGCCACTCCTTTCAATATGAATAAAATATATAATATACAAATTATTATTACCATATATATATAAACCTTGCCCTTATTTTTTTTTTAACACCTCAACACTATGTTAAAATTTTAATACAAAAGATTACTTAACTCATTAAGGGCAAATCTTATAGGTATGTACTCAACCTTACTCATCATACCTTATTATTTTTAACTACCGTTCAAAATTAGAATGTAAGTGTATATGTAGGTGCTATACTATTCACTTGAGATCACATTTTATGTACACTTAAAACTCCACATCACACATTGGTTTGATTATCATTCATTGCCATGATATAATTAAAAATTATGCATTATACTATTTCAATGTCACCTTTATTTTACTTTTTCCTTTCATTTATGCATATAATTTACGTAATATAATTACTTGACTATCTATAAAAAAAAAGAAAAAGAAAACGAATATAGTGTACACTCAAGATCATCATTGTATGTGCCTTTGCTATATACTATATTAACTACCAAACATACGTCATATATAATAACCTTTACTCTTTAATTGAAATTGAAACATTAACTCACATGAGATCTACTTTACTTTTAAATTAAACACAACCATCTATTACTTATATGGTTCACGTAGTGTAACGTGTTCTTCGAATAAAACTATTACTCAATCACTACATGCCGCTTTTCTTTAACAGGAAAATGACATAGTTGGATATGTCTTCAAGACTACTACGACCGACAACTAAACTAGACCCAACAACTAGAGTCGCCAAGCGGCATCCATAAATTTCGAATTCCAGAAAGGTTGACGTGGGTCTCCCGTTCAGATTTACTTTGATCCTGGTATAACTAAGTTATGTGAGGTTCGCAATCAACGGGAATATACCCTTATGGATCCACCTAACTGCCGTATAATACCAATCTAGGGCAATCGGCAGACCCGATAATTCCGAGCGATGGTGACCGTGACAGTGAAATCGGGATTCAATTGGCACATCTCAAAATTATCGGCGTGGCGATCTGCGGAGATAGCAGGTGTCATTGAATAATGGTAGGATCGACAACAAGTGGGTACACTACTTGAGTGGGCGGATTGTTCGGAGCTTCTCAGGATCTGTTAATGGGTTTAGAGATCAGTCATCTTCACCAATATACGCCTTAACTTTACAATTGCCACCACTCAAATAGACACGTCATCGTGAGTCTCATTCGCAGTCTACATGTTTCCATACGATAATAAATTTGCATGCGGCTGTATGCCTTTCAACACCTCATCACAGAGTGAACTACTCCCCAGATGAAGGTTGAATTACGGGCGGAGGCCTGCAGCCTTTCGCGAAGTAGTATTATTTTAACTCTGGATATTTACGATTACGTTTATCTAGGTTTCATCTATACTAATACCAAGAAATCCGATCCATTCTGTATCTTATATGCAGAACGAGAATCAGATTCATTTTAAATTCAAGTTATAATCTCTGGTTGACTATTTTATCGTCAAATTGTAACTCAGAAATTACCCACATCTCGGGGTAGAATTCCGCAGTGATCAATTTAACACAGCAACACAAAAGCAATTCGATTTTTTTTTCAGAATGCAATTCCACAAGCAACAAAAATCCACAGCTATAAAAATATATATATATATATATATATATATATAATCCCACAGAAACTTTTAGATTACAGGGTATAAGGCATAGTGATCTCCTTACGTAGAGATTTATAACTCCACAAGAACAAATTAAATTTCCAAAATATGATTCCACAGGTGGAAAAACTCCACAGCGATCCACTTAAAAATAAATATACAAATCCACAGAAACTTTAGATCTCCGGTCTTATTTAATTTAACGATTTATAACCTCACGACAACTAATCCAGCCTTCCAGAATACTATTCCGTAAGGTAAAGTCAAAAGCATAGATTTTAAGTTATATTGAGATGACGTACGAACCTGATTTGTGGCCAATGTTTGCAACCGTTGAAGTAGGTGAATCCGCTATTGCACCTATCGGATCCGTAGTCTTCAACATTTCAAGGTTAGGTGCCCTCAAGACTCGACTGGCTCTGATACCAAATGTAGAGCCCCTCTCGTTGGGTCCTCACGACCTGAACCTGAAATTTAACACTTGATACAAACAAGTTAGTTATCATAATTTATATGAAAGATAAAATAAATAAATGAATAACTTAGCAAATTAAAACAAAACATAACATGTCAACCGATTCCTCTTGTCCACTGTTGTCCGTGTCTTCCGTAGGATCGCTCCAGCAAAGCTCGTTTGAACCATAGGAAAAGCAACCATTAGCTTCGCCACCCAACCATAGGTTCATGCTTTTAGTCGCATGGCCACCCCTGAGCTTTGGGTCGTAGAGCTCACACACAACAATTCGAAAAAATAAGCTTGGGTTTCCCCCCTACCAAAATTTCCAGCCAAACCCTCAATAGCAGCAAGCCATAAGGCAATTCAAAATTATGATAATCATCCATGATCTTGGTCCTTTACCCATTCCCAAAGCCTTCCTTTTAAAGGAACATTCAATGCGACACATGTCGCTTCATGCATAAATACACATTTTATTAAATTTCCAATTTAATAATACTCACCCATCCATGTGTCAGTTTTTTTAGAAGTTGCACCAACATTCTTAAGTTTGCTCATGTTTGTCCCCTAGATATTTCACTTAACTCCTAGTTTTGAGGTGTAGGTGGAATTGACTAGGTGTCCATGTTTAGGATTATACTTTGCTCCTAAAATAAAGATTTATATTATTTGAAATGCTCAAAATATTATTTTATGTGCAAATGCCTAAATAATACTTAATATTATTTAAATGCCAAAGTAATCATTTATGTGTAAATGCCCTAAGTACTCAAATGCATTTCTAAGTAATGTTCTAGGTGCAAACTTATATGTTTTTATGCAGTTAAGTTTAACAATCATTTTCACTAAGACCCCGGTGCTGTGCCATTGGGCTTCCCCATTCCTTAATTTCATTTCTTCGTCATGGCACCACTCCATCGGGTCTAGTCATTTGTAGTTTCCATTCTTTGGAAAGGTACCACATCGTTGGGTCCTTGCATCCACTCTTTCCGTTCTCGATAGGGTCCCGCACCATCGAGCCCTTTTGCCGTCATCCTTTCATTTTGACTTGCGGGGCCTTCATGGAGGGATTTCAGGAGCCGTTACCTTCCATCCTCCGTCTACATGATATTAGAGACTAATGGCGCTGAGTAGTGAGTCCATTATTACTACGCGGCTCCCAACTTGTACGTGACCAGCTCCGTCGTGGCCCACCTCGTACGCCCTCACACTTTCCTCTTGAGCAAGCGGATCAGTACTTATCTACTCATGTGTGGTATTTCATCGGAAGTCGACATCGTCGTCGCTCTCACTGTGTGTGATTTATCCATACTCTACGACCCTTCATATTCATTTGTGTGTCCATCGGTGAACCATTTCACCTGTCGCTACACACATTTCTCACAAACATATATTAGTAGTACTATCCTCAATAATTATCATTTGATTCATAAATCTACTACTTCATTAAGGATTTATAATTTACTCAAACATTGCTCATTCATCTAATCAAATATGCATTTCATCAATAATTACTTTTTTCGTCCTCATCACATGATCAATCGTATAGCTAGTCGTTAAGCATCGTTCATAAGCATATTTTCCATAATCATAGTTAATCGTTAAACACATGTAATCATTAATTTACATCAACTGTCCATATACGCATACTCAAAATAACATCAAAGAGTTATTTTATTAATGTTTCAATCAGTTGGGTCACTCAATAGGTGCTCTCAATGTCTACAATAGTCTAGTGGCACTACAGAGAGAGAGAGAGATGGGGGTGTGGTTAGTGGTAGGGGGGAAGTGGATTAGGAGAGAGAGGAGGAGGTTTATAGGTAGGGGGAGTAGGAGTAGGGTTAGGGAGAAAGAGAGGTGGGGTTACTAGTAGAGAGAGGGGGGTTGAAGGGGTAGGGGGCGAGGTGTGGTGGGTTGGGGGTTGGGGGTAGGGAGAGAGAAAGGTGGGGGTGAGTTATGGTTAGGGGGAGTAGGTATATAGTTAGGGATATGGGGATGAGTAGTGGGGGGGTGGGCATAGAGAGAGAGAGAGAGAGAGAGAGAGAGAGAGAGAGGAGTGTGGGTGATTACGGGTAGTGGGGAGGAGAGGGGTTGCGGGACAAAAAGAGAGATCGGGGGGCTTATGGGTTTGGGGAGAAGGAAAAAGAGAGATAAGAGGGATGGGTTAGGGGTAGCGGGAGTAGGTGTAGGGTTAGGGAGAGATAGAGAGAGACGGGGGGGTTAGTTGTAGGGGGGAAGAGGATTAGGAGAGAGAGGAGGAGGTTTATAGGTAGGGGGAGTAGGGGTAGGGAGAAAGATAGGTGGAGTTACTAGTAGAGAGAGGGGGGGAAAGGGGTAGGGGGTGAGGTATGGGGGTTTTGGGGTAGGGAGAGAGATAGAGAGAGAGAGGTGGGGGGAGAGTTAGGGTTAGGGGGAGTAGGTATATGGTTAGGGATAGGGGGATGAGGAGTGGGGTGTTGGGGGTAGAGAGAGAGAGAGAGGGGGGGGGTGGTAGTGATTATGGGTAGTGGGGAGGAGGGAGGTTGCAGGACAAAGGGAGAGAGAGAAATCAAGGGGCTTATGGGTTTGGGGAGGAGGAGGAAGAATAGAGAGAAGGGGGATGGGTTAGGGTTAGGGGGAATAGGTGCAGGATTAGAGGGGTGAGGAGTGGTGGGTTGGGGGTAGGGTGAGAGAGAGAGAGGTGGGGGTGGATTAGGGGTAGGGTGTAGATGTAGGTTTAAGGAGAGAAAGATAGAGAGGTGGGATTACAAGTAGAGAGAGAGATGGGGGGTGGTTAGTAGTAGGGAGATAGGGGGTTTAGGGGTAGGAGGAGTGGGATTATTAGTAGAGAGAGAGAAAGTGGGGGGGTAGGGGAGCTAGGAGCGGGCTTAGGGAGAAAGAGAGGTTGGGTTACTAGTAGGGAGATAAGGGGTATGGGTAAGGGGTGAGGAGTGGGGGATTGGCGAGAGAGAGGGGGGGGAAGGTAGGGATAGGTGATGAGGAGTGGGGGGTTGCGGGTAGAGAGTGAGAAAGGGGTGTGGGGTGATTAGGGGTAGTGGGGAGGAAGGGGGTTGTGGGAGAGAAGTAGAGAGAGAGAGAGAGATTAGAGGGGTTATGGGTTTGGGGAAGAAGAGGAAATTTATATAGAAGGGGGGAGTATAAGGAGGGGAGAGAGAGGGAGGGATGGAGGGAGGGAGAGAGGGAGAGAGAGATATGGAGGGGTGGTTGGTGGTAGGGGGGATTAGGAGAGACATAGAGAGAGAGGGTGGGTTGGGTGTAGGGTGAGTAGGAGGGGGAGAGAGAGAGAGAGGGTTTTGATAAGGGTTGTGGAGTGAGAGAGAGAGAGAGAGAGAGAGGACATGGGGTTAGTGGTAGGGGGAGGAGTAGGAGGCTGAAAGAGAGAGAGAGAGATGGAGTTGGGGGGTGATTAGGGGTAGGGGAAATGAGGGAGGTTAGGGGTTTTTGGAGGAGTAGGGATATTAAAGAGGGGAAGTATGAGGTACGAGGTGAGGAGTGGGAAGGTTTTGGTAGAGAAAGAGAGAGAGAGGTGGGGTTACGGGTAGAGAGAGAGAGAAAGAGGTGGGGTTACGAGTAGAGAGAGAGATATATGGGAAGTGGTTAGTAGTACGGGGTGGGGGGAAGTGTAGGGTGAGTATTAGTAGGGTTATGGATAAAGAGAGGTGGGGTTACTAGTAGAGAAAGGGGGTCAAGTAGGGGTAGGGGGTTAGGACTGGGGGGTTGGTGGGATGAGAGAGAGGAGCCATGAGGTCGGGATAGGGTGACGAGGAGTTGGGCATTGTGGACCGAGAAAGAGGGGGATGGGGGTGAATAGGGGTAGTGGGGAGGAGGGGGGTGTTAGGAGAGATAGAGAGTGTGAGAGAGAGAGAGAGAGATTTTGAGAGAGATTGGGAGGGTTATGGGTTTGGGGAGGAATAGGGAAGTTAGAGAGAAGGGGAGAGTAAAGGGGGAGAGAAAGAGAGAGGTGGGAAGGGAGGTGGGGGTAGGGAGAGAGGGAGATGGGGATGGTTGGTAGTAAGGGGGAGGAGGATTAGGAGAGACATAGAGAGTGGGGGGGTTATGCGTAGGGAGAGGGAGAGAGAGAGAGAGAGAGGGAGAGAGAATGGGGTGGGGGGTTATTAGAGGTAGGAAAGAAGGGGGGCTGCAAGAGAGAGAGGGAGATAGGGGGTGTTAGGGGCTTAGGGAGGAAGATGAAAATTAGAGAGAAGGGGGGTATAGGAGTAGTGGGGAGAGAGAGAAACTGGTGTCAGGGGTGTGTTTACGAGTATGGGAAGGAGGGGGGTTGAGAGAGAGAGAGAGAGAGAGATCAAGGGGGTTAGGGGTTTAGGGAGGAGGAGGGAACTTAGAGAGAAGAGGGAATAGTTGAGGAGTGGGGGGGTTTGGTTTAGAGAGAAAGAGAGAGATGGGGGGTGGTTAGTTGTAGAGGGGAGGGAGATTATGAGAGGTGGAGATAGAGGAGGGGTTAGGGGTAATGCGAAGTAGGAGAGAGAGAGAGAGATGGGGGGGATTAGGGGTAGGTGTAGTACAGGGGAGAGAGGAAGGGTTGATAAGTGTGTGTGTGTGTGTGTGTGTGTGTGTGTGTGAGAGAGAGAGAGAGAGATGGGGGGGATTAGGGGTAGGTGCAGTACGAGGGAGAGAGGAAGGGTTGATAAGTGTGTGTGTGTGTGTGTGTGTGAGAGAGAGAGAGATGGGGGTTCATTAGGGGTAGGGGAAAGGATGGGGGTTATGGATTTGGGGAGGAGTAGGGATATTAAAGAAGGTGGTTTAGGTTTATGGGGAGGATAGAGAAAGAGAGAGAGAGAGAGAGAGAGAGAGAGAGGTATGGGTAGGGGTGAGGAATGGGATGGTTGGGGTAGAGAGGGAGGGATAGAGAAATACGATAGGGGGGATTATTATTCATATGAGGGATGAGTATAAGGAGAGACATAGATAGGGTGTTTAGGGGTATGGGAATTAGGAGAGGGTGGGGGTAGGGGTAGTGAGATGAGGAGTGGGTGGGTTGGGTTGAGAGAGAGAGAGAGAGAGAGAGAATGTAGTTGGGGTGTGATTAGGGGTAGGGTATAAGCGGGTATGAGGGTATGAGGGATGAGGATAAGGAGAGACATAGATAAGGGGTTTAGGGGTAGGGGTAGTAGGAGAGAGAGGGGTAGGGGTAGTGAGATGAGGAGTTGGTGGGTTGCATTTAGACACACACACACACACACACAGAATGGAGTGGAGGTGATTAGGGGTAGGGGATAAGGGGGTGTTAGGGGTTTGGGGAAGACGATGGAGATTAGAGAGAAGGGGGGTATAGGGGGAGGGAGAGAGAGATGGGGGGTAGATAAAGAGAGAGAGAGAGAAGTGGGGGTTTAGGGATGGTGTGGGGAGACAAAGAGAGGGGAGGGTATTAGGGGGATGGGGAGGATGGGAGAGAGAGGGAGATAGAGGGGTGGGGGGAGGAGGATATGGGTTAGAGAGAGGGGGGGATTAGAGAGGTGGTATGCTAGGGATAAAGGTAGAAAAAGGGGGTATAAGAGAGAGAGAGAGAGAGAGAGAGAGAGAGAGAGAGAGAGAGAGAGAGAGACGTGGGTAGGGAGAGAAGGGAGGTAGTGTGGAGGCGATAGTTATTGAGTCTTTTTTATTTGATTTATACATAAGTAAATATATCGTATCTATACATAAACTTCATGCTATAAAAAATAACTACATATCATCAAAATCATTTCCTATACTGGTATCTTCTTCATTCAATATCTCCATGTGCCCCCCACCTCTAGGGTAATATTAAAAATTTAAGTAAAAGGATAGAAAATGGAATATAAGGAGAATGTCACTTTTAATTAAAGAATTTAATATTTTCATTTAATTTTATTGTTGATTACTATGGTTTACCTTTATTTAGTTTCAAAAATTGGATGTCATATTTTCAAAAGTATAACTCACGCTCTTTTTTTATTTTAGTATCACCTCCGCGTTATTTTTGAAATAACAGCATGTGCGCATTTTTAATTTCAAAAAACATCGGAGGGGTTTAATTATCCATCTACGTGGTGAATAAGTTGTTCTTTTTGGTTTTAGATTTGTATTTTCAAACCTATAGGTTCGACCTGTAAATAACAAAACACATCCATTTATTCATTTCCCTGTTTTTTCAACCTTGAATCTATGTATGCTCTACATGTTTATTGTTAATGAAATTACACAACCTTATAGAGCTCTATGTGCAGATTCCAAATATATTTTTTTGTGGAAGACAATATTGTTTTATATTTTATATTTTTATTTTTATTTCGTCATTGTCAAATTTACAAAAAACATAGGTTTCTCATTTTCTTCTAACTTTTGATTGATATGTCACCTATTTTGAAAATGAAAAAGAACCTACACAAGCACAGGCAAAGACCTGCATTCTAAAAAACAAAGTTCATTAATTGTGTTAAGACCCTCATAGCATGGCCTAACACTCCACCTTCTCAGTCTAGATCTTCAATGACTTTCTTAATTTTAAGAAAAATATATAAAATTAACATTAAAAATTATTGAAAAATAACACCGCATAAGAACTTCCTCTTATCTATAACTCTAAAAAAAATTGATTTTTTTCATTATTTACATACCAAACCCAGAGCCAAATGTGAATATATGCATTATGGTTTAGAAAAAAGTAACATGCAAATATTACGAGAACACCATTCTTATTGTTATACTAATTTTCCATACATAAAAGTTATATATTCCAAAAGGTAACTAGATTTTCTACATTTCAAATTTTTACATTGTGTTCTAAAAACTTGTACAACTACCTCTAATTATTATTTTAGGGACAATTTTTTTGTTTTTACAGGTTTCCATTGCAACGAACATGTCATAATTGGGTAGCATTACCTTGAACTATCCCTTAAAAACCATTACTCTTAACTTGAAATACTTATCCATTAATCTCTATAAACCATGGCCTTTATAAATCCTAACCATGATAACCCCTAACTTGTGTAATGTCTATCCATTTGCTTATCTAATTCCTAACCCTTATACGTTAACCTCTGTAAGCCTTACCCTCAACCACCTTAACCTGTAACTTGTAATGCTCATAATCCCCATAACCACATAACCCCTCAACTTTATAACCCTTGTTAACCTTCCCAGAACTCTTGTAATCCATCAAATCTAGCCCATATAATCCTTATAACCTTATAATCATTATTCTTTGATAACTCTAACCCTTAATCCATATTCTATAATATGACTATGAGCCATATAAGCCCCAATCCTTAACTCAGTTTACCATTAACCCACATTAGAACCCCTAACCTAACTCATATAAACTTTAACACTTAAATTCCTTGTCACCCCTAACTCTTAATCACTATATCTCCTAACTTATGACCCTTATAAGCTCTAAATCCTAATTGTTATAGTCCTTATAACCCCTAAGTGTTACAACACCTATTAATTATAACCTTGATAACCACCAAGAACTATGACTCACCTGTCATATAACTATTAAAATACATGTAAACTTTGTTCCCTTTAACCATTGACCCCTAATCTTAACCAAGTAAATAGAAATGCATCCCACATCTCTAACCCTTACAACCTAGTATATTTCATAACATATTTACTCAATAACTATATAGTATTTATTATAACCCTTATATTTCCCATAACCTCTAGTCCCTTTAGCCCTTATCACCTTTAACCCTAGGTTGTATAACCGTTAACTATCCACATGTTAACCTTTATAACTCCTAACTCTAGTCATCACTATCAACACAAACCCTTTACCATGAATACTTATAACATCTTGTAGTTTTACCCTTTAACCTCTAAAACTTATTACCACAATCCCTTTAATCCCAACATGTTTAATTCATATAACCACAGCTGCTAACCTATATAATTGTTAACCTTTATAAGCACTTCCAACCTAACCCCTAACACCTTCAAACACTAATTTTTATAACCTATAATCCCTATAGCATGTAACCCACATAACAACTAATATAACTTGAAACATTTCTAATTAACAACCTCTATAATTGTGAATGACTAATATAATCCGCAACATTATCATCATTATCCCTTCATCTTTTAAGATGCCTTCCCTTAATCATTATCATTCTTTTCTACTAACACCTTGAACTCTTATAATACCTACCCCTCTAAATCCTAACACCTAACACTATAGACCCAAACATATGACCATTAGTTTCTATAACCCCTAATCCTTAAAACATATCCTTTATAAACACTTAAACCTATGTTCCATAACCTTAATAACCTCCAACCCTAAAACACTATAACTCTTAACCCTTATAACCCTGAACATAAATTATATAATGCTTATAGCTCGCAAACCTTTATAATATATATCATTCTTAACATTGAAAACCAACAATCCCTACGAGCAAGGGTTGTAGTGCATGCTTTTAAGATAGGTTGTAGACCATGTTTCATGTACACAAACAAATTAAGGTATTAATATGGATTTCCTTTATGCCCACAACATATATAAATGTTTCATAATTTTCCTTAAAAATAATATAAGCCTCAATTATTATTTCTTAGCCTATATCAATCCTCATATAACTTTTTAAATTCTTAATATAACAAATTATGTAACCTTAAAATCCCTAATACAATATTTAATATATATAAACCTAACCCATATAGCCACTAACATAATCCCAAACCTTTATAACCTATAAAATCAAACCTAAATAATCATTAATCCCTAACCATATTCGTGACCCCCTACTAACTCCTCACCTCTAATCCTTATCATCCATGACTAGATCTTATAACCTTTAACCATGATTTCCCCTAACACTTACATCACTTAAACGATAATCCCTTAACCCATAATCACTATAACCTATAGCTCTTATAATTCATAACCATATAAACCATATCCCATAGCACTTATCTCTCCTAACCATATAATCCTTATAAGTCTAATCCTTTATAAGTCAAAATATAACCCTTGATCCCTAACCCCTATAATCATGACATATTTGTTATAACACCAAAATGCTATAACACCAATAACCACTATCATCCCTAACCACAAATCATTATAACATGTAACATCTAATTTTTACAACCCATCGAGGTCACTTCATATTTATAAACCCTATAAATGTGAACCCATATAACCACAAATATAATCATTAATGCATATACTATATAAATCTTAAAACCTTAAGAACAACTAAATCCTAACCTTTATAACCTCAAAATAGTATAACTTCTATCCCCTAACCTTAAAATCCTATAAACATGAACCCTTGCAACAATTAATATACTATCTAATAACTATGCTTTATAATTCCTTACCCATATAACCATTAACCCCTATTACACTTAACCCAAAATCCTTATCCATTAATCTCTCTAAACCATGGTCCTTATAAATCCTAACCACTGTAACCCCTAACTTGTAATTCTCATAATCACCATAACCACATAACCCATCACCTTTATAACCCATGCTAACCTTCCCATAACCTTTGTAATCCCTCTAATCTAACCAATATAATCATTATAACCTTATCATCATTATACTTTGATGACTCTAATCCCTAATATGTATTCTCTAATAGGAATATGCATCCTTATAAACCCCAATCCTTAACTCAGGTAACCATCAATCCACATTAGAACCCCTAACCTAACTCCTATAAACTTTAATCCTTAAATTCCTTGTCACCTCTAACTCATAATGACTATATCCCCTAACTTATGATCCCTATAACCTCTAACACCTAATTTTTACAGTCCTTATAACACCTAATGCCTATGAAACCTATCCATAATAATCTTGACAACCACTAACCCCTATGACTATCATGTCATATAACTATTAAATAAAAATACCCCACATCTCTAACCCCTAATCCTAACTCCATTAAATACAAATACAACCCACATCTTTAACCCTTGCAACCTAATATATTTCATAACACTTTTACTCAATAACTCTACAATATTTATTAGAACCCTTATATCACCCATAACCTCTAGTTCATTTATCCCTTATCACCTTTATTCTTAACACATATAACCCTTAATTATCAACGTCTATGACCTTTGACTCCTAACTCTAGTAATAACTATCAACACAAATCTTTCACCATCGGTACTTATAACATCTTGTTATTTTACACATTATTTAACCTATAAAACTTTTATCATAATCCCTTTAACACCAAGATGTTTAATTCCTATAACCACAACCACTAACCCATATAATTATTAACATTTATAATCACTTATAGCCTAACCCCTGACACCTTCAAGCACTAACCTTTATAATGTTCCCACAATCCTTATAGCATGTAACCCACATAAGAACTAATATAACTTGAAACACTTATAACTTCTAAATAATAACCTCTATAATTGTGAATGACTAATCCATAACCTTATCGTCCTTATGCTTTATCCATTATGATGGCATCCCTTAATCATTAAGATTCCTTTATGTTATCCCCTTGAACCCTTATAATCTCTAACCCTCTAACTCATAACACCTAACCCTATATCCCCAACAATATTAGCATTAGTTTCTATAACCCCTTACCCTTGAACTATATCGTTTATATACTCTTACACCTATGACCCATAACCTGTATAACCACCAACCTTAAACCCTATAACCCTTAACTCTTACCATAAATTATATAGCACTTATAGCCACCCAAAACCTTATAACATATATCATTCTTAACAGCCAGAACCAACAATGCATAATCATTATAAACTTTGATGTATATAAAATTTATAAACATAACCCCTAGAAGCACAAGCTATTATAACGCCTTTAATTGATATCACCCCTCATCCCTTACTACAATAAACCCCAACCTTTAACCATTATAAACCTAAAACTTATAATATGTGTTACCCATAACCGGTATCTCTTATAATCGGTAAATTCCTAACCCTTATAACCTTTGAGCACTAATCCCTATATTCCTTAACTTCTATATCCTGCTAACCTCATTTCGATTTCTGTCTTTCCCAATATGATCTCCTCAAAATTAGGGTAAGATGTTCTTCTTCTTAATCAACCTCTTCTCTAGTGAGTAAAATTCTTCATCCTCCAACTCAAACTCTAATTTATCTTGTTCCTTTTACATTGGCATGACTTCCTATTTGGGAACATCTTTAACGTCTCTAAAAACAACATATCAACTATAAAGAGTCTTCTTAGTTACTGGGTTCCAAAGTTTAAAACCTTTCAAACCATATTTATACCAATGAAGATACATTTTTAGCTTTATTATCCAAGTTAATCCTGTTTTCCTTTGGAACATGTACATAAGCACCACACCCAAAATAATTCATATGTTTAAGAGAGGGTTTCTTACCCGTCCATACCTCATATGAAGTTTTGCCGGCCAAAGCAAATATGGGAGATCAATTTACCAAGTGACACGCAAGATCCATTGCCTATACCTAAAATTATTGTCCTAACTCGACACCACTAAGAATCCTCTTTGCCTTTTCCATCAATATTGTTAAATATTGTAACTTCAAAGAATATTATATTTGTACTTTATTATTCCGGAGATGTTTCATCCCTCCGAGGTAATCCTATTATGTATCCGGAGATGTTTATTCCTCCGAGGGTTAGTATTAACTAGGGTTATTAGACCCACCATGTGTGGGTCGGCCCTGTAGTTATATTTTAGGGGTTATTAGACTTCTCCAGGTGAGGTCGGCCCCAACAGGTCTTTTAGTCGGTTGAGAGTCAAGTATAAATAGATGAGGTGAACTCCTCATTAGATCATTCACTCACTTGTGAAAGGGTGCGCACTAGTTGAGGAGATCTGCTAAGGAGTCAAGAGGAGAAGGAGCACATCTTGTATTTTGGTTGATCATCTTATTGAGGAAAGCTTTACTGGGTTTTCTACCCCATGAGGGTTTCCCAGGATATATTGTGTGTTATCTTGTGATTGTGTTTCTATCAGAGATCTTGCTTGTCTATTTGGTTTAAATCTAACATGGTATCAGAGCCAAACTGAATAGGACATCTTTCACAAGGTAAGAATACCTCTTTCTCTCTCTTTGGTGAAGTTAGGGTTTCAGCCCAAAGTTGATATTATTGATTTTTGGTTGCATGGCTGGATAGCCCTTTTCAATACCTTTCTTTTGAGCTATAGATCGAACTTTTTGGTTGGGTAGAACTCCGGGAAATCCAAACCCTAATTCTACCAAAAGTGTGATACGTCAGATTTTGGTTTCAGAAAAAAGTTGTAATTTTTGAATTCTGATTATATGGCTGGGTATCCCTTCTCAAGAGCATTCTTTTGAGCTATAGATCGAACTTTTTGGTTGGGTAGAACTCCGGGAAATTCAAACCCTAATTCTACCAAAAGTGTGATAAAATTCTGTTCCAGATTCCGGAAAAGTAAAAGGTAACTTTCCAGGTAAGTCTACTCTGTCTCTTGGACTCCCCCAAGAGAAGATGGCTCCAAATACTAAGCTTGAAGACAAGCTAGAAGGCATAGAGAATTTCCGAGCATGGAAATACAGAATTGGTCTAATTCTTGAGGAGAATGATCTTGCTCATTATATCAAGGAGGAAGTTGCAGAACCAGAAGAAGATGAAGCCAAAGAGAAACACAGGAAGGATCTGATTAGGGCAAAGAGAATCATAGCTGATTCCATTAAAGACCACTTGATTCCCCAAGTGTCTTCCAAGAAGACTCCAAAGGAAATGTATGATGCCCTAGGAAGAATGTATGAAGGAAAGAACATCAATAGGAAGATGAATCTAAGGACTCAGTTGAAGAGCACCAAGATGAACAAAGGAGAATCCATTCAAGACTACTTCTCAAGAGTCCATCAAATCAAAGAACAACTAGATGCCATTGGTGATACCCTTGATGAAGATGAACTTGTGATGACAGCTCTAAATGGTCTCACTAGACCTTGGGAGTCATTCATTCAAACTATGTGTGCCAGAAAAGAAAGTATGAAGTTTGATGTAGTTTGGGAAGATTGTGTACAAGAGGAGGCTAGGGTTGCAAATAGAGAAGCCTTGCTCAAAGAAGATGACCAAGCCTTGGCCACTCATACCAAAAGAAGAAGGAGTCAATCCTACTTCAAGAAAGGTGGTCTCAAGGAGTCTCATCCTCCTCACAGATTTCACAAGAAAAGAGGATCTACTCAAAGAAGGGATTACTCTTCTTTCCAATGCTACTCTTGTCACAAATTAGGACACATTGCTAAAGATTGCCCTCTACAGAAGAAAAAGGGTAATCACTTCAAAAGACATCAAGCACATCTTGCAGAGGATGACAGTGAAGAAGAAGAAATAGAGGAAGAAAGGTCTCACAATAAAAGGCCTAGAGATGAAGGGGAAGAAGAAGAAAGGACCTTCTTCAAAAGGAGGTCAAGAAGAAACACAGAAGAAGATGCAGAAGAATATGTTCTATTCTCCGCACTCTCTGGATCCATAACCCCTGGTGAAGGTACATGGCTTATTGACAGTGGTGCTTCAAAGCACATGACTGGACAGAAGAGGACCCTCTCAAATCTTGAAGAAAAGAATTCTCCCCAAAAGGTATCTCTAGGAGATGACTATCAATATCCCATTAAGGGAATTGGTGAAGCAAACTACAAACTCGATTCTGGAACCCCCATGAAGATGAAGGAAGTTCTATATGTTCCAGGATTAAAGAAGAATTTGCTTTCAATCTCAGCTTTAGACAAGAAAGGCTATAGAGTTGCATTCATTGATGGACAAGTGTTAATGTGGTCCAAAGGCAAATCCATTAAGGATGCAATTGTTATTGGTGAAGAGGAAGGAGGTTTATATAAACTCAAGGGTCATCCAGAAGCTGCTCTTGTTCATGAAACCTCTAGCCCCAGTGAGCTATGGCATAGAAGACTAGCTCACATTAACTACAAAGCCTTACCTTATGTAAGCAAGGTGGTCATAGGACTACCAGATTTAAAGGTGGATCATAATGGCTCATGCAAAGGATGTAAGAAAGGCAAGAATGTCAAGAACCCATTTCCAAAGAGTGAAACAAAGACCAAAGGGATCTTGCAGTTAATACACTCAGATGTGTGTGGTCCATTGCCCACCACCTCTCTAAGTGGGTTTGAATACTATCTTTCTTTCATTGATGATCATTCAAGGAAAACTTGGATATACTTTCTAAAGGGTAAGAATGAAGTTTTTGGGAAGTTCAAAGAGTTCAAGGCTCTAATAGAAAATCTCTCAGAAAAGAAAATCAAGGTTCTCAGAACAGACAATGGTGGAGAGTATACTTCAAAAGAGTTTGAAGAATTCTGTAAGGAAGCTGGAATCAAAAGAGAACTAACCACTCCCTACAATCCCCAACAAAATGGGGTTGCAGAAAGGAAAAATAGAACCATCATGGAAGCTGTGAAGACTATGATACATGACCAGGATCTTCCCATGTATCTGTGGGCTGAAGCAGCCAGAACAGCAGTATATGTTCAAAACAGATTATCTCATAGTGCTCTTGATTTCAAAACTCCAGAAGAAGTGTTTTCTGGAAAGAAGCCCGAAGTAAGCCATCTTAAAATATTTGGGTGTCCTGTGTACATCCACATTCCAAAGGAAAAGAGAACCAAGTTGGATCCTTCTGGTAAGAAAGGAATATTTGTTGGCTATTGTGAATCATCCAAAGCCTTCAGGATTTACATACCAGGTTTTCATCATATAGAAATAAGTAGAGATGTAACCTTCGATGAGGAAGCAGCTCTTAAGAAATCTAGAAAATGTCAACTTGAAGAAGTTTATGAAGAAGATACATCTCCCAGAGTCTCAGATACTGTTCACATCCCTGAGGAGGACATAAAAGAGGATCATGACATGCTGGAACCACAAGAACCCCCTGTTGCAGAATTATCTAGGAAAAGAAGACCAGCATGGGCTAGAGATATTATACAAGGAGCTGAAAGATATGGTGCTCCTGAAGGCTCCACTAGAGAAAGGAAGAAACCAAAGCTAGTGTCCAACTATATGGCCTTGATGTGTGATCTTGTGGATCAACTACCTACTAGCTATGAAGAAGCAGCTCAAAAGAAAGAATGGGTAGAAGCAATGACTGAAGAATATCAGTCAATAATGAAAAATGATGTTTGGGATATAGTCCCCAAACCAAGAGATAAAAGTGTGGTTTCTTCCAAATGGATTTTCAAAATAAAACATGCTGCAGATGGAAGCATTGAAAAATACAAGGCAAGGTTTGTAGCCAGAGGATTCTCTCAAAAGGAGGGAATTGACTATGAAGATACATTTGCACCTGTTGCTAGGTATACTTCGATTAGAACTATCATGGCACTTGCATCTATGATGAAATGGAAATTGCATCAAATGGATGTTAAGACAGCCTTCCTGAATGGTGTAATTGAAGAAGAAGTATACATAGAACAACCTCAAGGTTTTGAGGTCAAAGACGGAAGGACCCATGTATGCAAACTGAAGAAGGCATTATATGGTTTGAAGCAAGCTCCCAGAGCTTGGTATGGAAGAATTGACAGCTTCTTATTAAGCATGGGCTTTACCAAAAGTAAAGCTGACCCCATTCTCTATCTTAAGGTAATGAATGATGAACCTGTTATATTGCTATTATATGTAGATGATTTATTTCTAACAGGAAATGAGAAACAAATCATTGAAAGCAAGAAGAAGCTTTCTTCAGAATTCGAAATGAAAGATCTCGGATTAATGCACTACTTCTTAGGCCTAGAAGTATGGCAAGAGCAAAAAGGGATATTTCTAAATCAAGGTAAGTATACTGTGGAGATCCTCAAAAGGTTTGATATGTTGGAGTGTAAAGCTATGGCCACTCCCATGGACTCCAACCTAAAACTACTAGCTAATGATTCATCAGAACTAGTGGACATAACCCTATATAGACAAATCATTGGATCTTTGATGTACTTGACAAATACTAGGCCTGATATATGCTTTGCTGTAAATACCCTAAGTCAGTTTCAAGTAGAACCTAGAAAGGTTCACCTTATAGCTGCAAAGCATATCATGAGGTACCTAAAAGGTACAGTGGACTATGGTCTTTACTATCTTAGAGAAAATGAACTCAAGTTGCATGGTTTCTCAGATTCTGATTGGGCAGGTAGTGTCTCAGACAGAAAAAGTACTTCAGGTGGATGTTATGGTCTTGGATCTGCCATGATCTCCTGGTTCAGCAAGAAACAATCTAGTGTGGCCCTCAGTACCGCTGAAGCAGAATATATAGCTGCTTGCTCTGCCAGCTGTGAAGCGGTGTGGCTTCGGAAACTCTTATCTGGAATCTTTGACTTAGAGATGGATCCTACTGTGATTATGTGTGATAATCAAAGCTGCATTAAGATGACTGAAAATCCTGTGTTCCATGATAAGTCAAAACACATTGAGATCCGTTACTTCTATATACGAGACATGGTGCAGAGAGGAGCCATCAAGCTCGAGTACATAAGCACTGAAGATCAGGTTGCCGATATCTTGACTAAACCTCTGTCTCGAGTAAAGTTTGAATACTTCCGAGACAAGCTTGGTTTAGTCCAGAAGGACCCTCCTCGAAAGGGGGAGTAGCATAGTATTTCTGTCACTTATTTTTTTTTGTTTTGTTAGCTACTTACAATTATTTAGATTTAGAACTCTTACATATCGTTTATACATGATTTGATATGATGTATTAGTGAGAATACATACATGTTTTGATGTACACATGTTTTGATGAGATGTGTACATGTTTTGATTAGTGATGTATACATGTTTTGATGTACACATGTTTTGATGTGATGTGTACATGTTTTGATTACTGATGTATACATGTTTTGATGTACACATGTTTTGATGTGATGTGTACATGTTTTGATTAGTGATGTATACATGTTTTGATGTACACATGTTTTGATGTGATGTGTACTGATGTATACATGTTTTGATGTACACATGTTTTGATGTGATTGTTGACGTATACATGTTTTGATGAACACATGTTTTGATGTGATGAATACATGTTTTGATGTGATATATGATTGTACCTGTATGGATGAAGATACAGTTGAGGGGATTGAATCATCCCTGGACTTTCAGTCCTAAAGAGAACCGTAGACGTAAGGTCTCCGAAAATGAAGTCCTTAGTGGACAGTTGAGGGGATTGAATCATCCCTGGACTTTCAGTCCTAAAGAGAACCGTAGACGTAAGGTCTCCGAAAATGAAGTCCTTAGTGGACAGTTGAGGGGATTGAATCATCCCTGGACTTTCAGTCCTAAAGAGAACCGTAGACGTAAGGTCTCCGAGAATGAAGTCCTTAGTGGACAGTTGAGGGGATTGGATCATCCCTGGACTTTCAGTCCTAAAGAGAGCCGTAGACGAGAGGTCTCCGAGAATGAAGTCCTTGGTGGACTTGAGGGGATTGGATCATCCCTGGACTCTCAGTCCTAAAGAGAGCCGTAGACGTGAGGTCTCCGAGAATAGAAGATAGGACTGCATCGTCCCTGGACCTTAGTTCAAAATGTACGTGATGGGGATTGCATCATCCCGGAACTGATAGTTCAAAATGTACATGATGGGGATTGCATCATCCCGGAACTGATAGTTCAAAATGTACGTGATGGGGATTGCATCATCCCGGAACTGGTAGTTCAAAATGTACGTGATGGGGATTGCATCATCCCGGAACTGATAGTTCAAAATGTACGTGATGGGGATTGCATCATCCCGGAACTGATAGTTCAAAATGTACGTGATGGGGATTGCATCATCCCGGAACTGATAGTTCAAAATGTACGTGATGGGGATTGCATCATCCCGGAACTGATAGTTCAAAATGTACGTGATGGGGATTGCATCATCCCGGAACTGATAGTTCAAAATGTACATGAAGGGGATTGTATCATCCCTGGACTTCGGTCCCTGAATTGATCCGTAGACGAATGGTCTCCGAGAAAGTAATGGTATTAATGATGTGGTTACTTGTATCGGTAGGATACTTGTATTGATGATGTGGTTACTTGTATCAGTAGGATACTTGTATTGATGATGTGGTTACTTGTATCAGTAGGATACTTGTATTGATGATGTGGCTACTTGTATCGGTAGAATACTTGTATTGATGATGTGGTTACTTGTATCAGTAGGATACTTGTATTGATGATGTGATTACTTGTATCGGTAGGATACTTGTATTGATGATATGGTTACTTGTATCGGTAGGATACTTGTATTGATGATGTGGTTATCTGTATCGGTGGGATACTCATATTGTTGTGTAGGATACTTGTATGATCGTATGATGACGATGCTACTGATCGTGTGATGACGATGCTGCTGATCGTGTGATGACGATGCTGCTGATCGTGTGATGACGATGCTACTGATCATGTGATGACGATGCTGCTGATCGTGTGATGACGATGCTGCTGATCGTGTGATGACGATGCTGCTGATCGTGTGATGACGATGCTACTGATCATGTGATGACGATGCTGCTGATCGTGTGATGACGATGCTGCTGATCGTGTGATGACGATGCTGCTGATCGTGTGATGACGATGCTGCTGATCGTGTGATGACGATGCTACTGATCATGTGATGACGATGCTGCTGATCGTGTGATGACGATGCTGCTGATCGTGTGATGACGATGCTGCTGATCGTGTGATGACGATGCTACTGATCATGTGATGACGATGCTGCTGATCGTGTGATGATGATGCTGCTGATCGTGTGATGACGATGCTGCTGATCGTGTGATGACGATGCTGCTGATCGTGTGATGACGATGCTGCTGATCGTGTGATGACGATGCTGCTGATCGTGTGATGACGATGCCGTTGATTGTGTGATGACGAAACTGTTGATCGTATGACGACGATGCAGCTGATCATGTGAAGACGATGCTAAAGATCGTGATGTTGATATTGATGTACCAGTAACTGGTTGAGTTACTGATGAAGTCGAATTGAAGAAAGCTTCCGATGATTTATAGATGTATCATGTGTAGTGACTCCTTGCTCCTGCAGATGCTGTTATAATATCCTTCTCGTTAAGGGGGAGTGTTAAATATTGTAACTTCAAAGAATATTATATTTGTACTTTATTATTCCGGAGATGTTTCATCCCTCCGAGGTAATCCTATTATGTATCCGGAGATGTTTATTCCTCCGAGGGTTAGTATTAACTAGGGTTATTAGACCCACCATGTGTGGGTCGGCCCTGTAGTTATATTTTAGGGGTTATTAGACTTCTCCAGGTGAGGTCGGCCCCAACAGGTCTTTTAGTCAGTTGAGAGTCAAGTATAAATAGATGAGGTGAACTCCTCATTAGATCATTCACTCACTTGTGAAAGGGTGCGCACTAGTTGAGGAGATCTGCTAAGGAGTCAAGAGGAGAAGGAGCACATCTTGTATTTTGGTTGATCATCTTATTGAGGAAAGCTTTACTGGGTTTTCTACCCCATGAGGGTTTCCCAGGATATATTGTGTGTTATCTTGTGATTGTGTTTCTATCAGAGATCTTGCTTGTCTATTTGGTTTAAATCTAACAAATATCCTATTCATTCTTTTTGCAACTCTATTCTGGTGAGGTGTGTATGGAATAGTATTTTTCCTTGATACTCTACACTTCTTACATAATTCTTTCAATTCATTCCCAAAGAAGTCCCTATTTGATTTTTGGTTATATTGAGATGGGGAATGAATAAGTATAATTTACTTTTTATTTATTTAACCATTCATCAAACAATTCATAATAATAAACATAAGTAGACTCAAACAATAGAACACAAGATGTAACGTGGAAACCCAACCAGGAGAAAACCACAATTATTTTTATCTTTATGAATTTTGAGTAGGAACCAACCTACAATTGCAATGTTTACAAGCACAAACTTGTTGGAGACACCAATCCCCTTGATAGAGAACCAACTCAAAAATATGTAGGCACCAACCTACTGGAGACACCAATATCCAGAGTTGAGCATCGACTCAGTAATATGTAGGCACCAACCTACTAGAGACACCATCTCCTCAATCGAGCACCGACTCAGTAATATGTAGGAACGAACCTACTGGAGACACCAATCTCCTCAACTAAGAACCAACTCAGTAATATGTAGGCACTAACCTACTGAAGAAATCAAGTACAAGAATACCGGCATAATCCCATCATAATCAACTTCAATTGTTGTTTCAATGCAGTCTTCAGTTTCTATGCTACTTCAACCTTTGTGAGGCTTCAAATTCTATTTAAATTCAAGTTATGTGTTGCTTTCAAATTCCGCATTGCCTTCAAATTCTATGTTGCTTGTGTGCAAACTTCAGCTTCTACATTACCTTCAACTTATTCATTTTTTATGCATAGTCTGAAACTTCTGCACTGCTTTCAGTTCTACGCTACCTTCAAATTTGGTGTTGTTTATGCACATTCTTCAACTTCTACACTGCATATGTGCAATATTCAACTTCTGTGTCCCTTATGAAAATTCTTTAGCTTATGTGTTGCTTTCAACTTATGTGCTTCCTTCATTTTTTGGAACTTCTACTCCTGTAAGACATCATGTGTATCTTATGTTGTATTCAATATTGCATTTTTGCTTACTTCCAACCTTTCTTCCATGCATCAACCTAACTGTCATGCACTACCCTTCGCAAATCAATTATAATTCATGTGCATCAATTTACGTTTCTATAATGTGCAAATAAAATCTAACTCAGGTTCACTCGTTTACCTTCTTGTGTTGTATTACACAAATCAAATCTAGCTCTTGTTCATCAATTTACATTTTTGTACTCCACAACACAAAACTATCTGAGCTTATGTGTTAATGTACTACGCACCAACTTTCCTATCATGCTCTTATCTACACAAGATAATCCTCACTACTATGCATTCATCACAATACCTACATTATTCATGTGTAACTTCAACTTTTGTGCAATGTTCAGCTCTGCCTTATAACCTGCTTCGTAACTTACTTCAAATATGCCTCATAAGACCACTTTCAAGTTAGCTCCAAAATCTTCCATAATCACCTTCTATATTAACCTCATGAAAAGAAGAATCTGCAAGAAAACAACTGTTCCTTTTCACAAGGTGCACCTTATCTTCCTTAGAGAACCTTAGAAACCCTAAAAAAACCTTCAAGAGAATATTATCAAGAATATCTTCAAAACCAAAAAAAATCTTCAAATCCATCTTCAAACCCTAGAAGACCTTCCTCTTCCACAAGTGCGCACCTTTTTCAGAGCTCTATGAGTGGATGAATTAATGAACAAATGAGGAGAGCATTCCACTTATTTATACAAGTCTTAAATCTCTTTCTGGGCCGACATAACATTATTCAATATCATGGTAGGGCCAACCTAACATTATAGATGGGTTGAATTTACATATTATTTCATGTCTCCTAATTCCTATGGAATGAGAGGGAGTTCCATATACCATTGAAAAGGTCTCAGAATAAGCTTTCCAACCATCTAACCTATACTCAAATTTGACCTGGGTATCTAGAGTAAAAATTCCTTCAAATATAGAATATTCAAACTAGGCATCAATGACACAATATTTACAACAATATTAATTTTCCTTTGGTTTTTTTGCCTCCACAAGTGGGCAACTGGGGTGTACACCAATATCTTCACCTAAAAATCATCGTTATCTATCTTGAAGTGGGGGCACATCAATGTATTGAGTTGGGAATCGTCATTTCTTGTGGGGGCACATCAATGTATTCACTTGGGATTCATGTCAGAATCATCTTTTATCTTTATTGGGTCTCCCTGTTAGGGTCATATGTTATATTCATCTTGGATATATGTAATATGAAAAAATATTTGACATCAATGATAACAATATTCCCCTTCCTTTTCCATCAATGACAACAATATTTCCAATAATATCCCCCTTTTTCATTGATGGAAACCTTTAGACAATTCTGCAACAAGCCTATTAGATACTTCCCTTGTGAGCAATTATGTATATGCACAATTTTGTCTCTATGAAATTTTATTTCTACACAATTCCATCTTTGTGCAATTGTGTTTATGCATCTCCTCCTACATGATTTATTCTCCTTTGACATCAAGGGAAAAGGGATGCTCCCCCATATCTTATGCTTATCCTTTTCTCTACACCTTGTTTCATGTCTACAATTCCCCTCTGCCTATAGCTTCTCATCAAGGGGTTTCTCCCTCTAGACTTATGATTCACCTTGGGACTGCTCCCCCTAATACTGTTCTTTCTTTTCTTTGTTGTAGCTTTTTTTGTATCTATAATTTTCTTGTAACTACCCCTATCCTCATGCTACTTCATTTTTATCCTTTTATGCATCATACAATTTGTTTTATTGCTACTCTCATTGTCTTATTTTCTCCATTCTTGTACTGATTGTAAATTGTGCAGGGATCCTTGCTTGAAGTTTCTAGCATAATATCTTCACAATCATAAGCATTTCTAGGATTTATTCATCTAAATTGGATTCATCAAACAATTGCATGCTTCTTATCTTGAACTCCCTTAATATTAATAACAACTAATCCATTTGGGTGAATTGTCCCCATTGAATCTTTTGTCATGGCCTTTACAAAAATATATGGTATATTCCAAGTTCTATCATCAATTGCCACTGAAAAATCAATCTTGATCTTCCTCTCTTCAACTTCCTCAGATAAATTAACCTTGTAGGCATTAAAATCATCTCTCACGGAAGAACTCTCATCAATAACCATTGGCTCTTAAATCATACCAATGTTTTCATCTTTTGATCCAAGTTCATCATCATTTCATTGTTTCTCATTAGCCTCCAGAGTAAACATATTCTTCTGTGATTCTTCTAGACCAACTGCAAGTAAATCACTAACACTTTGCATATTCTTTATTGGATGTTGAGCAATAGTCACATATTGATGAGTCTAATTTATTTTCATGCTCAACTAATTGATTTAATTCTCTGATTCTATTGATTTTATAGAATCTCTTCCATTTTTGAATGAGATGGCACCTTTCCAGTAAGAACTATATTAATTTGTTGAAATCATATTCGACTAACTTCCTTAGAGTCTTGTATATAGTTCCTTTTGTTGTTGACGAACTACACCAAATTTTCAATTTCTCTTTCTACTGATAACCCTTCATCGTCATTCCATCTTTCAATTCTAGAGCATGCATTGATTGTGAGCCATCTAACTAATTTGGCTTCTAAACATGATTGAAGTTTTAACTTTTTTTGTTCCTTCTTACCAAACTCCACCACATTTGCTATGAGGTCTTCTTCATTTTGCAGTTTTGGGAATCGATTGTTAATACTGAGAGGATTATCTTTCAAAACTTTAACATATAACACATTTTACATTTCATCATCAATTGCAAGAGATACCTTTCTTTCAAAAATTACATTGTTTTTTTTTGTCATTCTTCAAAATGAAATACTTGGCTTGGTTCCTTGACATGTGTCTTGAACATCTACTATCAACATATATTGTTGCTCCACAATATTCCTTCTTTTGCTCTTCTAAATTTCTCCTCCATACTTTTGCGCATTTCTCATTATGTTTGACATGGGTATTATCTTTCTCATTTATTTTGAAATTGCTTCTACATAATATTTCTATATGTCCATAATTGTTGCAAATATAGAAGATGATGTTATAATTTAATGAGTTGTAATTTATTATTCAGAGTCTATCATTGGTACTCAATTTTCCTTCATTGCTTAGTGCAATATGTGCTAGAATAGTTGTATGTTATTCTTGTTCCAGTTTCCTTTTCCATACCTTTTTAAGTCCATGTCTAGAAGATATTGTTATGTTTCTTCTGCAGTCTCTTGCTATGTGTCCATAGTTATGAAATTTGTAACATTCAACCTTGTATGGAGGCATGTAAACACCTATATTTCTCACTTGACAATTTCTTGCATAAGCTATGCAATCTATAGATTTATGTCCAAAATTATTGCTACCATAACTATAACCAAAAAGGATATTTTGATACCTGGATGTAGAAGATATTCTTGGTGGTACAATTCCTCTATTGTTATGCTTGTTTGACTCTTGGTGATCATGGATTATTTATTTGTAGTTGTATTTGCTTGATTGGATCTTCTAAGAACATTTGCATAGCTTTTAGGGTTCTCTTCACTTATCTTCTCCAGTAGCTTGGAACTTTCTCCTTCTTCAAATCTCTTATGATTGTAGCCATACCCAAGACAAGTCTTATCAAGTGGTGATCTTTGACGGTTTAGAATTTCATATAGAATTATTGAACTCTTTTCAAACTTCAATTTTGTGGTGACTCTCATTTCCAAATCATGTCTGGGAGAACAGTAGCGGGTTGGGATCATGTGTATGGGAAGGGTAACTAAGCATGAAACTCTACAACAACACTTTGTACTGACGAAAGTCCATGTACACGTAAAATCACTGGTTGATGCTTGATTAAGTATTGGAGGGATCTCTTTGCATCTTAACCTCACATGAACTCATGCTTAACTCCTGCGTTAGAGGAGCTTCCCGGACACACCGTTATGGTGTTGGATTTCCTCCCTTATGAAATACACCTATGTTTGACAAGTTTAAGTGATATTGGAGGAGTTAATTCTCAACTCCTTACCTCCAAAATCCTATATTATCTATTAGGTGTGTTTCTATCTAGAATACAACCAAGAATCCTATCTCAATTACTGATTGCTTGCTTAAAATGCAATTTCAAAACTTTTCAAAATAATTAAAACAAGCACAACTAAAGATAGAATGTTCTTTAACTGAAATATGAAGCACTCTACTACCACAATCATGCACTTTTGATTTTCAGTTTCTTTCCAATGCAAGTTCTAAATATATGATTCAGAATGAAAATGCAAGTTTTCAATATGAAATGCAACAATTTGGGCTTTTCCATGCAAAAGGAAACTTCAATATGCACTTTTAATAACTAAATGCAAGACATGCAAACTTGGGATGAAACTTGATATAGAAACAAAACAAATTATTCAAAAGAATTTTTGTTTTCAATATAAAAAGCAATTCCAAATCCTTGAAACACTTGCAATGTACTCAACCAATTCTAACTCAAAATTGAACCAACTCTTTTATTCTTTTTTCCAAAATGAGTAACAAAATCTAAATTCAAAGTAACACACAACTAAATGAATGCAAATTCTTGTGATCCTCTTATCCAATAGTGAAAGTAGCCATAAATACTAGACTTATCATTCATGTAAACACGCCAATTTGGGAAAGGTATAAATGAATTCCTTTAGGATTGTAATGTACCAAAAAGGGTTGATGATACACTAACTCTAACTCCTACCAGACTCAGCTAAAAACAATGAATTCAAAGACTAGTTTTTCTGTGGATTGGCAAGATGAACACTCTAGATGGAAGGAATACTTTGATGGTTGCAAGTAAATTTGCATAAAGAACTGGTACCATTTATGGTTCGAATTCATCAAGGTTGAAATCTACTACAATGATCATGGGCACCCCAACATATGCAAACTAATTCTTCAACTATACAATGGCTGGAAGCTATGGTTGAAGTTTTCTGAATTAGGAAGGCTAATAAAAATGAAATATTAGTCAGTATACATTCCTAAGACACTCCATTAATTTTGAGGAAGTTTTGATAAATATTCACAAATATACTAGCAATTTGACATTCCACGATTGCACAACTAGTTAATTTCAAGAGCTCCCAAACAATCAATGAAGGATATATAATTTATCATATCATATATGTATTGGGTCATTTAACATGTTAATTAAAATCAAGAATATAAATAAACTCATTTGGAACTATTCTCATTCATTGATCACATGTATTTTGAAAACTAGTCAAATTCTAAGCAAATCTAGAAGGGGTGGAGAAAACTCAGAATATTTCAGAATTCTATAATATTAAATGATATGAATGATATAAGAGATTTATAACTACTGTAATTAAATCATATATGATCTAATCAGATTCTCAAAATATTACAAAAATTCCTCTCCTCTTCTACACAAAAATCTAGCACTGTAAATCACTAAGAAGCTATGAGATTCGAACCATAGACTTCATGAAGATTTTAAAAATTTGACCTAGCCTTGGATCAGCTACAAGAACTGCAATAAAACTCAATGATAATTGTTTAATACCATCATCCTCTCATAGGAAGCAGGGGCACATCACCCAACTTGGACTAGGGGCACATCTCCCAAGTCTCTGAGGAAACATTGCTCTCATACCAATACTCAAACTAAAAAAAGATGTGAATAGGGTATGCACTAGTTTATTTACAGAGATAGGATGACTTAAGGATCAAGTATCCTTAGCTAATGTTCCCTCCATGAGTGGATAAAGAAATCTAGCTTTCCTACCTTTTCCTTTTTGCTTTGCTTTCCTCCTTTTTCCTTTTATGTTTGCTTTCTGTTGAGAGGGCCAATTAGCTTCCTTTTGGCATCATCATGTATTAATGTGTGTTTAACTAATGAATGGTTGGAGCAGGTGTAACCACTCCAACCTCTCCACTTATTGTATAAATACTACCTCAATGAATGAACAAGATGACTGAACGTTATGTCCATATTATGATCTTCTTGATGGTTTGTATGTGTGTATCCTCATGTTAATCTGTGGTTGAATATGGGTTGAACCTGCACGTTCAACATCTGGCGTTGTTGCCGTTCTCTTTTGGCTGGGTGACAGCAGCAGCAAAGGAGGGGAGGTATGAACCTGAGAGGTAGAAAGGAACCTGCAAGAAAAAGATTAAAGATCGTTAGCATGATCAATATTTGATGGCTCAAATCGGGAAGATAGCATGCCATGGAAATAAACCTACAAGAAAATACAAAGATCTACCCAAGAAAGTGTGAAAGATCGTGAGGAGAAATAATCCCTGCAAGAAACAAGAAAATATTAGAATAATAAATGTTGCTCGATTGTTGATACACTATTGAAAATTTTTCCTCCATAAAAGAGAAAAGAACCTGTTGATCGTGAGGATGTGCACACCCGACGCAAAGGACTTGAAGGAAATTGCGAGGACGTGAAGAAAATAATTCTTGAAAATTTTGCTGAATAATGCTTTTCGTGGAAGAAAAAGACTCAAAAATCGCTAACAAACAGTGTGCTTAGTTCCTGCGCTCCTAAAGCTACCCTGACGCATGAGAAAGTCGAACAAGAAATGAATATTAATACTGCTTGCAAATTTAAATATTGTGAGGATGTTGAATCTACGTCGAAACAGTTTAAAAGAGCATGATCGACCTGAGCAGATGCGTGTTTTTTTGTCGAACGCATTCTTCGTACAAGTTTCCTGACCATGGTACCTCCTATCCACAAGTTACTTTGGGATGAGTGAGATAGCGACCTGGAAGAATTCGATGATTGCTCATTTTAAAAGTGCCTGATCAGCTGCCCTAATTCTCATTGTTTGCCACCAATGACCATATGATCGACTTGTGCAAGCAGTCGTGGAGAGGCAGTGGAACTTGGACGTGACTCTCAGCGAGCTGGAAATTGAGTAGATGGATTGAAACTATTTGTCAGTTATATCTGATTGGTGTCCCTTGACTTGTTACTTGGGAGTCAAAAGAACTCGTCAATTAGTTGTATTGCATGTTAATTTATGATGAAGTTTTGTTGATGGATGGAGCATAACCATGATCCATCACACAATATATTGAGGTGAGCATCGGCTTCAATGTTACCAGCATCAATGTTATGAGCCATAGTCGACCAACAATCCAGGTTCAAAATTTAAGAACTGTCTGTCTACTTTGTTTTGGATCAATGTCCTTTAACTCTGGTCGACGAGTAGAGATTCAACTTTTAAATTGCAAAAGAAAGTTTCAACACCCTCTTCTCGGTCGATGCGGTCAATTCTCTTTCCTTCTTTGATCAATATATTTTTTATTGGTTGTATTATTATCATGGAATTTTCACGTGCCAACCGATCTCACCTACATTGACTTGGTGAATGCTGCGATGCCTATATCACAAAATGGTCAAGTGACCTGTGGTTAATAATATATATTTCTCATCGAAAATAAAAACTATGTGGGTCGATACCTAGTAAATTAGTCGATATTGTGTTTTGGTCGACTCTTAAATATGTGGTCGAGGTGACATGTAGTCTATAGTGTTTTGAAATTTGAATTATTATAAAAAGTGGTTGATGCCTACCTTGGGGAAACTGTAGTCAAAAGTTTAATATGGTCGCGTCACCTTCTTCTTCTTTTTTTCACCTTAGTCGATATTAAACATTTGTCGATATGGTTGGAATTTAAAGTGGTCGGGTCACTATAATATTAAAAATATAGTCGAAGCTCGACTTGTAAATTTTGGTCGGTTGGTAAAGTTATCGACGAAGACCATATTCAAGCAGCAACCATCTTACATAACACACAAGAAAGAGCATAATGATAACATGATGATGCCACAAAGAACACTTGAACTGATTGAGCCTCCTGGTGCTGAAATACAGAGACATCTCTTCAGTGTGATTTCAAAAGTTTGAAGGCAGTTGGTGAGATGGTGTAAAGGTAGAGCATGGAAGCCCAGAAGTTCCTGGACCGATGGAGATGAAAGCCTATAGGAAGGTGAAAGGGTGAGGCTCGATTTCCCACTACCAGACTATTGACGAAGGATAAAGGAATCACGACTCCCAGTTATTTTTGCATGTCTTCTTCGGGACGAATAAGTGCTTTGTTGGTGGGGGAGATGTTGAGAGGGCCATTAAGCTGCCTTTCGGTATCATCGTGTATTAATGTGTGTTTAACTAATGAATGGTTGGAGCAAGTGTAACCGCTTCAAACTCTCCACTTATTGTATAAATACTACCTTAATGAATGAACAAGATGACTGAACGTCCGTCCATATTATGATATTCTTGATGGTTTGTATGTGTGTATCCTCATGCTAATCTCCACATGAATATGGGTTGGACCTGCATGCTTAACACTTTCCCACTTTCTGCTTTAGAGTTTTCTGTTTTTTCTGTATTTTCTTATTTATTCTGCTTTTCTGAACTTTCCTGCTTTTTTTATTTATCTAGCCTTCAGATTTTGTGATGCTTTATGCTACTTTTCCTAAGTTTTGTTGCTTTTCTTATTTCCTCCATATTTCTTTGCGTTTTCCTGATTTTCTAGATTTAGGTGTTTTATCCTTAATGTTTCCTCCAAGTCTTATCCAAATCAACCTTATCCACTAATTCCCCCTAGTGGAGCATTATCCTCATTTATTTCTCATAAAATTATTAAATGCATGAAAATTAAATATTCCAAGTGCATAATAAACTTTGGATAAAAATTAATTCACACTCCTAATTAATTAAATGCTTGGAATTCAAAATTAACGCCATGATACTGAAGTTGTCTCCTTAACCGAAGGGATTGGCTGCGTTAGGAACTTGATCCAATTTCCACTGTTGAGAGGACATGATAGTCATCCCCACCCAATATTGCTTGTCCTCAATAAATTTCAAACTAGGATAATGTAATGTGTGTTCTCCTTCCCAAGTAGCATCCTCACTAGGCAATCCTTCCCATTGCACCAAAAATTCATTAAGGATTCTGCTCTTTAGCTTCTTCTCTCGGATATCCAAAATAGTCTCAATGATCAGCACCAAATTTCCTTCATTATCAAGGGGTGGAAAATCTTGTGAAACTTTGACTTTCTTCCGTATTTCCTTCTTCAAATAGGACACATGGAAAACATTGTGAATCCTGCTTCCCGGAGGCAACTCTAGCTCATAAAACACTTCCCCGATCTTTCTCAAAAATTGTTAGGGACCATAGAATATTGGCTGCACCTTCTTAGCCTCCTTAGAATTCAATGATGACTGTCTATAGGGATGCAACCTCAAATATACAATCTCTCCTACTTGGAAAGCTAGCTCAACTCTATGCTTGTCTACATGCACTTTTTTCCTGTTCTGTCCTACTCGCAAGTTGTCCTTGAGTGTTATAAGTATGCCTTAACTCTCTTGGAGCCAATCCTTTTCCTTCTATGTCTTACAGTCATCGAATCTCATATTAGGAAAAGTGAGTGCGTCATATCTGTAGCTAGTGTTTTCACACCATCTCGTGCTAAAGAGAACCTACTAAGGATTCAAGAACCCTTAGTAGCAGTTCATAACAATGGATAAAAACTAGATAATAAGCAAATGATATGCGCAAATAACAAACATAAAATAAATCTAACTACTGCAATAAAATGATAGATCAATAGGAACACATGAATGAAACTTGTGTTTTTTATATTAGATGGAAAACAAGGGTTTGCAGTAATGGTTAACTCAGAAAATGAGGTGATGGGATCCATTGCAGCAGTACGAAGAGTAGTGCGCGGGGTCTCTAGAGATCCTTTCTCTTCTCCAAATGTTCAATGGGTGGCCAAGATTCAACTAGATGGGCACAAAAGCTTGAAAAAGTAGGCTAGAGTGTTGTAGGAAATTTGACAACATAAGGGTATGCAGAGTGATTATGGATGTATGTTAAATGGGGGGCCTCCATCACCTTTTTATGGTGATTTTGGGTGGTGGATTATTGACCCATGGTTTTGGGCAACCAATAGTATTGGCTAGTGGTATTTTGAGTTTTCCCTCTTTTTAATGTTATTTTGACTTTTTCCCTTTTTCTTTTTCTTTTTGGAGGATTTTGACCCTTTTTATGGGATTTTATCCCTTTTTGGAGGATTTTCATTAACTGGGGAGGAAAATAATGATTTTTTGCCCATTTGGTTACCAATTTGTGGTTTTTTGGGGTTTTGGAGGCTAAAAATGAAGGAAAAGTGGACAAATGGGTTATGTGACTAGGGAGCTAGTAAACAATTTTTGGGTGTTAACAGATTGCCCTTGATGTGTGAGGAAAGGATCTCATCATACAGCTATAAGTTTTTTGGGATCCAATGGTGCCACTTCTCACTCCATCGGCGAGAAAGATTGTGATCGAAAAAACGACCTTAAACTCTTTTGGGTGGATCTAAGCCCCGCACCACCATTTTGAAAAGTGTTGGTTTCTTTTTTCTAAACACGTCTTCTTTACTAGGTTACTTTCTCGGAGTTGGAGCATACCCCGACGGTGAGGTTTTACACTGAACTTCTTTCTCAAACCTATGTCGGGTGGAACTACCCTTCTGAAAGAGGTAGCGTTGGTTGGCTACAGTCACAAGGAATAGAAGGAGATGACAGAGTTATTTTTAATAAAGATCAACATTAAAAAAAAGCATTGTAGATTTATTGGTTGATCCCAGTTCACAATCAAATTGAATCTCTACAAAATTGGTTGAGAAGCTAGGCCTAGAGACTCATGACCATCTACATCATACCCCCTCTGCTAGGTAAGATAAGACGTGGAACCGAGAGTGAACAAACAATATAGGATTAAGTTTGTAATAAATAAAAACTTCATGGATGAGGTGGTAGCAGACGTAGTTTCATTGGACGTATGTGGAGTCATCTTGGGAAACCCGTACTTGTATATGAGAGATGCCATCTTCAGGAGGAGATAAAATTAGTATCAGTTTTTCAAGGATGGGAAGGAATTTGCCATAAAAGCACACAGGGACAAGGCCAAACTCTATTGGATAAGTGCACATCAAGCAAGGATAATCATTGGCAGTACCAAAAAGATTGTCTTGTTGTTTTTTATAGAAGGAAAGCAACAAGGAGAAGGCAGTGAAGTGGAGATGCAGGCGTCCTTGGAAGGATGTAGTGGCAAGTAGCACCAACAATTACAATAACTAATTGAAGCCTACAAGGAAGTGTTTCGATAACCTTAATAGCTACCACCCAAGAAAGAGGTTGAGCATGATATTCAATTGTTACCGGAGTCTCCATTGCCAAACATTGGGTTGTATAGGCAGTCCATCATCGAAGTAGATGAAGTAAAGAAGAAGTTACAGTAGTTGTTGCAGCAGGGAATCATTGGGCCTAGTACATCACCGTGTGGTTAACCCATCATCATGGTGCCAAAAAGGGATGGAAGCTTAAAATGTGTATTGACTACCGTGCCCTGAACAAAATAACCATCAAGAAGAGATATCCACTACCAAGGATTGATGACTTGTTGGATCATCTGCAACAAGCCAAGTTATTCACCAAATTGGACCTCAAATCGGGTTACCATCAAGTAAGAATAAAAGCAGAATACATGTGGAAGACGGCATTCAAGACGAGGAAAGGTTTGTACAAGTGGTTAGTAATGCCTTTCGACTTATGTAATGAACCTGCAACTTTCATTCCGTTGATGAATAATATGCTTTGTCCTTTTATTGACTCATTTGTAATAGTATACTTAGATGACATACTAATATTCAGCAATAGTTGGTAAGAGCACATCTCACATGTGACGCAGGTACTAGAAACCCTAAAGAAGAATCAGTTGGTTGCAAATATAAATAAATGTGAGTTCGAAAAAGAGTCCTTGATCTTATTGAACATATCATTGGTGGAGGAGAGCTGAGGGTGGATCTAGACAAGATTACAACCGTAATCCAATTAAACATCTATAGGAAATTTTGGAGAAAGATTAAGTAAATTCATAAGCATTTTATAGCCTATAATATTAAAACTAAAATAAATACACCATATCCTATCTTCCTTGTAGAAGTAGGTATTTCACCCATTGAAAGCATGGTTGAGACTAGGTGCCTTATGTACAAACAAAAGATAAATAACATGGGAGGCAATAAGATTCCTACATTTGCTTCGAACTCCAATCAAAACCACATGCGGCTCAAATGGGTTGGTTTAAAGATGCCAAGTCTAGGCTAAATCATTGGGGGCTCTAGGAAGAGGACACTCTATAGAATATCGATAATCTTCAAAATATTATTACATCTAAATTTAGGGATAATTTGTGGTGCAACAAAGAGTTAGAGTATAATAGATAGTTAAGATACCATAATTAGTTTATTAACCCCAGTCTATAAGAGCAAAAGTATTTATCTGTTTTACCTAGATTGTTGACCATGATTGCTTCTCTCCAAACTTTTTGAGCACAAAAATAAAATTCTAAGGGAATCCAAATAATTCCTTATCTTTATTATTATTATTATTGAAAATGTCTGATAGACTAAGGGTGGCAAGTGTCAAGGGGTGCTCTTTTACTCGGAAGGAAAGGAGGAACCATCGTTTTCCTGGGGTCTAGGAACCACCAACAACAATTAGGCATAAGCTCTATGGCTAGGGGTCATGCTTTTCAAATCTAAAGGAATTACCAACATGACGATAGTAGGGGACTCATCAATCATCATTCAACATATTGCAAACAACTATCTTTGAAGGGAAGTAAACGGTAAGATTGTGTAATGTCGTCCTTCCTTATAAGAGAGAAATAGTTGTAGCCACAAAGCGATTAATGAAAGAAGTGGTATAGGAAGCAAGTCTAGGTCTTTTCAGGTGGGTAACTATAAATAAGGTGGAGGCATCATAGGTCTATTCCTAATGACTCTGACCCCCTCAACACAAGGGTTAGCTTATTACAATGGCACATCTAGGAACGTTTTTCGAATCGATCCAACCAACTAAACCTGGTGCCTTAATATTCGAGGCAGTAGTCAATTTTCTAGTGAAAAGGTAGCGTATCCAGCAGATTATAGAGAGTGCGGCCCATGAGATGGTAAATTCAGTACAGAAGGGTGGCGTATCCAGATTATAGAGAGTATGAACGTGACGTATAAGTTGAAAGTATAGGCAATAGGGGGTTAACTGGTCAATTCGCTAGTGAAAGTGTGGGTGGCCCGTGTATGAAGGGCAAGACTTATAATACCTATTAGTTATACATTCTATGCCTTGAAGTGGTAATTGTTAGAGTGGGAAGGTGGCGTATGAAACGAACCTAGAACTTTGAAATGAAATGTGCTAAACTGCTTAGGGAAAACCATGTTTTCGTATATTCCTTCTTAACGTACCTTACTACCCCCTTCTTTCACTAGTTAAATCCACAGGCCCAAGGCACAGGGAACATTAATTCTTAATCAATTTCCCTATTTACTAACTGCTTTACCTTAGTTGATCGAGGAAGTGCTGCCTACCTTCAACCTAATCGAGACCTTGCTGTTGAATGAGATCTTCAATCTTTATCCCTGCCTTATCAACATTGTGGCCGAACATTCTAACTTAGATCAAACTTGCTGATTGCTTTTCTTACTTTATTATAACTTGCTTATTAGAGTTACTGCAGGCTAGTCAAATTAACAAACATGGCGGGATGGCTAGCTAGAGGGCGGGCTTCAATCTATCCCCGATCGATTCTCGACCTACTCGACCTTGACACCTACACGATCCAAATCACCAAGAACGACGGACGTTCACCGAATGCAAAAACTATCCGCCTTCTATATTTATATTTATATCGCCTAAGGTGCTTTCTCATCTTGATAGCCCTGGCTGGATATAAAGAACTTGCCACCCTTTGCTTGCTTTCTAATTGGCTCCCCCCATCAGACGAGTGAGATTGAGACAAGTTGTTACCTAACAAAATACTGCTTGACCATTTTACACTGCCATAGAGCATTTCGATTGAGCCCCCGTGTTCCCTCCATAAAGCATAAGCCTTCACCGACAAGGAGGCCAAAAACAACTAGAGCATAACTAAGGCAGGAGGGACTAGATAGAGCCATTCAGATCAGGGAGGATATAATAATAAAAATGTGCTACAAACAGGCGCTACCCAAAGGTGATACACAGAATAGAGATTGAGCCAAGTTGACAACAGACAAGAGATAATAACCCATTAAATAATACCCGCTCGTTCAATCCATACCCAAAAAAGAGTTACCCCATACCCCGGCAAGGGACTATGTGCAGTTAATTAAAAAAGAATATGTTCATGGGACCATGGTGGGGCTATGTTAGTTCGGGCGAAGCCCACGCTGTAAAGAAAAAGAAAGATAATACGCCCACTCGAGGTAAGTTAATTCCCTGGGGGAAGAGGCCCCCCGAAAAAGTAATATATAGCAATATCACTGTAGATCAAGGGTAATAAATCTATAGGACTTTGGTATAGCTATGGAGGGGTATGACTGAGAAGTGAGGGGGTATGAAAGGGTAAGGAGTAATACGAATAGAAGTAATGCATGGATGCAGGCGGGAGAGAATGGGGGAATGGATGCTGCACGCGTGTACTTGAGCCATTGTAAATTCTATGGAGGAATAAGTAATAATAACGTAGATAAATGAATTAGCTCTGTTCGTGGGATATTGGGAATCAACTATGTGGATCATCGTAGCTCTCTATAAGTGCACCAATGTATCGTCGCAATCGGGTAATAGTGTGATTGCGGGTATCGGTATCATTTCAAATGCGGGTCATATGTAGGCGTCGTATAATCGAGCGGTAGCGATCCTTCCTTCTGTCCCTCCTTTTTAAGGCTTCGCACTCCTTGCTATCGCACCTTTGGTTGAGCAAGCAATAAAAGCATAGTAGAATCCTTTTTAAGGCTTCGCACTCCTTGCTATCGCACCTTTTCCCTTTATGTGTGAGGAAAGGATCTCATCGTATGGCCAATAGACATCATAGGTTATGTATTTTTCCAATGGTACAAGCATTGTGATGGTGGAGAAAAGAAAATAGTTGGAGACCAGAATGCGTGCTCCTTACAAACTGCAAAGGATAAAACTGGAAATACATCACCTCAACAATGGATGAGGAATAATCTCAAATATATGGACGAAGTAGGCATATCCATGCTCATATAAATATATACAAATAATAATGAGGCCCAAAAGGGGACCTGAACGATACATAGAGAACTATTGTGTACATCATAATGGTTAAGGGGGAACACAAATCTAGGACATACTCATGGTCCAACCATGACTGATATGAATAACTGATACATGGAAACAATGGAATTCATCTTGAATGCAGTACCATGACAACTGATGCTTTGCTGGAGTTGAAGGTGTCCAACAATTGTATGGACTCAACGAGTGAGAGTTAGAATCTCAAAGGTACACTAAACTGCATCTAAACTGGATACTCTAGGAAGCACATAGATGAATGGCTTCTGACACTATCGCCAACGCAGCCTCGATATCCATGGGAACAAACAAATGGGGGGTTCCAAATAGACTCCCAATGTGCTAGATTCAGGGGACATCCGGGGTCTTCAACAAATAACTAAAGGGACTAATACCCTGTACTAATATCAATGGTGCAATGATGGATCTGAGGTTGAGCACGTGAGAAACAACTAGTCAAAGAGGCATTAAGGACTCCTCTTAGATGGTCCATAGGCACTCACCACTGATGGAGATGAGTCCAAGGTACAAGGATCTATGGGTCTATCCTTTGGAATAGATGTGTTGCCGTTGACAGAGGGATACCTACAACTACCAAGGAAATAATGTTTCCTTGATAGGAGCGTGAGGTGTACAACCAAGAGGTGATAGTAATGGATGTTAGAGTCATGCAAGGTGGTTCGCTGGACCCTATTTCCTAACAATACACATGACACACATGAATCTCACAGAGACTTGGTGTAAAAAGGATTCCAGAATATGCCTTCTATTACTTCAATCAAATTAATGATTACAATGAGAAATGCAAGGAAATGTAAACAACTAAACTAGTCGGACATAGACTTGGTGTAAACAGGATTCCAGAATATGCCTTCTATTACTTCAATCAAATTAACGATTACAATGAGAAATGCAAGGAAATGTAAACAACTAAACTAGTCGGACTTAGCCTGATACAATATACAGAAGTAAATGTGTGTTCTCTCTGTGTGCGATCTTCTCCCTCTCACAGGCTATGTTGAATGAAAGCACTTGCTGAGCTATGGATGACCAATCCCTGCCCCCCAACTAGAAATTCTCCTCTCTTTGCATGCGCACTAGTCTTATACCCTACTGTTCTGCTGCTCATCCCAAGGTCCACTCCGTTCCCTGAGACATTCTTCCTCTATCCATTGAATCCTCCAGATCTTGCATACCTGCAGCTTTCAGTGCCCTCTGGCTATGTTGCACAACCTCTACCTGTGCTGAAATCTGTCCTGATCCCAACCACCTTCTTAACTACTCATAACTTCTTTAGCAACCCCGAACAGCTACCAAGTACTTCGCCTTGACTTCTGTGCTACTCTGACTCTGGTACAGTAGTCGGTCCAATCACTAACCTCAACCATATTGTCTTTCATCATCCTTCAACTTACCTTTTGGATTCCTTTCGCGTCTACAGCTTCACCAGTATGCCCCTTCCTCCATGCTTGGATTCCGCCTGAAAACATATCGGTGTCGTTGTTCGACAACTTGTTGACACATGACCTCTTTTGCTGCAACCCTGTCGTTTATTAACTTTTAGAGATGTCGACTCTCAATCTTTCTCCTTCTGTCAATGCACCTCGATAACTTCTGCTCGAATTATTGACTTCGACAACTAATATTCCTTCACACCAGTGGTCACCGACAATCCCCCCGGTCGACTTGTCATGTTGATCAACTTCGATTATTCTTCCTAGGCCCCAATGCTCTTGCATCAAACTTCCCATGTGAAAAATAACACGACTGCTCTGTTAGCCCCCTAAACTCTTCTTCGGAAATCTATGTCACCTCCTACAACTCATCGTCCTTCCATTGCAGTAAGTATTCTTTCTTTCTCAAACTATGCATACACTTGACTTCGTGTTCCTCTAGTACTTCTGCGATTTCCTCCTTGTCGAGTTGATCTGGAATCTGCATCGTCTAATCAATGTTCGACACTTCCACATTGCTGCTGGTTTAACCTTCTTCAAACTTGTACAGATCTGAGATATTGAATGTAGGTGAAATTCTCAAGTCCTTTGGCAACTCCAACACATAAGCATTGTCTGAAATATTCTTCAGCTTCAACTTGTTATACGTTCTACATGGAAACCTCTCCTTCCACAAATGTGCATAGACTAAGTCTCCTTCACTGAATGATTGTAGCCTCTTCTTTCTATCGGCTCTCAACTTATATGCCACGTTTCTCTTATATATGTGCTTTTGCACATCTTCATGCACTTATTTCATATGTTATGAGAATGATTATGCATCCGCGCTTTTCCTAATTTATGTCAGCAACTCGACCAAATCCACCACTCAATGTGGGATTCATTCTTGAACAATCTAAGATGGGCTCAAACCTATTGACCAATTCATAGAATTGTTGTACATGAACTCTTCTTATGCCAACATGTTCTCCCAATGCTTGGGTCTATCGACCGTCAAACACCTCAAAAGGTTTCCCAAAATTCTGTTCACCACTTCAGTTTGTCCATCTTTCTACGGATGATATGCCAAGCTAAACTGCAACCTCATGTCTAGTTTCTTCCATAGGTTTCTCTAGAAATGACCCATAAACTTGGTATCTCTGTTTGACATTATACTCTCCGACAACCCATGCAATCTAACTATCTCCTTGATGAATATTACAACAATTCTTGTGGAGTCACTTGTCTTCTGACATGGAATAAAGTGTGCCATCTTTGAAAATCTGTCGACTACAACAAAGATTGAGTTGTTACCTTGCTGCATCTTCGGCAATCCTAGCACAACATCCATGCTCCAGTGCTCCCATGGGGTATTTGGTATTTGTAATGGTATACACAACCCCATATTCTGACTTCTTCCTTTTTCCAACTGGAAAAATCGACATTGTCGTACCCACTTACTAACATCTGTCGTCATTCCTGGCCAATAATAATTTTCTTTGACCAATGCCTTAGTCTTGTCGAAGCCAAAATGACTTGCTAATCCACCATTGTGCAGTTCTCGGATTAGGTTCTCCCTTATGGATCCTCCAGGAATACGCAATTGTTCTCCCTTGAATAGGTATCCCTCTTGGATGAAATAATCCAAGTATGGCATTTTGTCGACACTCCACGGTTCTCCACTCTCCTTCCATGCTTTCGCAAAATCCTCGTCGGTCGCATACTCTGTATTCATTGACTCTATAACTATTTCCTGAACTGTTGTCATGTTCAGCAATGCAACTCTTCGACTCAGTGCATCGAAAACCTTGTTCGACTTGCCCAACTTATGTCCCAGCATGAAGGTAAACCCCTACAGGAATTCAACCCACTTCATGTGCCGCTGATTCAACTTTGACCTAGTATTCAAGTACCTCGGCGCTTGGTGATCTGTGTACAACACAAATTCCTTGGGCAAAAAATAATTCCTCAAATTATTCAACGCTTGGACAATAGCATGGAACTCCTGGTCATAGACTGGATATTTCCACTTTGAATCATTCAACTTCTCACTGAAGAATGCAATTGTTTGGCCCTCCTAGCTCAACACTACTCCAATTGCCAGTGCACTTGCGTCGCAATCGACTTGGTAAACATTGTCGAAATATGGGAGCGCTAACATTAGGCTCTCAACGAACTTTTCCTTCAACTTGTCGAAATCTCTCTGGGAAGCTTCCATCCACTTAAAATCCCCTTTCTTCATGCATTCTTTCAAAGGTGCACATACCCGACTAAATCCTCTGATGAACTTCCTGTAGAAACTGACAAGTCCATGGAAACTTCCCACTCTAGTCATACTTGTCGGTTATGGCCAATTCAATATTGCCTTAACCTTCTCTGGGTCCATCACTAACCCTTTACCCGAGATTACAAATCCCAAGTATACCAGTTCTTCCTTCATGAAGAAATAGTTTTGCAGGTTCACCATGAGCTTCTTTTCCTACAACTTCTACAATACTTGTCGAATGTGCTCCAAGTGAATTGTCTTGGTTCGACTAAATATCAAGATGTCATCTAGGTACACTACGATGAACTTCCCCAAGAATGGCTACAGTACCTCATTCATCAACCACATGAACGTACTGGGTGAATTAGTCAATCCGAATGGCTTGACTAACCACTCATATAGCCCTTTCTTTGTCTTGAATGTTGTCTTCGATTCATCTCCTTCTCTAACCCGAATCTGGTGATAACTGCTCTTCAGGTCGATATTTGGGAAGTACTTCTCTCCACTCAAGAAATCCATCAAGTCGTCCATTCTCAAAAATGGAAACCGATACTTGAATGTGATATTTTTTATGGCTCTGGAGTCTGTACACATCCTCCATTCTCCACCCTACTTTGGTGCTAATACTATTGGTACCGCACAAGGGCTCAAAATTCATCTGATCAATCCTATGTCCAACAACTCCTGGACTTGTCGATTGAGTTCCTGACCCTCTTCCGGAGTCATTCTATGGAGTTCCTTGTTTGGAAAACTCAATCCTGGAAAGAATTCAATCTCATGGGATATGCTTCTCGTTAGTGGCAGTCGCGTTAGCACTTCGTTGACTGCTATGCTCCTAAACTAATCAATCATATTTTCAACTTCGACACATGGTCCTTTCATAATGATGGTGAAACATCCTAACTGCTTTTCCTCCTCCATGAATAATTCCTTGGTTGAACACATTAGCAATTGCTTCTCCCAATAGTTTCTCTCGCCTTGCTTGCAGTCATCTTTGTCCTCCTGCTTCGGCTTCATATTTCTCTACATGCCATTTTTCCACACTGTGACTGTGTTGGCTCGACCATCAGATATCATATTCTGATCATATTTCCATGGTCTCCCTAATAGTAGATGACATGCATCCATTGGGATTATGTCGCATAGTACACCATCTTCGAGTTTCCCCACCTTAAAGTTTATCAAGAACTGCCTAGTTACTTTGAAATGATGTCCTTTCTGCAACCAAGATATATTTTATGGGTGTGGTTGTTCTCAACATGTCAAACCCAACTTGTTGATGACCTTCGTCGACACAAGATTCTCCGTACTGCCACCATCAACTATGCTCTTGCAATACCACTCACCAATCAACACTCTAGCTGAAAAGATAGCCTTTCAATGTGCCAGCTCTTTCTCATCCCGTCGGTCGTCTTGAACCAACATCCTCCTAGCCATCATGGTTCGACCTTTTCTTTTCCCATATTCACTGCTATCGGATGTCGACTCCGCCCTCTCGTTGGCTTGCTCATCTCTTCGATGTCTGAGTTTCGACTCCTCTACAACATGTAGGTTGTCCAGGAATTCATATTCCTTATTTTTGATTCCTCGACACTTATAACAAACCACTGCTGGTCTGTCAGCTCCTTTTTTGTCGGCTGGACCACTTTGACCATGTGCACCTCGACTGCGTGTCTCTCGACCATCGCATCGGTTTTCTTGTGCTTTCTCCCTAGTTAATGTCCCTTTCGCACGTCGGCTATCTTCGACAGCTTCTCTCTTGGTTACGCTACTCTAGCCTTTCACGGAAATAGTCTTCGCACCTCGACCAGTCATTCTGCCTCTAGTCGATGCAGATTTCCTTGATAGTTTCTCTTTTTCCTTTAGAGCTAACTAGTAGGCTTCACCGAACACTCTAAACCTTGATAGGCTCAACTCGTCCTATATGGCATACTTCAGGCCGTTCACATATCTCATGACATCTTATTCTCCTTCATCAGTTTGTCCCGACCTTATCGAAAATATGTAGAACTCTTATTTGTACTCTTTCATGGTCATCTATTTTTGTCGAAAGTTCTACAACTTCCGGAACAAGGAAATCATATAGTCACCCGGTAAGAAATTCCCTTTCATCTTAGCGACCCTCCTATCCCAAGACTTGATTTTCTCCTTTCCTTTCTTGACTCTGTCAACCTGCACATTGTCCCACCACAAAGAGTCATGACCCTTCAACCTCAGACATGCAGTCTTAACCCGTCTAGGATCCTTAATATGCTCTATGTCTAAGTATTTCTCCATTTCTCTGAACTAGTCGATCAAGTCTTCTGGATCCAGAATTCCTAAGTAGGTACGTGCATCCATCTTTGTCCGACCTCTGATCTCTGTCAGGAACTTGATGAGTTTATCTTCTGGTTCTTCCCCTACTACTTCTTGTGCTTCCACCTCTTTGACTTCCTCGTTGCTATGGTCTAACGCATCAGGAACACATCCACGCCTTGGGCTTTCTTTGATCATTGCGACTTCACTAGTCAAAGTTCGCATTGTTCGCATGCACTCGTCGAACATTCCATGATCAACCGTGACTGCAGCGCCACTCACTCTTTGTCCAAATCCTCGGACATTAATGCTTTTGTGATCCATTTTCAACCACAGTTGAAACTCCCACTTGTCCAATCGCAACTAGACTTTCACTAGTCATGCACAACTCTACCCAACCACAGCAGGAGTTGTTCTATGCACTCAACACTAGATTCACTTCTAGTAGTTATACTAATTGATGCTCTCCTACTCACAGGATGCTTCAACTCAACTGGACTCGACTCTGGGCTCTGATATTACCGACTCTTTCCATCTCTAATACCAACTAGCGCAAGGTGGGTTGCTGGACCCTCTTGCTTAACAATACACATGACACACATGACACTCACACAGACTTGGTGTAAACAGGATGCCAGAAGCTGGCTTATATTACTTCAATCAAATTAGAGATTACGATGTGAAATGCAAGGAAATTTAAACAGCTAAACTAGTCGGGCTTAGCCTGATAGAATATACACAAGTAAATGTGTGTTCTCTGTGTGTGCGATCTTCTCCCTCTCACAGCATCTGCTGAATGCAAGTGCTCACTGAGCTATGGATGAAATATCCCTTCCCCCCAACTGGAACTCCTCATCTATCTGCCTGCACACTGGTCTTCTACCCTGTTTCTCTACTGCTCATCCTGAGGTCCACTCCGTTCCCCAAGACACTCTTCCTTTGTTCACTGAATCCTCCATATCCTGCAGACCTACAGTTATCAGTGCCCTTTGGTCGTGCTTCACAACCTCTTCCCATGGTGACATCTGTCTTGATCCCAACCACCTTCTTAACTTCTCATAACTTCCTTAGCAACCCCGAACGGCTACCAAGTACTCTTCCTTGACTTCTGAGCTACTATGAATATGCTACAGTAGTCGGTCCCATCACTTACCTCGACCATACTGTCTTCAGTCATGCTTCGACTTACATGTCGGATTCCTTTCACGTCTACGGCTTCACGAGTCCGCCCCTTTCTCCACACTTGGATTCCACCTCAAAACCTATCGGTGTCGCTGTTTGACAACCTCTCGACACCCAAACTCTTTTGCTACAACCCTGTCGTGTGTCAACTTTATACATGTCGACTCTCGACCTTTCTCCTTCTGCTGATGCACCTCAATATATTTTGCTTGACTTATTGACTTCAAAATCCAATCTTCCTTCACACGAGTGGTCATCGACAATCCCCCTAGTCAACTTCTCATGTTGTTCAACTTCGACTATTTTTCCTAGTCCCCAATGCTCCTGCACCATAGACTGACATATTGTGGGGTGGAGGCAGGGTCCAAGGAGTGATGGGACTCAAACTTTCTTTGTTCAGTTTATGACGGTAAGGCTGACCTAGAAGTATATGAAACTAACCATTCATGAATATGGTTAGTGATATGGGTAGCCGTGTTCTGTCTGCAAGTTAGTAAAATCTCAACACCAACATCATAACGAATGGGTAACTGGAAGAAATGCAGTAAATTCGAAGCAAGGAATGTAAAAGTGGAATGTGTCACGTGTGGTTGTTCAATATACCACTTAGTTGCAAAGCAAGTGAGGGTCTGTTGTAAAAGTGATAGGTGGATTGAGTTATCAACTATGGAGTTGGAGGAACACCATAAGTGGAAGGACATGATATGGTTTCGGGTTCCTCACCACCCTTTCCTTCAAACTTTGGGATGTCCGAAGGGAGTTTGGTAGGCATGGGAAGCCATGTGGGATCATGTTGGATCAGATCGTTGGTCAATCGGGCCATATTAGGGAGGTTGAGACTAGTCATGAATGGAAAACTAGCAGGAGGATGTGACATAGTTGAAGTGTCCTGCGTGTTAGCCATGGCAGCGATCATGGGGCCACCTCCATCGAGGGGTGGGATAGTGGTGTGAGCCATAAAGGGGATTGAGGGACCATCAGTAAATGGCGATGGGATCGTGTAGGAAGGTCCTGTTCCCCCAAGTGTACTACTGGTGACCAAAGGGATGGTGGTCGGAATAGATCCACTACTAGTGGGTATGGAGGCAGTGACTAAAATGCTAGGTGTAGGTCCTGTAGATGGCATAGCAAGGATAAATGCTGAAGTGGTGGAACCACCACCAACAATCCCTTTGTAAAATGGGTTTGGGTTTGTGTCAGCCATGGGGATAGACAAAGCTATGTATATGAGTAAATCTTACTCAGAATCCAAAGTAAAATAAGGGGCGTCAGGATGACAATTCAGCGACCATGATATGCATCTATGACGAGTGTGGAAAAGTGGACTGTGTTGTGGGATATTCCTCATAGGAGACGAGCATGTCTCGATGAATCAATGGTGATAGGTGTAAAAGTGCTGAGGGGCTATGGTGAATAAAATACTCAAAAATATTAGTGCAACCGTGTGTGCAAAAGGAGAGCTCAAAAAATATGTCACTCAGGCTAACGACAATGCTCAAAACACTTGCTGCAACAACATGCTACAACAAGCAGAGCAGTCAATGAAATGGTCAGAATACCAACAAGCATCACTCCTAGAAATAAAAAGGTAGACTCACTAATCCAATGGGTGTATCGGAGCATGCAAACACTTATCTAAGAGATATGGAATCTCACACGAATCATATCCCCTGTAGGGTGATGAAATCCGCAGTCAAGAAATACAAAATGTCGAACCAATGGATAAAGGATATCCCTCTACTGAGAGGGACTCCGGATAAAAGAGCCCTAAAAGAATCGCAACTAAGCTACCCCATTCATGGCACATCTAGAAATGTGTCCCGCAGCTTCAGTTCTTTGGTTGTTGCACACCCGGTATGGGCGCCAGTATGCACGATGAGAAAACCAAGTTGGTGTCCTTCAGTATAGAATGGAGTGTGGCATTCCACTCAGACTTCCGGAACCAATCTTGCTACTTTCCCTTCTAATGGAGAGGCCCTCCGACAAATTGGTGTCAACCGTACCAATAAGTAATAGGGGATTTTGGATCCCTAATGGACAACAACTATGTCTCAAATGTGAATGACAAAGGGGGTGTCATTTGTATGCCTAACCCCAATGTCCTACCTATCTACAAACTTGTTTTTGTGTTCCCCAAGGGGGGTTAAACTGAGTTTAATTAATCCAATTTTAAGTCTCTCTTGAATTAGGGGGAGAGTGTGTGTGAAAACGTGGTGTGAACCCACTATCGCCAGATATTAAATGCTGAAATAAAAAACTGATACTCAAATAAAACTTTAACTTTTTATTTTTCAAATGTAAAAACTAATTGCTGGAAAACAAAATGCAAATGGTGCATCGAAACTTAGACTAATTTATGTAAAATTCTATGTATAATTTTTGAAAACAGAATACAAATTTGAATTCTTCTAAAAAAAATACATGATTTGAAAAAAAATCAGTCAAAATTGATTCCAGGAAGCAAAAATATCTTCATTTCAAATATGCACCTTTTTCAGGAATTTTCCGCGCGGACGGAAATACTGCAGAGAGGATATCTTTTTACTGAATAATTAGATTTCGACCAAACCAATTCCATTGGATCGGAAATTTATGGGGATTTGATTTGACATAACAAAACCTCCCTCAAAATTCCAGTGAAATGAACATAGGGCATAGATTTGACTCGAAATGGAGAGATCTTGCAGGGATCGTGGCCCAGATCCACATATCTGCCAAAAATAAAACAAACCAAGTTAGATAAAATGAAAAACAAATAGGTAAGGATGGTCAAATGAAACCACAGATCTTCAGAGATCGAACCTGGTGGGAGTCGCCAAAACTATTCAGTCCCCAGTGGAGTCACCAAAACTATAGCTAGTGTTTTCACACAATCTCGTGGTAAAGAGAACCTATTAAGGATTCAGGAACCCTTAGTAGAAGTTCATAACAATGGATAAAAACTAGATAATAAGCAAATGATATGTGCAAGTAACAAACATAAAATAAATCTAACTACTGCAATAAAATGATAGATCAATAGGAACCCATGAATGAAACTTTTTTTTTTATATTATATGGAAAACATGGATTTGCAGTAATGGTTACCTCAAAATATGAGGTGATGGAGGCCGTTACAGTAGTACGAAGGGTAGCGCGCCGGGTGTCTAGACTTCCTTGCCCTTCTCCAAATGCTCAATGGGTGGCCAAGATTCAACTAGATGGGCACAAAAGCTTGAAAGGGTAGGCTAGCGTGCTGTAGGAAAGTTGGCAGCATAAGGGTATGAAGAGTGATTATGGATGTATGTGAAATGGGGGGCCTCCATCACCTTTTTATAGTGATTTTGGGTGGTGGATTATTGACCCAAGGTTTTGGGCAACTAATAGTATTGGCTAGTGGTATTTTGATTTTTCCCTCTTTTTATTTTATTTTAACTTTTTTCCTTTTTCGTTTTTAGGGATTTGACCATTTTTTATGGGATTTTATCCTTTTTTGGAGGATTTTCATTAATTGAGGAGGGAAATAATGACTTTTTTCCCATTTGGTTACCAATTTGTAGTTTTTGAGGGTTTTGGAGGCCAAAAATGTAGGAAAAGTGGATATATGGGTTATGTGACTAAGGATATGAGCTAGTGAACAATTTTTGGGTGTTAACAAAATCCATATAGATCTTTGAAGGGAGACATACCAATCGAGAGGTGAAAAGTAGTGTTGTAACAAAACACTCCCAAATGGAACCAAGTAGTCCATGACTTTTGCTAGCCTATGACATAGTTTCTTAAGTATCCTTCCAGCTATTGGTTCACTCTTTCTGTTTGGCCATCAGTCTACGGATGGTAGCTGGTGCTCATGTCCAAACTTGTCCCCACGAATTTGAACAGTTCTTGCTAAAAATTGCTAGTAAACTTGCTATCTCTGTCACTGATGATGGACTTGGGTATGCCATGAAGTTTGAAGACTTATTTGATGAAAATTTCAACCACTTGGTGGGATGCAATATTAGTTACAACAAATACATGTCCATATTTAGTCAATCTATCAACCACAACAAAAATATTGTCTTTACCTTGGATTTTTGGAATCTCAATGATGAAATCTATCGATACACTTTCCCATTTTTGTTCAGGAATAGGAAGTGGTTGTAAGAGCCCTGTTGGATGAGTATGATCTACTTTTTTTTGTTGACATGCCTAACATGACCTGACATACTCCATCACCTCCTTCTTCATCCCCTTCCATGTGAACCTTTCCTTCACTTTCCTATAAGTCTTCACAAACCATGGATGTCCTGCTAGAGGCACATCATGGGAAGCCTCAAGGATCTTCTTCTTTAGTATGGATTCTATCCAAAAATATCCTATCCTTATACTAGATAATATCATTTAGAATATTGTAAGCATCATCATGAATTAATCCATCAAACAAATCACAAACAAACTGGTTCTTTGTGTACTCTACCCCAAGCTGTACTTTCCAATCATCATGAAATTTGAGCAATGCAAGTGTAGGTTTTCTAGAAAATACATCAGCTATAATGTTCATCTTACACTTGTTATATTCAATATCAAAGTCAAATTCTTGGAACTTTCTCACTGACTTATGTTGCCTATAATTCATCTCCTTTTGGGTTAAGAAGTGCCTCAAACTATTGTGATCGGTCTTGATAATGAACTTACCCCCTACCAAATACTGTCTGGACTTGACTAGCACATGCATGGTGGCTAGCATCTCTTTGTCATAAAATGAATATAACCTTTCATGGGGCTGCAACTTTATGTTATCAAAGGCCAAGGGGTTCTTATTTTGCATCAAGATCGCTCCAATTCCATTCCTTGAAGCATCACACTCAAGAACAAAAGGTTGAGAAAAATATGGAAGTGCAAGAACAAGACAACTACTCTTTACCTCCTTCATTCTATTTAAAACTTGCTCAGATTCTTCTGACCAATGGAAAGCTCATTTGTTAGTGAGGTCTATCAAAGGAGATGTCAACTTGGAAAAACCCTTGACAAACTTCCGGTAGTAGGTACATAGCCCAATAAAACCTCTTAGTTCAGTGATATTTTTAGGACTTGGCCAACCTAGAATGGATTAGATCTTTTCCATGTCAACTTTAACTCCACCTTGCCCAATCACATGACCAAGATACAAAATATCAGTCATTCCAAACTCACACTTGGTTAGAATTGCATAAAAAGATTGATCTGCCAATATTGTTAGTAAAATATCCAAATGATACAAATGCTCTTCCCAAGTTCTACTATAGATCAAAATATCATCAAAGAAAACAATTACAAACTTATGGAGATTCCTTCTAAACACTCTGTTCATGCAAGATTGAAAAGTTGCAAGTGCATTGGTTAGGCCAAAAGGAATAACCAGAAACTAAAAGTGTCCATGGTGACACCGGAAGGGTGTATTTTGGATGTCTTCTTCTTTCATGTTGATTTGTTGGTAACCAGATCGAAGTTCAATCTTTGAAAAGTACTTGGCCCCATGGATCTCATCCATAAGCTCATCAATCCTTGGAATACGATATATGTTCTTGAAATTCTTCTTGTTCAGAGCTATGTAATCTATGCAAATCCTCATGGTCCCATCTTTCTTATTCACAAGGACTACCGATGAGGCAAAAGGACTTGAACTCGGTCTAATGAATCCCACATCAAGGAGTTCCTTGATGGTTCGCTCTATCTCATCCTTGAATATTTTTGGGTGCTTATAGGGGTGCACTTTGATAGGTGAGGTGCCTATATCTAACTCAATCCTATGCTCCACTCCTATATCGGGTGGCCTACCATGACGAAGGTCCGCAAACACCTTATTATGCATTTGGAGAAAATTTTGAATGTATTCTAGATATTTTGCTACTTCCAATGAGGTTCCCTTTATGGTGATTAGGCATTGTGTAGCTAATTCAATGTCTCCATGCCTTAGTATGGATCTCATACTGTGTGTACTTACCAGTTGTTTCAGATAGGTGTTGATCCCCCTCAACACTAACTCCTTTCCATATTCTACCTTGAAGATCATTTCAGCAACTTGGTAGTCTTTTGAATGCTTCCCAATGGAATACAACGATTGTACTCCCGAGACCATGTTAGTATCAGCCACATCCACAACATAAAAAATATTTGTAATGGTATGTTCTCCTATAGAAATATGCAATTTAGGAATCCATCTACAACAACTCATAGAATGATTAACTGGAATGATAATAGTGAAGCCTCCAAACTTTTCATTGGGTCGCTTTGTCCTTTCAACCAGAGTTGAATCAATGAAGTGTGTTTTGCCTCCATCCACTAACACAGTGATTGGTTTTCCTTGAACCACTCCTTTGAATCTAAGTGTATGGAAGCAAGTCACCCCTGAGAGTACTACAATCTTGCTCACCTCCGGAGTAGGTTCTTCTTCCGTAGTCACATAGGAAACTTCTACATATACTGTGGCCTCTTCTTCTTCTTCCTCATCTTCTCTCTCTGAGAAAAGTTCAATGTAGTGTGATTTTCCCTTAGCACATCTATGTCCTGGAACCATGGCTCTTGGTAGGTGGTGAAGCACAACTTCCTTCTTCTCAGTTCATCTCGATCCTTAAAATAGTTATCCTTTCTGAAATTTCTAGAAGGACTCATCATGGCTGGCCTTTGATTATTGAAATGAGTAGGACCAATAGTCCTAGGAGGAAATCCGGTTCTCAGAAAAGAGTCTTGCATGTATCTGGTTTGACTTGGTGCATCTTTCAAGGTAGAGGGTCTGTAATATTTCACCAAACCTTTCAAAGTTTCTGATAACCCTTCAATGAACAACAAGATCAATCTAGCTTCTGAAATATGAGAGACCATCACAACTAGTTTTTGAAGCTCAGAGATGTAGGCTTCAGGAGTTCCAGTCTGCTTCACATGTGCTAGTTCCCTGAAGGTGACCTCAGGATCTCTTCTTTCGAATCATTCAACGAACCTTCTTGTGAACTCTTCATAAGTGGTCACTTGATCATTCCCAAGAGTTTTTAGTCAATGAAACCACCATTCATTTTCTTCTCCATATAAGTGTAGATTATCCATCTTGATGGCATCTCTCTCATCCATAGGATTCAACTAAAAATATGTATCAAGATTTTGAATCCAAGAGTTAGTAGTACATTTAGATGAACCGTCAAAATAAGGTAAAGAAATCTTACCAATAGCATGTCTTAGCTCATAGTTCTAATTTTGCATCCGGAAGCCTCCTCTTGGGTTCTTCTTGTACTGTAGATCATAGAATTATTTGAATGGTAAAGCAATCATGAACTCTTCATTCAATATAAGGTACTTAACATATTTGTCCTCCCATGAAGCAAGACCTCCATTTCGAACCTCAGGTTCATCTCTTTGATCTTTAGTAAACTTGGGCATAGTAGGCCTAGAGCGAGCTTGAGATTCCATCTTGAACTCACCAGGGTGATTGTGAGGCCCAATTACTGAGAAAATATGACCATTATTTCTCTTCCTCTCACCATGTGGGTTACCATTGTTGTTCCCCTCACCATTCTTGCTTCCTAGCTATTGAGATAAGAACTCTCTGGTCTCTTTCCTGGACTAAAAAATATTGTGGGATATGTCTTTCATCCTTGCATCATGACTTTAACAAAGAGTTTAAAATCCTATTTGTCTTCATTATGAGGCATGTATGACTCTCCTTGTAGTTTCCCTTCAATAGAATTTATCTCTTCTCCCTCTTCTCCTTTTGACAAAGGATCCTTCTTCTTGGAATCTAAATTTCTTCCTGGACTCATAGAAAAAATTAATATCAGGTGTTAAAATTCAATATGTTAAGATAGATAACATCAGTATTACATTACATTTCACAACAATAGCATATACAGGATCATTGAAAGAACAACAAGCACAGCATAAACACAAGAGACATAGATTTATCCTTAGAAACCCTCATGGGGTAGAAAACCCAGCAAAGCTTCCTCAATATAGATGACCAGCAAATACAAATATGTAATCCCCAAACATGAGCTCCTTCTCCTCCTTTGCATATCTCTCCTTCTCCTATGCGAGTTTCACAAGTGAGTGTGTGTGTTAAATGAGGAACACACCTCCCCTATTTATACACTACTTCACCTGTCTTTTAACCTTAACTAGGTCAGCCCCAACTTAACCACTCAACATAATGCTAGCTGGTTTGACCCCACTAGGGGACTTAAACACCCCATACAACTAACTCTGGGCTGACCCCACTAGGGAAGTCTAATAACCCAAGTTACCACATTCCGTTGGAGGAATAAACATCGCCGGATATCCAATAAGATCTCTACGAAGGAATGAAACATATCCGGAATAATAAAGTACAATCATAATATTCTTAGAAGTTAAAATATATCAACATCAGGTTCATAGGACCATGATATGACACCACTGTAATGTACCAACAAGGGTTGATGATACACTAACTCTAACTCCTACCAGACTCAGATAAAAACTGTAGCTAGGGTTTTACCCCTAGCTTGTACAAATGAGCACCTACTAAGGAGAAGGGACTCCTTAGTAGCAGTTCAGTAAATGGAAATTATTATGCTAAAACTGAAATGTAAATTACTCTAAAACGTGTGCATGAAACATAAACAACAAGATATAAATAATGGTTTTGGTATCAATATTACCTCGAATGTGAAGGTTGGTGAAGCTCTTGCAATGTCCAAGAGGGTTGCTCCAAGCTCCAACTTGCTCCTTCTCTTTCTCCAATGGTGGAAATGGGCCAAAAGGGGCTCTCAAGGTGAAAGTGGCTCAATGGTGAGCTAGGGTTTCAAGAGAGATTTTGGCAGAGTAAGGGTATACTTGATTGTGGATATGAAATAAGGGATCTCCATCACCTATTTATAGTTTTTTGGTGGTGGAGTGCTGACCCATGGTTTTGGGAACTATATGGTTTAGGGCAGCTGTATAGGGTTTTTTCCTCTTTTTCCTCATTATTTTATATTTTTTCTTCCCTTTTTAGGGGGTTTTTGCTATTTTTAGAGGAATTTTGGATATTTTTGGAGGAAAAAGGGGTTGTTTAGCCTTTTTGAGGCTTTTTTGAGGGTTTTGTGGCCTTTTGGAGGCATTTTAGGCCCTTTGGAGGCTTTTTAGTGGGATTTTCAGGGTTTTTAAGGGAAATATGGTAGGAAAATGGACAAATGAGCCATGTAATGGGGTAGATGAGGTAGTGAACACTTTTTGGGTGTTAACAGATTGCCCCCTGATGTGCGAGGGCAGGAGCTCATCGTATGGCCGATGGACATCATAAGTTATATAAGGTTTTCCTAGGGTATGGAGAAGAGAAGAAACAAACTGAAGCCCGAAACAACGATCCCAAACAAACTGCGAGAACTAAAAGTACATAAACTCAATAATGGATGAGGAATCATCTGATCATATGGACGAGGCGGGCATACCCATGCTCGTATCAAGATATAACATAATAATAACAATGGGGTCCAAAAAAATGGTGACCTGACATATACATGACCTCAAATACTGAATGAGGAAGAATCTCAATATATGGATGAGGCGGGCATTCCCATGCTCGTATCAAGATACATAAAAAGAAGTCTGAGGCCCAAAAATGGGGACCTGTAAGATACATAGAGAACCACTGTGTACATCATAAGGGTCCAGAGGGGACACAAATTTGGGACGTACTGCTGGGCTGACCATGTGTAAGCTGAAGAACTGGTGCACTGGAATAACATCAATGCTGCTGACTGGGGTACCAGAGGAACTGATGAGCTGCTGGATCGGAGTGACAAGGGTCATCCTCTCAATGGTACACTGAACTGGAACTGATCTGGGACGGAACTGGGTACTCAAGGAAGCATAGAACTGGATGGCTTCCGAATACAATCGCCAACGCAGCCCGGACATCCACGGGAACATAAACTGGGCATTCCGAAGTGAGTCACCAATGTGCTAGAGTCAGGGGAAATCCGAGGTCTTCGACAAATAATGGAAGGGATGTAAATCCTACGCGATTCTCAATGATGCGATCAAGGTGCTGAAGTCGAGCATGTGAGAAACAACCACTCGGAGAGGCAATGATGACTCCTCTTAGAATGGTCCGTAGGCACTTAGCACAGATGGTGATAAGTCCAAGGCGTAGGGACCTCTGGGCCTATCCTCTGGAATAGAGAGGTTGTCGTCGACAGAGGGAGACCTACAACTATCAAGGCAATGATGTTTCCTTGATAGGAGCATGAGGTGGAGAACCGAAATGTGATAGTACTGATGGCAGGGATAACAAACTGGGAGGGAATAACTGGGCAAGCAGAGTGGGTGGAATCAAGCTTCCTTTGTTCAGAGTATGATGACAGGGATGATCGGGCAGCATATGAAACTGACTGAGGGGACAGGGATCATAGCTGGAATGGATCAAGGATGGTGACTGGGATGAGGAAGACTCAAGCTGGTATAAAATGGCAGGAGACTACAGAATACTCTGAACAAAGGCGACCTGATTGGGGGTGCTGCCGAGATGATCGATCATAGTGCCAAGAGGCATAGGGGGAGAACTTCTTCATGGGTTAGGGAACTAGAAGAAGTGTGTATAAAATGGTATTGTCGTGTGGATTTATACGAGCCCAGGACAGTTCATGCTCGTGGTTGCTTTCAATTTTAAGGAGTCTGAAAGCGATACGAAGACTCTGAAGTAATGGAATGGTACTGTCGTGTGGATTTATACGAGCCCAGGACAGTTCATGCTCATGGTTGCTTTCAATTTTAGAGAGTCTAAAAGAAAATAAGAAGACTCCAGGGGGTTTCTTTTTCGTGTGTTAGTCTCCAAGGCCCGAAGAAGCATAAAAGGATGCAATGAAGAACTCTTCTAGCCGGTGTGACTAGAGTATTCCTTTTTTGTAATTAGTCTACCAGGTCCAGAAAAGGGTTAAACTTATACCAGATAGACGCCCTTTCAGGTACTTTAACGAGCATGAAAGGAAGCAAGATTGCTCGGCGATCTTTTCATTGTTTTAGGAGTCAGAAAAGATCTTAATGGAAACTCCCTAAGTGCCTTTTTCGTAAAGGACTTGTCCAGCCCGAAAAAGGGATAAAATTATACTGAACAAAAGGAATGGCCAGGCAAGGAGGAAGTGTTCAATCAAGGAACAGTGAGGATGACCAAGAACGAGGGTAGGGGGGAACACTGGTGGGCCTCCTTGGGGGGTTGAATGAAATGGTGGCAAAATAACGAAACATTTGCAGTATGACAGGAGTGAATGGCTCATGTAAAAGTGTGGAACAATCCGATGGCAATCGATGTGGCATGCAAACCGAGGCAGCAAGGTGTCGGGACACAATGTTGAAATTGTACCAGGTGAGAGTGAGAAATGATCTCAAGCATCATCACGAGCTCAAAAAAATGAATCCGGCGATATAAAGAGTGTCAAAAACGGGTAACAATCGATGTGGCACGTAAACCGAGGTGACGGGGGCGTTTTGAAAAAATACCCAAAAAATCTGTGGGTGAGAGTGAGAAAGGATCTCAAGCATCATCACTGGCTCGAAAAAATGAATCCGGTGATATAAAATATGTGAAAAATGGAGAACGACCGATGTGGCACGCAAACCGAGGTGACTAGTGGCATCTAAAAAATGGACAAAAAATGACGGGGCAAAAATAAGGCAACGAGGTGACCATCATGACGGTCTCATCGCGCTGATTCCAGTGGTGGAAACGGTTCAGAAAATGGACTTCGTATGGGGTCAGAATGGCCAAAATAAGAAAAAGTCAACTAACTATAAATAGCGAGTGGGTCCAACATGACATGTGTTATTTGTACTATTTGACTTTGACTAGTGATCAGAGTGGACCAGAGCTGAGGTGGCATTTCTGGATGATCCGACTGGCCGATTTCAGATCCGGGAGATACAGGTATTCCGTCAAACTCATACCTGCATGTTTTTTAGGGTCGAGGGTTGGGTAGTGGGTCCCAGGGTTATTTGTACGGTCCACGTGGGGTGGACCACGGGTTAGGGGGATGAAACCGCGGTTGGCAACCGTGAGTTTCGGGGTCAACCACGCGGTTGAGTACTGCGTGTTTCTTGGCTGGATACGCGGTCTGGTACCGCGTGTTCCAGGGAGGAACACGCAGTGCCAAATCGTGAGGTTAGGTCGAACAGACGCGGTTAAGGACCGCGAGTGTAGGCCAGACAGCCGCGGTCAGAAACCGCGACAGGGAGCCCTGAAGCTGCAGTTTTGGGCCGAGCTATTAGGGTCTTCCGGGGGGAGGGGGAAGGACTTATTTATTTGACATGAGTCTGATGAGTCTACTTTGTGTGATTGACAGGATGCCGCAAGTTCTATGGAGAGAGTGGGAGATCCCTGATGAGATCGTGGTCGTGGTCCGAGGGGATCGCCATGTGCGATCGGTGTTGGGACTATGCTGACTACTAAAGTTTGCACAGATACCTATGATACAGTTAGCAGCGTTGTTGCTGAACCGACTGATTAGTTTCTGGGAGCCGGACATACAGGCTTTCTGAGTATAGGGTGAGAGGGTGGACCTCACTCTGACTGATGTATACTTTCTGACGGGGTTGCCCTGTCTGGGCAGGGTGGCAGACATGCAGCCGCAGGTGTCTGCGGACATAGACATGGAGGACATGCTGGAGAGGTACTGCGGTCCAGAGGCTAGAGTGCATAGGAATGCACTTCTGGTGAGAGACTTACAGGAGCCATCAGTACAGGCTATGGCGGCATGCGTGGTTTGGGTATTGGGGTCCCAGTCACCTAAGAAGGTGTCGGGGGGCCAGATGTAGCTCGTGGAGCGTGTACTGGGCTGTGTGTATTACGCGTTGGGCCAGATGTTCCTGACCTGCGTTTAGTGGCAGCTGACAACAGCGAAGGAATCTGGCAAGGGATTTTGCTATGGTTCTTTTTTGTGTGCATTTTTTATGGAGAGGGTACCCACACTGAGGCCGCGGGTGTCGATCAGAGCAGGAGGTTTGAGGGAGCCACGGATGGTGCGGTGGGGAGAGATGATGTGTCGCTGTGGTGGCGGCAACGTGGGTAGGTATTTTATGCAGGAATTGTACCTGCAGTGGCTCCAGATACCATTGACACTAGACGACTTCCCGTATAGGGACATGGACTACACAGGAGATCCAGAAGTGCCACGAGCACCAGGATAGGCATGGGGACCCGATGGTATGTATGTTGTTGCTTTGCATGTTATAGATGACAGTAGATTGATATATACTGTGACTAACATATGGGTTATCTGCAGATGTGGGTCCGAGGCCACCGCCAGGACATGTGGCACGGAGGGGGATTGTGGCCGTTCCAGCTCTTCCTGGGCGAGGAGAGGTCCGTCGCCGCGATGTGGAGGGGACACTAGAGTCCATACGGGCACTACTAGACCATTTGCTGATAGGGGTGACCGACAAGGGGTGGCGGGACGTCGATCCAGACATGGTTCAGGATTGCATGAGGGCACCCCGAGAGTTCAAATCCATTGCGATCCGGGTGGCGATCTTGGTGGACCGGGCACGGGCACAGGAGCCCGTAGGGGATGAGGATCTGCTGGAGGAGGAGCGAGGGGAGGACTCAGAGGCAGCAGATGCAGGCAGTGATGCAGGGTACGACTCTCATTAGGGAGTGCAGGGGACTCCCCCCGAGTTTTGTAGCTATGACATGTATTGTGATGAGGCTTTAGGGATGTATAGCCATTGTTTGTATAGCTGAGTACAGGGGTACTCAGGACATGTATAGCACTGAACATGTATTTTTTGATATATATATATATATGCACGTGGATGCACCTTTTTGTGATGTTGTTGTAGTTGTATGCACGTGGATGCACTTTATGATGTGTGATATGTTTGTACTGCACGTGGATGCAAGTAGTCTAGGATGTTGGGCATGTGGATGCCCCTTGTGTTTTTTATGTGATGCAACATGATGCGTGTATGATTAGGCACGTGGATGCCCCTATGGATATGAATGTGGTTTTATGGTTTATGTACATGGATGCAAATGTTGATGCGATGCAATCTTTTTTGGGTTTTTTATAAATTTTTATGAGATGTTATGGGATGATGATGCATGATGTTACATGATGTGATTGATATGCCAATCTAGGATGTTGTTTGCCATTTGATCTGCGACACTATTTTGAGCTCTTGGGACATGGGTGAATGTTATGGATTCAAACTGTCGGCTGAGTTGTTTTGTGCGCAGGAGTTTTCTAAAAAGGCAGGGATCACGCACCTAGTAGCAATTGTTGAGCTGGGAGACAAGTAGCTGGGAGTCGAGGAACACATGAAGGTGACATATGACCATCTAGAGGGCAGAAGTCAAGAGACCGGTCACAGCATCATACTCTGCCTGGTTATTGGTAGCAGTGCCTATACAGATTCCATCTCGTTGGAAGGGGAGTACAAGACCCATGCTGCAGAAGCCAGGTTGGGAGACCAGCGGCTTGCGCCATCAACGAAGCCAGTGTAACAAGGTGGAAGGTGGTCCATCTGTGGTCATGCAAAAATGATGAATGTAAGACGATGGTAAAAAAGGTGAAAAACAAAAAGAGAGCAAACTATATAATGCGGACCAATGAGGCCGTGGTTTCATTTATGGGTAAAAACGCTTAAGATACAACCCATTATAGGGGTTGCGCAAAGGGTGACCTTCAGAGTCGACTAAGATGTATGCCCCCTTGCCGAGGCAGGTCTGCACGATGTAAGGGCCTTGCCACATGGATTCAAACTTCCCTTTCCCAATTTTGTCATGGGCTTGGTCATAGGCGAGGACAAGGTCCCCTTCGTGGAAAGTTCGAGGGTGAACATGTTTGTCATAACCGGCTTTGGAGCGGTTCTTGGAAGCTTCGATGTTCTGGAGAGTGGCACGACGGTCTTCATCAGCTTGTTCAAGTGTCAGCAAACACTGCTCGAGGGGGGAAGTGTCAGGGAGAAGCTCAACAGCGATATGTAAGGTAGGAATCTAACACTCGATGGGGAGGACAGACTCTACACCGTGAACTAAATGAAACGGTGTAAAACCAGTGGCGGTCTTGGTGGAGGTATGGTAAGCCCATAAGGCAGGGAAAAGCATGTGGTGCCAATTGGACTTATGCTGGTAAACAGTTTGTTGGAGGATGGTTTTTAGGATTTTGTTGATGGCCTCTACTTGGCCATTCCCTTGGGGGTAGTAAGCAGAGGAAAATTGGTGTTCAAACTTGAGGAGGGTGGATAACTCACGCCAGACGACATCTTCGAAGTGTCAACCATGATCTGAGACCAACTGTTTAGGGACCCTGAATCGAGTGATGACATGGTTGAAAAAGAAACAGGCGGCTGTGTCAGCGGTACAGTTGAAGGTAGGCATGGCTTTCGCCCGTTTGGTAAAGTAATCGACGGCGACAATGATGTATTTGTGGCCGTTGGCAGACGGGGGTCTACATTCCATGAAGTCGATGGCCCACTTACAAAAGGGACCGACGGTGACGACTGGGTGTAATGGAGTAGGAGGTGTTCAGGCCTTGGGGGCGAAAAGTTGGCAGTTATGGCAATGCTTGACCGCAATGATGCAGTCGGTGAAAAGTGTGGGCCAGAAGTATCCGGCGCAGACTACCTTCTGGGCAGTGGCCATCCCTGAGAAATGGCCTTCGCAGGCACCGCTATGACAGTCATTAAGGATGTGTTCAGCTTCCTCGTGTGTAAGGCAACGACGAAGAATTGTGTCAACCCCTCGCCGGTAAAGGACATTGCCTAAGAGGAGATATCGAGAGGCCTGGTGACGGATGCGACGACGTCCATTACGGGTGACTTTAGGTCTGAACTTCTGCGTGCGCAGGTATAACAAGATATCACCGTACCATGGGTCATCAGACGAGATGGTGAACAAATGATTGTCGGGTAACTCATCGGAGATTGGTTTGGCCGGGAGCAGGGAAGGGAAACTAGTAATAAGCTGGGCAAGCGCGAGGGCTTTAGTGCTCTTAAGGGTTTTGAAAGTAAGGTCATATTCCTGGAGAATAATGACCCATTTAGCCACACGACCTTGCAGTAGCCGCCGGTTTAGGAGATAGACCATGGGGTTAGAGTCGGCGACGACTGTGGTATGACTCATTAAGATGTAGTGTCACAATTTTTGGACGGAGAAGACTACAGCTAGGGCGAGTCTCTCTTCATATGGGTAACGTAGGGGTGGGCCAGACAAGGTCTGGCTGACATAGTAAATGACATGCTCCTGGTGAGAAGCGTCTTCTTGAACCAAGACTCCAGACACGGCATGCTCGGATGCCGAGACGTATAGGATGAAGTCCTGGGAGAAATCCAGAGGGGAGATCAGAGGGGATTGTGTGAGAACCTTCTTGAGGGCTTCGAATGCAGCTTCTGCTTGCTCATCCCAGACGAAGGGTATGTGGGTATGGAGCAGGCGCAAGAAACCATGAACGGTAGTGGCGTAATCAGGAACGAAGCGTTGAAGGAAATTGGATCGCCCCTACAGACTTTGGAGTTTCCAGAGTGTGAGAGGAGAGGGAAGGTCTAAGATGGCTTGTAATTTCAGGGGATCAACAGTAATTCCTTTCTCGGAAACAATGAAACCCAACAATCGGCCTGCCGAAACGCAAAAGACATACCTGTGTGGGTTCAAGCGGATTTGATATTTGCGACAACGCAGAAAAACTTGCCAAAGGTCATTAAGGTGGTTCGATCGTTTCCGGGAACGAGATGTAAGGTCATCAAAGTAGACTAGCAAGATATGGACCAAGTCATGAAAGCAATAGGTCATGGCCCACTGGAAGGTGGCACCAGCAATTTTGAGGCCGAAAGGCATGACGCAATAGGAAAAGGTGCCCCATGGGGTGGTAAAGGTAGTTTTGTACTGGTATTCCTTACGGATCTGAATCTGGTTGTATCCGGAAAAACCATCCATGAAGGAGAGGACTACATGCCCCGCACACGCATCGATGAGTTGGTCAATAAATGGCATGGGGAAGTTGTCCTTGGGACAAGCACGGTTTAAATCGTGGAAGTCAGTGCATACTCGAATGGTGCCTTGTTTTTTGTTAACGGGAACGGGGTTTGAAACCCAAGTGGTATAGGCAATAGGATAAATGAATCTGGCCTTGCGCAGTTTCTCAATCTCAGCTTTGACAGCTGGGAGCTTTGAGGGATGAATGGGGCACTATTTCTGACGAACGGGGGGAACATCAAGCCATGTGTCAATGTGGTGCTCTATAATGGTGGGGTCAAGACTGGGCATTTTGGTATAGGACCAGGCAAAGACATCATGGAATTCTCGAAAGAGTTTTCTGTACTCCTCAATCTCTTGTTCACTGCAGGAGGCTCCTAAGGCAATGCATTCATTGACGCAAGGTGGCTCAGAGATATCTATGTGGATGATGGGTGAGATGTTGGCCATGTTACCCTCCTCGAAGGCGTCAGGAGCAGGAATAGGGTCCTTGAACCAATTGACCTTGGTGGGAAGGAAGTCTTTGGATTCAACCGTGAACTGGGTGGCTGTGCTAGAGGAGGATTCTTCTGGAATGAAGTAGGAATGATGATGCATATCATCCCAGGGATAATCCGGGGCCGTGAGAGCTTCAAGAATCTCCTCATCAGTACAGAAAGTTTGTGTCGTCAAATTGGTTGACGAGGGGGAAGTGGTTGAAGAGATCATATAAATGGTATTAACCTCTCGTGAAGGGGAGGAGACCGGAGGGTGGATCTCCTCAATGGTGGGTGGTGCCGTCTCAAGATCCAGATTGTTCATCTCATAGAGAGCCGCTTTGTAATCCGAGAGATCGGGACAATGATGTGAATAATGCCCGTAAACACCACATATCGCACAGGGATGGTTAGTGCGTAGTGATTTGTCTCGAGGTTTAGGGGGGGGATCTAGTTTGACAATCGAGAAACTGGGGTCATCGTCGAGCATCTGCATGTGTTTCTGTAATGCCGATAACTGTGGACATTGATGAGTCACATGGCCTAACTCATCGTACAACGAGCATTTGGGAGGAGCACAAAACACTGGGGGGTTTTTGACTGTCTTGGGAGGTGGTACAGTAGTGTAAGGTTGGGGACCTCTGCCCCGAGTGGGTTTGAGAGGAGGAGGGGGAGTCATGGAGGACGAAGGGGTAGAGACACCGGGGGGTGGCTGAGTGGTAGTAGCCATGGGTTGCACTGGTTGGAGGACGACGCTTGGTGTCGGTGGGGGGACGGGAGGTGAAAGGTACCAAACGGGTAATCCCAAGGTTAACCCAGGGAGGTAAGGGTAGCCATAACCGGGGTGCTTACTACTCCTGATGGAGGGACTAGGAAGGGGATCGTATGGATAGGTGTAACACCAATGTGGCTAGGTACCAATGGTGGTTTAGGCAACAAGGGTGGTTGATTGTTAGGTGTTTGGTTATCGTGGGATAGGGTACATAAGTCAGACACTTCGTGCGTAGATGATGGGGGAGGGATAGACTGAAAGGTGGAGGTCATCGGCGCGTCTGAGTAAACTCCGGGCCCCGTACAGGAAACAAACGAGGTGGTGGCACGAGAAACAGGTTGTTCAACCATGGGGAGAACATTTTCGGGTGTGGTGGGAGCACTGGGATCATAGTAGGTGAGATGGTCAACCTTGACCATGCGTCCCTCATGGGGGAACATCATGGTGCAAAAAACGGAAGAGGCAACCGCCTGCATGGCATACATGTAGCTGTGACCAAGTAAAAGGTTATAATCCAATTGGGCATTGATTACCTCGATGTCGATGAGGATAGTTTTGCCACCTAACTGGACGGGGACATTGGGTAGGAGGCCTTGGGGCTGGGCCGACCGGCCGTCGTAGGCGCGTAATGCAGTGGTGGACTGCTGGAGAGTAGGGGATCCCAACTTCTGCCATACGAATGTAGACATAACGCATGTGGAGGCACCTTCATCGATGATGCATCGATGGATGACAAGATTTCGAACGGAAACAGAAACTTGGAATGCTAAGGAGGAAGGCAGGCGTGGTTCGGATTGGTCCAAATCAAATGCCATTAAATTCAAATCATGTGGGTCAATCGCCCCAATGGCGGAGAGTAAAGTCTTGCGTTGGGAAGGGCAGTTTTTTAAGACTTCTAACACAGACATGGCTGTGGGAGATTGGGCTAAGTCATCGACAATATTGTAGTTTGACGCAGCCCGTGCATTGGGGTTATTGTTGATACGGCGAAGTGGGAACCGAGGTGCTTTGGGAGCGTCGTCTAGTGGAGGCTGGGGGATGCATAATGCTTGATCGGTGGGATGAGCGTTAGGGGTTTTCTTAGCAGGAGGGGCTTCAGTGGTGGAGCCATATTGGTTTCGACGAGTCTGGAGGTTGACGTCAGCGGATGACATCATCAACAAGTGATGGGTTCCTAAGTCAAACATGGGTTGATCGGGAGCAGCGTACGTGATCTGCTGTTGGGGTTGCGCGTTGGCTTGAGGGGGAGCCAATGGCTGAGTGTTCACTACGCCTTGGGTTGGTAAGGGGTTTTGCAGCACCAAAGGTGGCTGCTGAGGTTGAGGGGGGTTAGGTGGTGCCTGAGGAGCTGCATGCCCCTGGCGATGGGCATCATCGAACCAAAGTTGTCGCGCTCGCTCCAAGTGTGGGAAAGCATGTGTATAGTGGCCATAGACCCCGCAAATAGAACAAGGGTGGTTTGTTCACAAATTGGGGTTCTTAGCCTACTTGGGCAGGCGATCAGGGTTTTGGTTAGTAGGGGCCGCATTATTGTTGTCGGGGGGATTCACCGGTTGACCAGCTTGGTCTGCAGGTTGGTTGTTCCCACGATTACGGCCCTTGCCGTGGTTTTGTTGGCCCTGGTTGCGTTGGTTGTTCTGGTTTTGGTGCGGGTTTTGTTGGGCATAAAATTTCCCTTGGGAAGCAGGTGGATTCTGAGGTTACGCAGGTGCGGGAGTAGGCTGCGGAGGATGATATGTAGGTGGAGGCTGTGTAAGTGCAGCAACTTGAGGGGGTTGCTGATATGGCTGCGGAGTGGGTTGTGGGTTTGCCGCAGGGGCTACCTGTGGTGGGTAATAAGAAGGTTGGGCTTGTGAAGGCGCAGGAGCTGGGACAGCCTGCTGGTGGTAGTAGGGCTGAGGTGCGACTGAGGGAGCATAAGCAGGAGTCGCATGACTGAAGCACTGAGGTGGACATGAGGGTCCATGGGAATGGTGGTGATGTGTCATGGGAGCATACGAGTTGGTTGCTCCATACTGTGAGGTAGCCCGCGAAAGGTTGGGGCCAGGGGTAGGACATGCTATAGAAAATGGTTGGGGATGCGAAGAAACACGGCCAATGATGTTGTCTGCAGCATGGGATGCCCCCAGCGCATCGTGTTGGGAGGAATCTCTATGAGGGGTGTCAGGTATAATGGTATAAAGGTAACCCGACTGGGCATAAATGAGGTTGAACTGTTGGGCCTTAAGGATGGCCTCTTCTTCAGACTGGGGTCTTTTTGATGCCACATCCTTAGCAATGACAGGGAGAAGGGACTTGAGGAACCAATCTAGGAAGATACGGTCGTCTAATTTGATCTTGCATAAGCTACGGCATCGACGCCACTCATGGATGTGGTCCATGATATGGGTAGCCGTGTTTTGTCTGCAAGATAGGAGGATCTCAATGCCCGCATCATAGCGGACAGGCAACTGGAAGAACTGCAGGAAGGTTGAGGCAAGGGAACCAAAGGTGGCATGGGTCCCATGGGGTTGCTCAATATACCACTTGGCTGTAGAGCCAATGAAGTTGCGCTCTAAGAGACGGAGGCGAACAGAGTCGTCCACTATGGAGTTGGAGGAACACCATAAATGGAAGGACATGATATGGTTTTGTGGGTCCTCACCTGCCTTGCCCTCGAACTTAGGGATGTCAGAGGGGAGCGTGGTAGGCATGTGAGGCCATGCAGGGTCGTGTCGGATAGGATCATTGGTCAATCTAGCTAGGTCGGGCAGGTTGAGGCTAGCCATGAATGGCAAACTGGAAGAAGGATGTGACACAGTAGTGGGTTGGACCAAGTTGGGGCCAATGCCCCAAAGTGGAGGGGCAGGGTTGGGGATGTTGCCCCCAAGTGGGGGAACTAAGGTAGTATAGGATGGGCCTGCACCACCATGGGTAGTGTGAGCCACTGATGGAGTGGGGATAGGTAGTCCTACTGCGGGAATAGGTGCAGTGAGAGGAACGGTAGATGGGGGCCCCATGGAGGGCATACCCAAAGCAGGCGTAGTAACTGGTGTAGTGGTGGATGTGCCACCAATGGTCCCTACAATGAAAGGAGTGGAAGTCGTGCCAGCCATGGGGCTAGTAGGGGCAGTGTAAATGGGGTTCTCAGACTTTGCCTTAGAATCAGAGGTAAAGTAAGGGGCGTCAATATCTGGTGACGGAGTCCTATGCCGCTGACGAGTGGAGTCAAGGGACAAGGCTCGTGATCTATGAGAAGTAGTATCAAGTGATGATGATCTGTGGCAATGACGGGTGGTGTCAAGTGAACCGTGCTGTGGGGGCTCGCCCCTAAGGCGCCGAGAATGTCTCGGGGACTCAATGGTGACAGATGGTGTGAAATCTCTGTGGGTTGAGGTGAGTAAAAAATAGCTCAAAAACCCTAATGCAACCGAGTGTGGAGAAGGAGAGCTCAAAAAACAAGGCACTCAGGCCAACAACCAACTTAAAACACCTACTGTAACAGTTGTGCTACAATAAGTGGACTATCAACAAAGATGGTCAGAATACCAACAAGCAGCAGGTTTCCTAAAAATAAAAAATGGTGGACTCACTAGACCAAAAGGAGGTAAGGGAGCATGCAAACACCTAACTAAAACGTATTCTGACTCAACTAGACATATCCTTTGCAAGGTGATGATATCCAAGTCAGACAATATGAATAGGAAATCCAAGTGGCTAAGGTATCCCCCTACCGGGAGGGACACCGGGTAGTCAATCCTAGAAGAATGGCAACTAAGATACCCCGTTCATGACACGTCCAGAAAGGTGAATCTACTGGTTGGTCCTTTTACCACAATACCCCAATACAGGGATATCCTGAGAACTGTGAAAGGTAGCCCTTCGGTTACTGAATGGAGTGCGGTATTCCACTCAGGCCTCCAGAACCAATATCGCGACTTCAACCCTCCTAGGGGAGAGGCCCTCTGGTAAACTGGTTGTGACTGTGCCAAAAAGTAGTAGGGGATTTTGGTTCCCTAATTGGACAACAACTATGTCTCAAGTGTAAGTAACCGAGGGGTGTTACTGGAAGCCTATCCCCCCCGATCCTACCTAACTACAAAGATTCTTTTGTGTTCCCCAAGTGGGGTTAGAATATTGGTTGAGTTAAGTAGATTTTAAGGCCCACTTGAATTATGTGACAGAGTGAGTGCTTGTGAGGTGATGAACCCAAAATAGAAGTGCCACAAGGGGGGCAACTTCTAACTATCAATAATACTGAAATTGAAACTTTAACTTGCAAAATTTTCTGAATTAAAAATGCTGAAATTTTAAAAAGATTCTGTTAAAGGGAACAGAAATTATGTTGTAGAAAGACTGTAGGGAAGTGGGGCTGCAGGTAGGACAGAGGGCTGTTCAGATGCAGAAAATATTGCAGAGATCAGACCGCGGGTCTGTGGCGAATCTGAGCAGGCGGACCGCGGGTTTAAGGGAAACAGATGCGGACAGGTCGTGGCTTTTGGGCCGACAGAGGCAGTCGGGATGCAGGAAACAGGGAAAAAGACGCAATTGGGTCATGGGAAAAAGGCTGGTAGACGCAGTCGGGACACTGGAAAGGGGCTAAAAGCCGCAGTCGGGAGGCAGGAAAATGGCCGACAGGCGCAGTCAGATCGCAGCAAACAGGCTGATTAGCCGGGTCGGATCGCAGGTAACAGACTTGAATCCACCGGCAGGGCATCGGAAACAGTCTGAGAGCCGCGGTCGGGTTGCAGGTAAAGGCCTGAAAGACGTGGTCGGGACGCGACTGCAGAGGAAAAAGACGCGGTGTATGGCGGTCGAAAGGGACAGCCGAAAGAAAAAAAAATATTTTAAACTGAAACCAGAAATTCAAAACCTAGGGGAGTCGCCAAAACTATAGCTAGGGTTTTACCCCTAGCTTGTACAAATGAGCACCTACTAAGGAGAAGGGACTCCTTAGTAACAGTTCAGTAAATGGAAATTATTATGCTAAAACTGAAATGTAAATTACTCTAAAACGTGTGCATGAAACATAAACAACAAGATGTAAATAATGGTTTTGGTATTAATATTACCTCCAATGTGAAGGTTGGTGAAGCTCTTGCAATGTCCAAGAGGGTTGCTCCAAGCTCCAACTTGCTCCTTCTCTTTCTCCAATGGTGGAAATGGGCCAAAAGGGGCTCTCAAGGTGAAAGTGGCTCAATGGTGAGCTAGGGTTTCAAGAGAGATTTTGGCAGAGTAAGGGTATACTTGATTGTGGATATGAAATAAGGGATCTCCATCACCTATTTATAGTTTTTTGGTGGTGGAGTGCTGACCCATGGTTTTGGGAACCATATGGTTTAGGGAAGCTGTATAGGGTTTTTTCCTCTTTTTCCTCATTATTTTATATCTTTTCTTCCCTTTTTAGGGGGTTTTTGCTATTTTTAGAGGAATTTTGGATATTTTTGGAGGAAAAAGGGGTTGTTTAGCCTTTTTGAGGCTTTTTTGAGGATTTTGTGGCCTTTTGGAGGCATTTTAGGCCCTTTGGAGGCTTTTTAGTGGGATTTTCAGGGTTTTTAAGGGAAATATGGTAGAAAAATGGACAAATGAGCCATGTAATGGGGTAGATGAGGTAGTGAACACTTTTTGGGTGTTAACAAAAACAATGAATTCAAAGACTAATTTTTTTTGGAGATTGGAAAGATGAACATTATAGATGAAAGGAATAATTTTATGGATGCAATTACCTTTGAAAAAATAACTTGGACGATTGATGGTTCGAATTCATCAAGGATTAAATATACTGCAATGCTCCTAGGAGCCCCATCATATGAAAACTAGTACTTCAACTATACAATGACTAGAAGCTAAGGATTAAGGTTTCTGACTCAAGGAGGATAATCAACATACATTCATAAGACACTCCATAAATTTTGAGGAATTTCTGAGAAATATTCACAAAGATACTAGCAATTTGACATTCCAAGATTACACAACTTGTTATTTTCATGATCTCCCAAACAATCAATGAAGTCTCACTAATTTCTCATATAATACATGTATTGGGTCATTTAACATGTTAATTAGCATTAGGAACAAAAATAAACTCATTTGGAACTATTGTCATTCATTTATCACATGTATTCTGAAAACTAGTCAAATTCTAGGCAAATCTAGAAGGGGTGGAGAAACATCAGAATATTTCAGAATTATGTAATATTAAATGATATGAATGATATCATATATTTATAATGACTGTAATTACCTCATATATTATCCAATATTATTCTTAAAATATTACAAAAAATCCTCTCCTCTTCTACACAACAATCTAGCACTGGAAATCACTAAGAAGCTCTGAGATTCGAACCATAGAATTCATGAAGCTTTCATAAATTCAACCCACACTTGGATAATATATAGGAACTGAAATAAAACTCAATTATAATTTATAAATAATAGCATCCTCTCCTAGGAAGCGAGGGTACATCACCCAACTTGGACTAGGGGCACATGTCCCAAGTCTCTGAGGAAAAATTGCTCTCATACCAATACTCAAACTAAGTAAATATGTGAAGGGGGTGCACACCAGTTTATTTATATAGAGAGGATGACCTGAGGAGCAAGACTCCTTAGCTAATGTTCCCTCCATGAGTGGATACAGAAAGCTAGCTTTCCTACCTTTTCCTTTTTGCTTTGATTTCCTCCTTTTTCCTCTTCTATTTGCTTTTCCACTTTCTGCTTTAGATTTTTTTGTCTTTTTCTGGTTTTTCTGATTTATCCTGCTTTTCTGAAATTTCCTACTTTTTTATTTATCTTGCTTTATGCTTTTATGTTGCTTATGATTTATGCTACTTTTCCTGATTTTTTGTTGCTTTTCTGATTTGCTCCATCTTTCTTTCATTTTTCCTGATTTTCTAGATTTAGGTGCTTTCTCCTTTACTTCTCCTCCAAGTCTTCTCCAAGTCACCCTTATCCACTAATGCATCCTAGTGGATCATTATCCTCATTTATTTCTCATAAAATTATTAAATGCATGAAAATTAAATATTCCAAGTGAATAATAAACTTTGGATAAAAATTAATTCACACTCATAATTAATTAAATGCCTGGAATTCAAAATTAACCCCATGATACTGAAGTTGTCTCCTCAACCCAAGGGATTGGTTGAGTTAGAAACTTGATCCAATGTTCACTGTTGAGGAGACATGAAAATAATCAACCAAAGTGAAATACCTACTAAGAAACAAGGTTTGGTAAATCTAGGTCTGCATACAATAAATGCAATCAATGTTCTAAACAACTGTAAGAAACACTTATCTTTCATTTCCAAGGAGTAATCAAAAGCACAGAAGCCCATAGAGCAAAAGAACCCTACTAAAAGAGGACATTTCACTCAAATAGATACAAATTATCTCAAACAACCTCAATTAATTCCAAATCAAATCTAATAGGCCCAAATTGATTCAAATATATCCAAATTGGGTCAAAACACTCCAAATTGGGTCAAAACGCTCCAAATTGGTTCAAAGAGCTCCAACTTGGGACAAAAAGCTCCAAATTGGACCAAACAAGCCCAAATTGGCTCAAAACAATCCCCAAAATCAAGTTAAGAACAATCAAAAGGAAAAGATCACACTTCCAAGGGGTCCTAACTAGACCAAGGACCAGCAAAGACTCCCAAAAATATGACAAAAACTCCCTAGGTAAAGTCAAAATTGAAAACACTACCTACAGGAGGCACACGTTGGTGAAGTACTGACACATTAGGGTGTAACACGCCCTTGAGAAGACCATCACCTACATGTTTCTAGCAGACACGCATCTATCATAAGGTTCACCTACATGTGGGTACTGAAAGTCTCTAAAAATCAAGTCCAACTCCTAAACTTGATAGTGGAAGTGTCTCATTAAATCCCTAAGATCATTCCTAACTTGAAAATAGACTAATAACTTCAAGCAAACTAGAGAAATAAACATGGAAACTCCAAAGCGGATAGGATTTCTCCCAAGTGGATTCGCCAATTATGTTGGAAGGAAGAACTATCCTATGAATGGGTCTGAGGCCACCAACATACTAGGGTTGAAAAGGAAGACATCTGGGGATTTGCAACAAGAAAAATAAACAAAGAGTTTGAAATTTATAAGGGCATGTACCTTATTTATGAATTTTGATCCTATCTTTCATTGGAATCATTGAGCTTTGCTCCTGATATTCAACCAAATAACTTGCAAAACCAACTCAAAAACCTTCCTCCAACACATTTGGATACAAATGAATGATTGAAATTCAAATAGAGCATAAAAGTTAATCTAATGAATATCAATGAGTAACCAAATATGATGCAAGCATAAACATAGTTGTTAGGAAAGGGAAATATGTATATTATTTCATTAATAATTGAATCAAGTATGAAGTTACCTTCCTTCTATTCAAGCACCTCACGAAACCTTGATTCAATATCTCCTGCTTCTCTTCTCCAAGAATCCAAACCACAACTCAAATGCCTTAGGGTTTGATAGAAACTAGGGCATAAATGGAAAGGGAAAGAGGGTCATAATTTCTCCAGTGTAACAATACTTGGGCCAACTGTCCTCTTCATGGCTAATCTTCCTTTCTTTTATAGTGGAAAGAGATAGTTGGATCGAGGAAGGAATAGTTGTAATCGAGGAGGAGGTTTCTGAAACCACCCAAACTGCTCCAAATTTAATATTTTTTATAATTTTTGGAATTTTAAAAGGTACACGCATGTGACACAAGGGAGAGGTGTGCACGACATGCAGGAGAGACAAGTGCAACATGCGCATGGATGAAAAAATAGGATGAAAATGCCATTTTGAGGGATTTTCAGGGGGTGTTTTTGTCTCCAAGTATGGTCAGAAGCACCCTAACTACTATATAATAAATGAATAAGTTAAGGACACACTATTGAGCACTCAAATATGGCTCTTCCATCCATAGTGTCCTTTTGTGTGATCAACAGTAGCTTTATGAAGTGTCGTCGTGAGAGCATCAACATTCAAGTGTCGTCACGGACAAAGAAGTGCCAATTTTGGTTAAAACAAATTCCTTGACAAGATCCACTGAATAAGTTATTAAATTCTTATGGTGAGGTAAGGAAACTTGTGGCCTACACTGAACTAATTGGAATTCTATTGCAAATCCAAAAAGTGAGGTTGACTAGGGGTTGGAATTTATTCATGAATTTGGCATATCTCTTGTAGCAAAATCACTATGGAGTTAGATCACTAAAATATCACCTTGGAAAAGGATAATACTCAAAAAATAGGTGGAGCGTGATATCATTGTTGATTGGATTGTATCCGATGATAAGACCTTCAAAGGAGGCTCTTCACACTAGAAGGCACTAGTGTCATCCTTCCTGGTAACTGGCCCTTATCTTTCATGGAAAGTTGGCAATGGTCGATCGGTGAAACATGGTGCTAATGAGATTATGGGATGTGGTCAAGGAATAATCCTCTCTCTTGAACTATATATTCACTTGCAATCACACAATTTCAATGTTATTTCCCATGTTGACAATTCTCATATGAAAATTTAGCACCAAGGTTGGAGGGATTCCCAAGCTCTTCACTTTCCCGAAATTTTGTTCCAACAATGGAATTCCTTCACAATCTAATTGAGGAGAGTACACATTCTAATATACAAGGAATGAGCCTCCCTTGTGTTCATATGAAATCTAGCAGGGGGCTCATATATACTCCATTTGGTCTACCAAGTCCAACTTTTGACCATTTGACCTTCCAACCATGGTTGTGGGCTTGTATATGGAAAGTGAAATCTCCTCTTAAATGTAGAATATGGATTTTGTTATTGGTGAAAGTGGTCACTTTGGATTAATTCTAGAAATGGAACATTGCAAGCCTAAGTAGAGGTTATTTGTGTAAGAGAGCAAAGGAATCATCCACCCACCTCTTCCTCAATTGTGACTACAGAAGATAGGTCTAGCAGGATGTTGATACTAGTATCAAAACTAGCCATCTATGGGACAAGGATACTATTGAAAAGAGTCTGAATTCATGGTTTGGTTTCCCAATAGTAAATCCTATCAGATGCCTCCTTTTCTTGGTTACATAGGGAATTTGACTTGCATTCAATTCTCACCTCTTTGAGGAGCACAAGGCACAAACCTTCCAATCTGTGGCGCAAATCTTCTCACTCCCCCAATTTTACGAGGAAGAGACTAAGATGTGAGTTCCTTGGATTATAGGTGAACTACAGATTGATAAGTCCCAGAACCGTAGATTCTTTAATGGCGCTTGAAACATACCCAATCAATGGTGTGGGATGGGAGGGATTTTGTATTCTTCATACACCTCATACATTTCTTTTAAGGAAAATATAGGCCAAGGGATGAACAATTTTGTGGAGCTCCAAGCACTTTGTACATTGTTAAAACTTAGTTTGGAGAAGAGTGTTCGACATCTCCACATCTATGGGGACTCGACACTAATGGTCAATTGGATCAAGGGGAGATTCAAATTACTAATATATTCCATCAAAACCTTGGTTTGATCCTAAAAGAAATTGTTGGCACTTATAACACTTTTAATATTATCCACATATTCATGGAACACAACCATTAGGCCAACTTCCTCTCAAAATCAGGACTCGCTCTTTTGATTGGCACTATCAACTACAGCTCTTATCTGGAAGGCATCATGTGCGAGCATACACTAGACTGAGAACAAGTTTAAACATCGCTCAGTACAATAGTGCACTATTTTTATGCTCCTACCTGAGATACTTTTTATGAATATTCTAGCACCTAAAGATGTCTATATCAAAATAATATATGCACCTAAATAATGTGTTTTTATTCCCTAAAGGCAATAGAAATAGAATTTTTTTCTTAGAAAAAAAAGTTATTAAAATCACTCTTTACTCAAATTTATACTTGTCTTTTTTAAATATTATCATTTAATTTTAAATATATCATGTTTCTTTTCCTAGTATAATTAAGTTATATTATTTTATAATTTAATATATCATTTATTCATTTTATCAACCTTTGATCTAGAATTCTCCTCAACAAAACTATCATTAATATGATTATCCATTCTTTTATTTTACCCCTTTTTCTAATCTATTTTATTGAGTTGGCTTTACCCCTTTTTTTTCTAATCTATTTTATTGAGTTGACTTAAATTTATATATGTTATCTTGTTTTATCTATATTTATATCCTCTTATAATCAAATTAAGTGTTTATATTTGAGTTAAATTTTCTATAAATTTGTTTTTAATTATTTATTTATTACATCTTTACCAATTTGTTTTTAATATATAAAATTCTAATAATATATGAATTTGATCATACCTTGTATTTATTTATTATTTGATTCAATATTATTATTTTTTAATGTTTAATTTCTTTTAATTTATTTATTCATTCCATCCATCACATTTTTATTATGTTTTAATGTTTTTATTTATTTATTTATTCATTCCAAGATCACATGTTTAATATCTTATAAGTTGATTTTGAGTCCTTGATGATCCATAGATTATATATATATATATTACAAAACGGCTTAAAAAATTAGTAAGAAACACAAAAGGACTATGATCTCACAAGAAGGTAAAAGAAAAGGACAATACATTGGTAAAATGTTCCATATCACATGTACTTTCCACAAGTCACCATCCTTTTTACCATGTCTTATTAAAAATATCAGTAACCACTTTGATCATAAAGGTAAAATAGTAGTGATGTTTATCTTTCAATTTCCTTATTCCATTATTCCTCTATTATGAAACGAAAATGGTGTAGGATTCCAAGTCTAAAAAGGATTCCCATGAATGCAACATGTGTAATAATTCATAGGATTAGGAGGAGAATGTGTGGGTACATAGTAAATGAAATTTTTGGGGTGCGTGTAGGAGATGGAAAATGAATCATCTTGAAGAGGAATTCATGGTTGTAGAGTGAAAAAAAAACGATGGAGATAAATATAGCTATGTTACATGTTGCATATATTGATTGCCATTTCTATATGAGTTACAATATAATGGAGATTCGAGAACATAATGTTATAAACTTCCGAATGAATTATGTAGTAAATAAGGAAAACACTTGATTTCCTTTTGTGATTAGTTGAGAGGAAGATTTATTATATGGCTAATTGAAGATTGGTGAGGTTCCTGAAGTTGTGATATGAGATTGATGGAGTGAAGAGTGACAAACTTTGGGTTGAATGAAAAATAGAACTTAGTGAATTTAATTTTCCACTATGTTCTCATAATCCAACTTATGGGTGCCAAAGAATGCTTATTAATTGGAGGTGGATCACTCTCCTACAAATAGTTTGGGGGAAAATATTTTAAGGAAGTATTTATATTTATTTTTATCTTTTTATGGTTATCTTCATTTTACACGTCTAACTTTTCTTTCTTAAATTTACTTAAATATTTGAATTATAGTAAATTATGTATTTTAAGCATATGATTATATTTGAATTAATATATTACTTAATTAACTTTCACATTTAATTTACATTACAAACTCATAGGTGCTATTGGAATCCCCACAGCGAATTACTATTCCAATGGGTAATCAAGATTTTTTTTTATTGGAGTTCCCTTCTACAAAAGGGTGAAAACTTAGGTACAGCACAAGCACAAACCTATAGGTATAATTAGCCATGAATTAAACCTTGAATCATGATATAAACCCTCTAGATGGAATTCTTCTCTAAAGATTCATATAAAGGGCCCAATTTTGAGGTTTTACACACTAATAAAGGGTTTCCTCTAATAAACAATGTTTCTTGGATGAAAGACATCATCTTGTTCTTTTAAAGACATCATTCTAAGGAACATAGTCCATCAAGGAATCCCTAAACCATGAGACATATCCTCTAGTTATAATTGTTATCCTTAGTGGGTAAGGATCCTAATTTTGTGGTTTATCATAGAAAAGAAGCATATACTGATAGAAGGTATGCCTTGAGGACGATATTCTATGTATTGCAACTTGAATCACCCACCTATAAAGGGAATTCAATGTGAACGTTGTGTCAAACATGAGACAATCCCTTTGGATAAAATCATTGGCTATGAGTGGGATAAGGTCCTAATTCTAGGGTTTAATGCACACTAATAATCCTTACAAAAGCATACTTTGAATCTAAAATGCAATTTCTTTCACCTTGAAGTACTTATCATTAAGGGACATCGACTAGGAGGTTGGACCAAGACCATAGACAAGCCTATTGGATGGAATAAATGGATTAGGAGTGGGATATTACCATAATTATATTGTTTGGAAAACTAGGGAAGGGTATCCTCTCCTATTCCATGCTTCGATGCTAAAATTTAGGGGCTTTCTTCTTAATCATCCACCTATAAGGTAAACTAGCAATGAAGGAAACCTAGGCAATGGCATAGTCCCCACGGATGGAATCTTTGTATGAGTAGTATAAGCACCTAATTATTAGGTTTGGTGCATAAAGGAAGGGTCTCCTCACATAAATGATGCTTTGGTGCCTTAAATATGGCCTCAATCCAAGATACAAGCCCCATAAGTGGCATATGTCCATAATTATGAGGTTGGCATAACAAGGATAGGGAGTATATGCTAGGACATCATTAAGGGCTCAAAATTATGGGCTTAGGTGTTGAATAAAAATTCCAAGTCTTGTGGGAAATTCATTAATCACTAGACCATGACACAAACCCTATACAACGAGTCCTTGGCTGATGATGCTATACTATATGTATTCGAAAGTTTGAAGAACTAGCAGGAGTTTACTCAAAGCCAAGGCATACTTCAAGGGAAAAAAATAGCACTTGTTGAGGTCATAAATGTCATTTTTATGGTTAAACGAAAATACACATGGCCCTAGATCATTACGAAAACCCTTAAGAAGTAATATTTGGACCGCATATGGAATATGCATTGGATTTCAATGATGGAGAGATCACAAGTCTCTGTCTTTTATCAAGACAATGCTCAAGGTTAAAAATTAGGGTTTTAGACCCCATAGACTTATTCCAAAATTAGTTGGACACGCATCATACCATGACATGGGTCTTCTAAAATGAATATTAGTGGTAGTGTATTAGTCACAATAGCAACCTTGCTTATACAATTTATTCTCATTAATATACATGGTAATAATGTTTTAATATATATGCATACATATATATATATGTAATGTGGATGTGGATGTAATTTTACTAGAGTTTTGTAGTTTTGTAGTTGGATATAATATGTAAGCATTATATAAAGCATAGTCATTATATAATGAGTGAATATTATTTAGTCTAATAAACTTGTGATAGTTTAAGTAAAAATATAACTAAAAATATTAAATTTAATAAAATAAAATAAATATAATTTCTGTATTATTTATTATAGAATATAATTTCTTCACTATATTCCAATTATATAAACATTCATCAACATTTTATTATTATAATCATATTTATAAATGCTAATAAAGTAACTTAATGAATTAAAACAAGGTGCCTTGGGTATGTCTAACTATAAATATTTGAAAAATCGATCTAAATGTAATACCAAGACATGACGCTTCAGTGATGTTTGTTGCACACAAGTCTAAAATTTAGGCTGGTGTGATGTTATATTACTACATTCTTCAAGATCCTCATCTATTTAATGGATCAATTAATGAAAGCAAAATTTAATAAATCAATTAATGAAAAGAACATGAAATGCCGAAATATCTTTCCCTTTTAACGGATCAATTAAAGAACATCAAAATTTCATTTAACGGATCCATTAAAGAACGTCAAAATCACATTTCTTAGTGCTTTTTTTCATCATAAGATTCCAAAATTTGCTAAACACTTGTCATGAATTACCACGGGTAACCTTGGTGACTGGTGATATAGATTTGTTGATGTGGCATTATACCGTTGGAAACGGTTTTCCATGGAGCTTTTTATAGAAAAGAATTTGGCAACTAGTCGGAGAAAGTACTTTTTAATTTGTTGATCTGCGATTGTACGGTTAGAAAAGGTTTTCCATGGATCTTTTTATTGAAAAGATTTTGGCAACTGGTACTTTATGGTATTTAAAACCACCTTGTATTCTTACGGAATTTGTATTCTGGCCTTGGATTCTGCCCGAATTTGTATTTTTGAAGGAGATGCAAGCCGATAATAAATTGCAAGGAGATGGCGGTGTATCTGAAATTCTAAAAAGAAAAAGCATGCATTGGATTTAGAATGTTTGTGACCGTTTGAAATGGATTTGTGACCGTTTGAATTGTATGGGATATAAAATATTTGCGACAACAATTGTTGTGCTAGTTTCATCTAAGCTTCTTCTGTATTCTGCATTGCTTTCTTGGTTTGGTTAGTTATTTGGTTTTTCTTTCTTGCTTTCAGCACCAAGCTTGTTTGTTGGTTTTTACCAACCATTTTCTTTAATCTACGTTTTGTCTGTAGCTGGTTTTCCTGGTTGATATTTTTTCATCTTTTTTGGTTTGTGTTTGCATAATTTGGTCCAGTGATTTCATTTTGCAGCAGAGTATAAACAAAGGAGTTGAAACAATTGATCTTAGAGGAGAGAATTCTTTAATATGGTTTTGCAATGAGCTGCTCGGGCCATTGCATCTTTTAAATTGTTGCCCACAATGATCAGATATCGACCCATTTATTTCATATTAGGTATGTGCCATTGGAGCAAAGGAAGCTTTTCCACAGAAATAATTCTTTGATACGTCAAACTCTTGATATTAGACGTCTGCAATTCGAGAATGGTCGAGAGCTGTGACAATGAAGGAGGACGATATTTTTTCATAATGGAGTCACTTTTGTTGATTGGCGATATCTCCTGCCACGCCATTTACGGTCAGTAATCGCTACCCATAAACTTCGTTTAGTTTTAACATTCTTTCTTGCTCTCTGGAGGTATTAATTTGAATTGTTTAAAGCATTTTCCAAAGATTTTATTATTTATGTAAGGTATGAGTTTGAGATCCACATCATGCAGGGTTTTATGATGTGAAAAGTTGATGTTTATTTTTCATTGTTTTATGCATTGAATTTGCTGGACAAACTACTGCATTGAGTTCGCTTTAGCTGTATTAATAGTAGGTGCCCATTAAGGTTTTTATCTTATCTTATATATGTTTTCTTGTTGTGTCTAGTCCCGTCTGGTTGCTTTCTGCTAAATTTGCTCTGATCCGTGTATATAATTTCAAACATTTTAATGCATCTTGATATTCAAGATTGTTTATTATAATTCAATTTTCACGGTTATTCAAGATCATCATAATCTGGTTGTTTAATATAATGCAGATTGATTTTAAGGTTGTTTATAGCTTTGAATGGATGTGTGAGTTGGTTGTGAATAGATGTGTATGTCTTTGTAGTGATCCTATCCATTTATAAGTGGTGTACATAAACTTATTTTGAGCCACGTCTTTGTTAGTTGTTGGGTAAATTTTTGGGCTGCTTAAAAGTTTTGATATCTGCATTGATGGTATAATTTTAATTTTTAGGTTTTTTTTAAGGGATGATTGATATTTTATGTATGTTTATAACTTAGTAAAGGAAGGTAATTAAACTGTTTTATTACTTTCATTTTTTAATCCTTTTTAATCCTTTCATTATAGTTCAGAATATATTTTGGGTGGATATTTAACGAATAAGTTTTTATTCAGATGGATAACACCCTGCTCGATCCTCCTTGCGGTTAGATAGCCACATCTCCATCCTCGTTAGATTCATTGTCCTCATCTCCATCCTCGTTAGATTCATTGTCCTCTATATAGGCGCTAAGCACAAGAGTCTGGTCGTGTTCTCAACACCGTGCTTAAAGTCATCTAAAGAAAATTCTGAAATTTTATAGAAGCAATTTACTTATTTGGATTTCTATTTCAAGTACAACCAAAAAAATAAAATTAGAGGACATCACTCTATTGAAAAAATTAGAATATTCTGAAAAAAAAATAAAGCTATCTCTATAATAAAGGATTAAAAAATTATGCACCTACTCACTTATGGATTGTTTTTCTCTTTTGTTTATCTGTTTTGTTTTTAAATTTCCATAAATTATTTTTTTGGCTTTGAATTACAAGATTTACACAATTAAAATAGAATTGTTTTTAATATTTTCTTCATATTATTTGATTTGTTAATTTTACAATAAAAAGTAATATAAATCTATCATAAATAAAAAAAACATGAATTTTTCACATCCTTTATTTTCTTATCCTAAATATATATGTTAATTATATGACAAAGAGTGAAATAATAGAAGCTCAGGTAGACACACTCTCAATCCATGACGTCTCAATCACCCTCCCTTCCAAATAGGTGTCTATATTATTTATTATCTTTTTAAATATAATATCTTGTATTTTACAAATAGAATACTATATTATGGAAGAGTTTGACATTAAATTAATACCATATGTTATATATACATGGTATAATAATTTAAGTTATAATGTTGGATTTAATTATATTTATAATTAATTTACATTTAAGATAATTTTTTGTTTGGTTTTGTTTCTTTATGTTTTTCTATATTTTATTTATATATTTTATTTATATTTGCTTTTACTTTCTACCTTTTAATTGTATTTGGTTTTACTAATCTTTTGATAACAAAAAGCGTGTGTATAGTAAATGGTGTTCACTAATATGATATTGGATATAAATAGAATGTTCACTCATCTAATTGTAGATATATGTAAAATGTTATAAGACTTTAATAATCCAATTTATAATAAATAAAGGGAAAACATTTTAATTATTATTATCAAATTTTTATTTTTATTTACATAATTTTTAATTTAATCCAATTTATAATAAATAACGAAAAAGCATTTAAATTATTATCACCAATTTTTTTGTTTTTTATTTATATAATTAATATATAGCTTTTATATTTTTATTAAATTAATCTTATATATAATTTATTAAATTCTATTCACTTCAATCAAATTTTATAAATATCAAGGCTTCAATATAAATTAATAACATCCACTCATGTTGTTTCTTCCTTTTTACCATTAAATCTTCCATTGTCTCTTCCATTTAGCATTAAATCTTCCATTCATTGTTGTTTCTTCCATCTCAATAATCGGGATTGTTACTTTCCTTCATTAACTTTTATAGAGTTGTTGACTTTTTCCAACATAATCGGAATTTTGTTTTCAGGTTTTTCGGTGTCTTTTTCTCCCTTATTTTTTCAACATTAAATTATATCTTAATTCAGATATTAAATTGGTCAAATGCTCAGAGTTATGCTTCCCTCTAAGTATGAGTGAGATCTCGGTTTGATGGACATAGTGGGGATCGAACCCATTAACGGTCTCATACCTTCCTGGCAAGCCCTGTTCACTCTTGCATTGAGGAGTTATATTAAATTATTCTGAAAGAAGATGGTGCAGATTGGTCAGGTAACTCTGTGTTTAAATCGTTGTGGCGAGCTTACGGTATGGAGCCATATGTAGATCTGTATCAATTGCTCTAAAAGTAGGAGGGATTTTAAGTTTCTTGTGAGGTTGATATTAATGCTCTAAAGTGTTTACAAGTTAGTATGGGGAGATGTGTACTCTAATGTTTTTATGTATCAAAAAGAAAAAGTAATTAAAAGATTTATGTCTCCTAATAAAATAAAAAATGAAAATCAAATGAAAAATTTTAAAAATCCATATCTATTAATAGAATAAAAAATCATAAAAAAACACTTTAAAATATTTGATAATTCTAGATATTTAATAAATTAATATTTAAGATGAATCTATACTAATTTAAGAAAGATAAGACCTTGATAATGTGCAGATCTGTGATGAAAACCTATGTAAAGCATTATATAATTTCTAAATACATATCTTGTAATTTTCTTACGCATTGTTATGTATGGAAATCTGTTTAAGCTGTCGTCGTGTCAATGTTTTTAGATTTAGTGTTTGTGCTTAAAGACGCCACATAATCCTCCATCGTGAACCCGGCATTGCCTGTGGTCGGAATGACACCGAATTTTAATTAAGGCTAGGTTGAGACGTGGCCGGTCTCCAATAATATCCATTGAAAAAGGGACAATATGGGGTAAGCGAACACATATCCAATGCGACGGGCTTTAGCATGGACTCCTTGTTTGGTAAAAATATGAAACTGGTTCGAAAATATGAAATTGTATCGAAAATGTGTGTATAAACATAACTACTATTTTCATTTACATTTGCCACCACTCCTACAAATTCTGGTGTGCTATTATCATTTGTAGAATTCAATGACTATACACTATGCACTATACATATTTGTAGAATTCAATGACTATACACTATACTTACTATGCACTATACCTATTTGTAGAATTCAATGATTATACACTATATTATATACGGTGTCGATAGTTGTCCCAAGACATAATTGTCTGACTTATTCCCAAATCCAAATTCGTATAGTTTGTGGAAATAAACCAAAAATAATAGGGCCTTTGAAATATGGAACCATTGCCTTTGTCATTCACAAAATTGAATTCAACTTAAAAGGAAATAATTATCAGGTAATAGTATTGTCCATTCAAATTTATGTGGGAAAATTTGTGGAATTGTCATATTAAGGTTTTCTGGTTTCTAATCGTTATGTTTAAAATCATAATTTTAATTTCTAATTTTCGAGTGTCCGTTTTTTTTGAAAAAGATATTGAGGTCTTGGGGTTTTGGGTATGGGGAGGAGGAAGGAAGTTAGAGAGAAGGGGTTAGAGAGAAAGAGGGGGGGCATGGAAGGTGATTAGGGGTAGTCGGGGGTAGAGGGTTGGAGAGAAAGAGATAGAGATAGGGGATTTAGGGGTTTGGGGAGGAGGGGGAAATTAGAGAGAATGGGGGTAGAGAGAGAGGGAGGGGGTGGTTAGTAATAGGGGGAGGGGGATTATGAGAGAGAAAGAGAGGGAATATATGGTTAAGGAAGTAGGAGAGAGAGAGAGAGATGGTGGTTAGTGGTAGGAGTAGGAGAAGAGAGCTCGAGAGAGAGGGTGGTTACTGGTAGGTGTAGGATAAGAGAGAGAGAGAGAGAGAGAGAGAGAGAGATGGGAGGGTGGTTACTAGTTAGTGGTAGGGGGGAGGGGGGGTAATGAGAGATAGAGAGAGTGGGCTTAGGGATAGGTGGAGTAGGGGAGAGAGAAGGGGGATTAGTGGTAGGAGTAGGAGAGAGAGAGGGAGGGGTAGGGGTAGGATAGAGAGAGAGGGAGAGAGGGGAGTGTTATGGGGTTAGGAGTTAGGGGTAGGTGGAGTAGGGGAGAGAGAGAGGGAGGAGGGGGGTGTTAGGGGTTTGGGGTGAGTAGGGGGCTTAGTGAGAGAGAGAGGGGGTGTTGTTAGGGAGTTGGAAGAGAGAGAGAGAGACGGGTGGGGGTTAGGGGTATGTGGAGGAGTAGGGGGTGAGAGAGAGAGAGAGAGAGAGATCGCAAGGGTTAGGTTTTTGGGGAGAGGTAGGGAAATTAAAGAGAAGGGGGGGGTATAGTTGAGGAGTTGGAGGGTCACGGGTAGAGAGAGAGAGAGAGAGAGAGAGAGAGAGATGGGGGTAGTTAGTGGTAGGGGAAAGGGGATTAGGAGAGAGAGGATAATGGTAGGGGGAGGGGGATTAGGAGAGTGAGAGAAAGAGAGGATAGTGGTAGGGAGATGGGGATTAAGAGAGAGAGAGAGAGATTAGGGGAAGTGGGGAGTAGCGGGGTTGGGGGAGAGAAAGAGATAGAAATCAGGAAGTCACGGGTTTAGGGAGGAGTAGGGAAATTAAAAAGAAGGGGGCAGGTATAGTTGAAGAGTGGGGGGGTCAGCAATAGAGAGAGAGAGAGAGAGAGATGGGTGTTGGTTAGTAGTAGGGGGAGGGGGATTAGGAGGGAAAGAGAGAGTGGGGGGAGATTGTTAGAGGGTTTGGGTGTTAGGGGTAGGTGGAGGAGTAGGGGAAGTGAGAGAGAGAGAGAGAGAAAAGGGGGGGAGAGTATTAGGGGGAGGGAGTATGGGGAGAGAGAGAGAGAGAGAGAGGGAGGAGGTGGTGTTATGGGTTTAGGGGTGAGTAGGTGGTTGCATGAGAGAGAGGGGGTGTTATTAGGAATTTTGGGGGAGAGAGGCAGGGGTGCGGATTAGGGGTACATTGAGAAGTAAGGGAGCGTGTGTGAGAGAGAGAGAGAGAGACAAACGAGCAGGGGATGATTAGGGATAGGGGGGGAGGGGGGTTGGGGGATGGAAAGTGATAGAGATCGAGAGGGTTAGGGGTTTGGGGAGAAGTAGGGAAATTAAAGAGAAGGGAAGGTATAGTTAAGGAGTGGGGGGGTTAAGGGTAGAGAGAGAGAGAGAGATGGGGGCTTGTTAGTGGTAGAGGGAGGGGGATTAGGAGAGAGAGAGGGGGGTGATTACAGTAAGTGGAGAGTAGCGGGGTTGGGGAAGAGAAAGAGATAAAGATCAGGAGTTAGGGGTTTAGGGAGGTGTAGGGAAATTAGAGAGAAGGGGGGAGGTATAGTTTAGGAGTTGGGGGGTCAGGGCTAGAGAGAGAGAGAGAGAGAGAGAGAGAGGAGGGAGAGAAGAAGGGTGATTAGGGTTACTAGGGAGTAGGGGTTTAAGGGAGAAAAAGAGATAGATATTAAGGATTTAGGGATTGGGGATGAGGAGGGAAATAGAGAGAGGGGGGGTAGAGAGAGAGAGAGAAAGAAAGATGGGAGGGTGGGCTAGTGGTAGGGGGATGGGAATTATGAGAGACAAAGAGAGGGGGTTTAGGGTTAGGGGGAATAAGAGAGAAAGAGAGAGAGGGAGAGAGAGATAGGGTGCTTTGTGGTAGGAGTAGGAGAGAGAGAGAGAGACAAAGACAGAGAGAGAGATGGGACAATGGTTAGTTATAGAGGGAGGGGGATTATGAGAGATAGAGAGAGGGGGGGGTTAGTGGTAGGAATATGAGAAAGAGGTGGGATTAGGGGTAGATATGGAGAGAGAGGGAGAAAAAAAGGGAGATAGGGGAGTGTTAGGGGAGGCAGATTATGAGAGAGAGGGAGGTTATATGTAGGGGGAGTAGTAGTAGGGGTAGGGAGAAAGAGAGGTGGGGTTGCTGGTAAAGAGAGAGGGGGCATGTAGGGGTAGGGGGTGAGTGGGGGGTTGGGCATAGGGAGAGAGAGACAGAGAGGTGGGGGACGATTTAGGGATGTGGGAGTAGGTATAGGTTTAGAGAGAGAGAGAAGGGTGGGGGTTACACGTAGAGACAGAGAGATGGTGGGTGGTAGTGGTAGTGGGAGGGGGATCAGGAGAAGAGAGAGAGACAAAGATAGATACAAAGAGAGTGAGGGGGTTAGGGGGTAGGAGGAATAGGAGTGGGATTAGGGAGAAAGAAAGGTGGGTTTACTAGTAGACAGAGCTGGGGTAGGGGTAGGGGGTGATGAGTGAGGGGTTGGGGTAGGGATAAAGAGAGGCAGGAGATATGTTAGTGGTAGGGGGAGTAGGTGAAGTGTTAGGGAGAGAATGAAAGAGAGGTGGGGGCTATGGGTAGACAGGGAGAGAGAGAGAGAGAGAGAGTTGGGGGTATTAGTAAGGTTTAGGGGGAGGAGGGCAGTGAGTGAGTGAGATAGGAGGGTTCTTAAGGATTTGGGAGAGAGAGAGAGAGAGAGAGGTGGGGTTTAGGGGTAGGTGGAGGAATAGGGGGTGAGAGAGAAAGGGGGAGAGAGAGTGGAGTGGGAGGTTATTAGGGTTATGTGAGAGGAGGGGGTTTGCAAGAGAGAAAGAGATAGAGATCATGAGGATTAGGGGTTTGGGGAGTGGGTAGGGTAGTTAGAGACAAGGGTGTATAGTTGAATACAGGGGGTTGGGGCTAGGGAGAGGATATGTACCCACATGTGCGAGAGAGAGAGAGAGAGAGAGAGTGATGATTTAAGGGTAGGGGGAGTAGGTGTAGGGTTAGGGAGAGAGAGAGAGAGATGTGAGGTGGCTAGTGGCAGGCAGGATGGGGATTAGGAGAGAGACATAGAGGGAAAGAGAGAGAGAGGGGATAGGTTAGGGGTAGGGTGAGTAGGTGCAGAGTTAGGAAGAGAGAGAGAGAGAGAGAAAGAGAGAGAGTGATCGGTGGGTTGTTAGTGGTAGGTGGAGGGTGATTAAGAGAGAGGAGGGTTACAATTAGGGGGAGTAGGATATAGGGTAGGAAGAAAGAGAGGTGGGTTTACTGGTAGAGAGAGAGGGGGTGTAGGGGTAGGGGTGAGGAGTGGGGCTTGGGGAGAGAGAGAGAGAGAGAGAGAGAGGAGTAAAGGGGGAGGGGGAGGGGGATTAGGAGCAAGTTTAGGGGAGAAGGAGAGGTGGGTTACTAGGAGAGAGAGGGGCTAGGGTTATGTGGTGAGAAGTGGGGGATTTGGGGGGAGAAAGGATCAATGAAGAGGGGATGGAGGTAGGGATATAGGGATGAGGGAGTGGGGGACTGGGGTAGAAAGAGAAAAGTGTGGGGGGTGATTAGGGATAGTGAGTGGGAGGAGGAAAATTAGAGAGAAGTGGGACGGGTTAGGGGTAGGGGTGGTGGGGAGGAAGGGGGGTTGTGAGAGAGAATGAGAGAGAGAGATCGGGGGGGGCTAATGGGTTTGGGCAGGAGGAGGAAATTATAGAGAAGGGGGGACATGTTAGGGGTAGGGGGAGTACATGTAGGGTTTAGGGGGGTGATGAATGGGGGGTTGGGGATATCGAGAGAGAGAGATAAGTGGGGGATGGGTTAGGGGTAGGTGGGTAGGTGTAGGATTAGGGAGGAGAGAGAGAGAGAGAGAGGAGAGAGAGAGAGAGAGAGAGAGAGAGAGAGATTGGGGGTGTTTAGTGGTAGCTAGATTTGGATTAGGAGAGAGAGGGGGGGTTAGGGGTAGAGGGAGCGTCATTACTACTAGTGAGAGTGGGGGGGGTAGGGTAGGATTAGGGGGAGTAAGAGTAGGGTTGGGTAGAAAGAGAGGTGGGGTTACTGGGTGAGAAGTGGGGCATTGGAGATATATATATAGAGAGAGAGAGAGGTTGTGGGGGAAAGGTAGGGATAGGGGATGAGAAGTGGGGCATTGTGGATAGAGAGTGAGAGAGGGATGGGGTTCTTAAGGGTAATTGGGATACAGGAGTTTGAGGAATAGAAGTAGAGAGAAAGATCAGTGGGTTATGGGTTTGGGGAGGAGGAAAGTTAGAGAGACAGGCAGTGTATGGGGGAAGAGAGAGAGAGAGAGAGAGAGAGAGAGAGAGAGAGATATGGGGGCTAGTTGGTGGTAAGGGGGAGGTGTATTAGGAGAGAATAGAGAGAGGGGAGGTTAGGGGTAGGGGGAGTAGGAGGGGGAGAGAGGGATAGGGAGGGAAAGAGAGAGAGAGAGCAAGGGAGGGAGAGAGAGAGGGGGTAGGGATAGGGGGATGAGGAGTGGGGGGGTTGGTGGTAAGTAGAGAGAGATTGCGAAAGTGATGTGGGGGGTGTGATTATAGGTAGGGGAAGGAGGGGGTAGAGGGAGAGAGGAGGGGGGTTATTGGTAGGGGAGTACAAGGGAGAGAGAGAGCACGTGAGGTAGGGATAAGGGGATGAGGGAGTGGGGTGTTTGAAGGTAGGGAGAGAGAGAGAGGGAGAGGTGGTTATGGATATAGTGATGAGGAGTGAGGGGATTGGTGATAGGGGGAGAGAGAGAGAGTTGTGTGTGGGGGGTGTGATTATGGGTAGGGGAAGGAGGGTTATAGAGAGAGAGAGAGTATGGTAGGTACAGGGGGATGAGGTAGGGGTAGGTTTCTAGGGGTGCATTATGAGAGAGCGGGGGGTATTAGGAGAGAGCAGGGGGTTGGGGTAGGGGGTAGGGTGAGAAGGATCAAGTTTAAGGAGAAAGAAAGGTGGGGGTCACTAGTAGAGAGGGGGTTAGTGGTAGGGGTTGAGGAGTGGGGGGTTGGTGGTTCGGGTAGAGAGAGAGAAATTGGTGTGGGGGGTGTGATTATGGGTAGGGGAAGGATGGGGGTACAGGGAGAGAGGAGGGGTTATTTGTAGGGGGAGTACAAGGGAGAGAGAGACGTGGGGAGGTAGGGATAATGGGATGAGGAATGGGGTATTTCAGGTTAAGGGGAGAGAGAGAGAGAGAGAGAGAGAGAGAGAGAGAGAGATGGGGTTAGGGATATGAGGATGAGGAGTGAGGTGATTGGAGGTAGGGGGAGAGAAGAGTGTGGTGTGGGGGGGTGTGATTATGGGTAGGGGAAGGAGGCAAGTAGATGGACAGAAGAGGAGGGTAGGGATAGGCGGATGAGGAAGGGGTAGGGTGCTAGGTGGGGTTATGAAAGAGAGGGGGTTGCGGGTAGGAGGAGTAGAAGCATGGTCATGGAGAAATAGAGGTAAGGTTACTAGTAGAGAGAGAGGGGGGGGTTGTAGGGATAATGGGATGAGGAATGGGGTATTTCAGGTTAAGGGGAGAGAGAGAGATGGGGTTAGGGATATGAGGATGAGGAGTGAGGTGATTGGCAGTAGGGGGAGAGAAAGAGTGTGGTGTGGGGGGGGTGTGATTATGGGTAGGGAAGTAGGCGAGTAGATGGAGAGAGAGAGGAGGGTAGGGATAGGTGAATGAGGCAGGGGTAGGGTGCTAGGTGGGGTTATGAAAGAGAGGGGGTTGTGGGTAGGGAGGAGTAGAAGCATGGTCATGGAGAAATAGAGGTAAGGTTACTAGTAGAGAGAGAGGGGGGGTTGTGGTATTGTTAGGGTGAGTAGGATCAGGATTAGGAGAAAGAGAGATGGGGTTACTAATACAGATGGGGGGGAAGGGTAGGGAGTGAGAAGTGGGGGATTTGTGGGAAAAGAGAGGGTGGAGGGGTGATGTAGGGATAGGGGGTAGAGAGAGAGAGAGAGAGGTGGAGGGTGATTAGCAGGAGTTGGGAGGAGGGGGTTCCAAGAAAGAAGGAGAGAGAGAGAGAGATTGAGGCACTTATGGTTTCGGTGAGGAGGAGGAAATTTAGAGAGAAGTAGGGAGTATAGAGAGAGAGAGAGAGAGAGATGGGGGTGTGGTTGGTGATAGGGGGCTTAGGAGATACATAGAGAGGGGGGGTTTAGGGGTTAGGGGGAGTAGGAGAGAGAGAGGGGGATAGGGATAAGGGGATGAGGAGTGGGGGGTTTGCGGTAGGGGGGAGAGAGAGTGGTTTGGGGAGGTTAGGGGTAGAGAGAGAGAGAGGGAGAGAGAGAGAGATAGAGAGAGAGGGGGGGTGATTATGGGAAGTGCAGAGTAGCAGGGTTGGGAAGAGAAGATATAGAGATCAAGGAGTTAGGGGTTTAGGGAGGAGTAGGAAAATTAGAGAGAAGGGGGGAGGTATAGTTTAGGAGTCAGAGGGTCAGGGCTAGAGAGAGAGAGAGAGAGAGATAAAGAGAGAGATGGGGGTTGGCTATTGGTAGGGGGGTGTGGACATAGGAGAGAGAGAGAGAGAGAGGGATGAGAGAGAGAGAGAGAGAGAGAGAGATAGAAAGGGTGATTAGGGGTACTTGGGAGTAGGATTTTAGGGGAGAAAAAGAGATAGAGATTAAGGAGTTAGGGATTTCAAGAGGAGGAGGGAAATTAGAGAGAGGGTGGTTGATCCAGGTGGATATTGGTGGCCACCCACCTTTCCAACTGGCTCAAAACAGTTTTATGGCAACTTTGGTATTGTACTATTTTTAGCAGTTTTTCGGGGTCCTGAACTTCCGGGGGCCATTTTGAGGCCCTAAACGACCTTTTTTGGCAATTTGGGTGGCCAAATTGGTGCCCTCGGCATACATTTGGCCCCAGTCGAAAGTTGTAAATCTCGGATAGACCTTTCCAACGGGCTACCGAGCGCCCCAAACGGAGATCGTATGCAAAAGTTACGACCCCGGGAAGTTGATGTACTAACTTACCCAAACGGGGCCCACATGACTTTTGGCGCTTCATCTCCTAGGGTTAGGTTTTTGGATGTCTAGGGTTTTTGACATTCCTGTTTATTGTAAAAGGCCTTGAGAGCCTCATTGTAACCATATTCTTGCGAAATGAGCGCAGCCATCACATCTCTTCTCAGAGATAAGCCGCCACCATTCCAGCAAGCTTGTTTTCCGCTGCATTTTACAGTTCTAGCTTATTTCCTTATTGAATAGAAAACCAGTTTTACTGTATCTCTGTTATTTTGTGTTAAGCATCTCATAATAATCTGTATTCATTTCATTCTGCTCATAAAATCCGGATCAGTGGTAGAGAGAGAGAGAGAAAGATGGGAGGGTGGTTACTGGTACGGGGGATGGGAATTATGAGAGAGAAAGAGAGGGGGGTTTAGGGTTAGGGGGAATAAGAGAGAGAAAGAGAGAGAGAGGGAGAGAGAGGGGGTGCTCCGTGGTAGGAGTAGGAGAGAGAGAGAGAGACAAAGATAGGGAGAGAGAGATGGGACAATGGTTAGTTGTAGAGGGAAGGGGATTATGAGAGATAGAGAGAGGGGGGGTGTTAGTGGTAGGAATAGGAGAAAGAGGGGGGTTTAGGGGTATATATGTAGAGAGAGGGATAAAAAGAGGGAGATAGGGGAGTGTTAGGGGGTTGCGGGTTATGGGTAAGTGGAGGAGTAGGGGTGGAGAGAGAGAGAGGTAGGGGGATTAGTAAGGGTTAGGGGGATGAGGGGAGAGATAGAGGGGGAGGAAGCATGTTAGTGGTAAGGGGTGATTGAGAGAGAGAGGGGGGTTGTTAGGGATTTGGGGGAGAGAGAGAGGGCGGGTGGGGGTTAGGTGGAGGTGGAGGAATAGGGGGTGAGAGAAAGAGAGAGAGAGAGTCAGGCAGGCGGTGATTAGGGGGAGGAGGGGGTTTGGGTTATATAAAGAGATCCGGGAGGATTAGGGGTTTGGGGATGACCATGGAAGTTATAAAGAAGGGGGGTATAGTTGAGGAGTGGAGGGTCAAGGGTAGAGAGAGAGAGAGATGGATGGGTTAGGGGAGAGACAGAGAGAGAGAGAGAGATGGGGTTACAGGTAAAGAAAGAGAAAGATGAAGGGGTGGTTAATGGTAGGGGGAGGCAGATTAGGAGAGAATGGGAGGTTATATGTAGGGAGAGTAGTAGTAGGGGTAGGAAGAAAGACATGTGGGGTTACTAGTAAAGAGAGAGTGGGGGTGTAGGGGTAGGGCGTGAGTGGAGGGTTGGGCATGGGCACAGAGAGAGAGAGAGGTGGGGTTGCACGTAGAGATAGAGAGATGGGGGGTGGTTAGTTGTAGTGGGAGGGGGATTAGGAGAGAGAGAGAGAGATAGAAACAGAGATAAAGAGAGTGGGGGGGTTATGGGAAGGAGGAATAGGAGCAGGATTAGGGAGAAAGAAAGGTGGGTTTACTAGTACAAAGGTGGGGTATGGGTAGGGGGTGAGGAGTGAGGGGTTGGGGGTATGGATAAAGAGAGGCAGGGGATATGTTAGCGATAGGGGGAGGATGTGAAGTGTTACGAAGAGAATGAAAGAGAGGTGGGGGTACTGGTAGAGAGAGAGAGAGAGAGAGAGAGTTATGGGGGATTAGTAAGGTTTAGGGGGAGGAGGGCTTTGAGTGAGAGAGAGAGGAGGGTTGTTAAGGAGTTGGGAGAGAGAGAGAGAGAGGTGGGGGTTAGGGTAGGTGGAGGAATAGGGGGTAAGAGAGAAAGAGAGAGAGAGAGTGGAGTGGGAGGCTATTAGGGGTATGTGAGAGGAGGGGGTTTGCGAGAGAGAAAGAGATATAGATCACAAGGATTAGGGGTTTAGGGAGTGGTAGGGTAGTTAGAGAGAAGGGGGTATAGTTGAATACCGGGGATTGGGGGTAGGGAGAGGAGAGGTACGCATGCATGTGTGAGAGAGAGAGAGAGTGATGATTTAAGGGTAGGGGGAGTAGGTGTAGGTTTAGGGGGGGAGAGAGAGAGAGAGAGAGAGAGAGAGAGAGAGATAGAGATAGAGAGAGAGATGGGAGGTGGCTAGTGGTAGGCAGGAGGGGGATTAGGAGAGAGACACATAGAGAGAGAGAGAGAGGGACAAGTTAGGGGTAGGCGAAGTAGTTGTAGGGTTAGGAAGAGAGAGAGAGAGATCGAGGGGTGGTTAGTGGTAGCTGGAGGGTGATTAAGAGAGAGAAGGGGGGTTACAGCTAGGGGGAGTAGGAGCAGGGGTAGGAAGAAAGAGGGGTGGGTTTACTGGTAGAGAGAGAGGGAGGTAGGGGTAGGGTGTGAGGAGTGGGGGTCTGGTGTAGAGAGAGAGAGAGAGAGAGAGAGAGAGAGAGAGAGAGAGAGAGAGAGAGAGGACTAGGGGGAGGGGGAGGGGGAGGGGGAGTAGGAGCAATTTTAGGGAGAAGGAGAGGTGGCATTACTAGGAGAGAGAGGGGGGTAAGGGTAGGGGGTGAGAAGTAGGGATTTGGGGGGGGAGAGAGGATTAGAGAATGGGGAATGGAGGTAAGGATATGGGGAAGAGGAGAGGGGGGACTGTGGTAGAAAGAGAAAAGGGTAAGGGGTGATTAGGGGTAGTGAGTGGGAGGAGGAAAATTAGATAGAAGTGGGATCGGCTAGGGGTAGGGGTAGTGGGGAGGAAGGGGGTTGCGAGAGAGAATGAGAGAGAGAGATCAGGGAGGCTTATGGGTTTGGGGAGGAGGAGTAAAATTATAGAGAAGGGGGACGGGTTAGGGGTAGGGGGAGTATGTGTAGGGTTAGGGGGTGACAAATGGGGGGTTAGGGATACGGAGAGAGAGATAGGTGGGGGACGGGTTAGGGGTAGGTAGGTAGGTGTAGGATTAGGGAGAGAAAGAGAGAGAGAGAGGTGGGGTTACAAGTAGAGAGAGAGAGAGAGGTGGGGTTACAAGCAGAGAGAGAGAGAGAGAGAGAGATATTGGGGGTGGTTAGTTGTAGTTGGATTTGGATTACAAGAGAGGGGGGGGTTACGGGTAGAGGGAGTGGCATTACTAGTAGAGAGATTGGGGGGGTAGGGGTAGGCTTAGGGGGAATAGGAGTAGGGTTGGAGAGAAAGAGAGGTGGGGTTACTGATAGAGATAGAGTGAGGGTAGGGATAAGGGGTGAGTAGTGGGGTGTTGGAGAGAGAGAGAGAGAGAGAGAGAGAGAGAGAGAGAGAGGGTGAGGGGGATAGGTAGGGATAGGGGATGAGAAGTGGGGTGTTGGGGGTAGAGACTGACAGAGGGATGGGGGTTCTTAAGGGTAATTGGGATGAAGGAGGTTGAGGGATAGATGGAGAGAGAGAGATTGGGTGGTTTATGGGTTTCAAGAGGAGGAGGAAAGTTAGAGAGAAGGGGGGTGTATGGGGGAAGAGAGAGAGAGAGAGAGAGAGAGAGAGAGAGAGAGAGAGAGGAGAGAGAGATATGGGGGCTAGTTGGTGTTAATGGGGAGGTGTATTAGTAGAGAATAGAGAGAGGGGATGTTAGGGGTAGGGGGAGTAGGAGGGGGAGAGAGAGCGAGGGAGGGAAAGAGAGAGAGAAAGGAAGAGAGGGAGAGAGAGAGGTAGGGTAGGGATAGGGGGATGAGGAGTGGGGGGGGTTGGTGGTAAGCAGAGAGATAGAGAAAGTGGTATGGGAGGTGTGATTACAGGTAGGGGAAGGAGGGGGGTTGAGGGAGAGAGGAGGGGCTATTTATAGGGGGAGTAGAAGGGAGAGAGAGGGGGGGGGGAGGTAGGGATAAGGGGATGAGGAGTGGGGTATTTTGGGGTCAGGGGGGAGAGAGAGAGAGAAAGAGAGAGAGAGAGGGGGGTTTGGGTAGGGTTAGGGTGAGTAGGATCAGGTTTAGGGAGAAAGAGAGGTGGGGTTACTAGTAGAGAGGGGGGTAAGGGTAGGGAGTGAGAACTGGGCGATTTTGGGGGGAGAGAGAGGGTGGGGGTGAGGTAGGGATAGGGGTACGAGGAGTGGGGGGTAGGGGGTAGATAGAGAGAGAGTGAGGTTGACGGTGATTAGCAGGAGTCAGGAGGAGGGGGGTTCCAGTAAAGAAGGAGACAAAGAGAGATTGAGGCACTTATGGTTTTGTTGAGGAGGAGGAAATTTAGAGAGACGTAGGGAGTATAGAGAGAGAGAGAGAGATGAGAGAGAGAGAGAGAGATGGGGGCATGGTTGGTGATGATGGGGGCTTAGGAGATACATAGAGAGAGGGGGTTAGCGGTAGGGGGAGTAGGAGAGAGGGAGGGGGCTAGGGATAAGGGGATGAGGAGTGGGGGTTTTGCAGTAGGGGGGAGAGAGAGGGGTTTGGGGGGTGTGATTACGGGTAGTGGAAGGAAGGGGGTAGAGAGAGAGAGAGAGAGAGAAAGAGAGAGAGAGAAGGGGGGATAGGGATAGGGGGATGAGTGGTAGGGGGTTTGGGTGTAGGGAGAGAGAGAGAGAGAGTGGTGTGGGTGGGGATATTAGGGTTAGGGGGAATTATGGGGTTGAGAGCGAGAGAGAGATAATGGGGGTTAGGGGTTTGGGGAGGAGGAGGGATAGTGGAGAGGGGGTTTGTGGAGAGATAGATGGGTGGGGATTATGGGTAGGTGGAGGATTAGGGGAGAGAGAGGGGGGTTGATTAGGGTTAGAGGGAGAGAGAGGAGGGGGGTTTGTGCTAGGGGGTAGAGTAGGAGGGTGAGAGAGAGAGAGACATATAGAGAGTTGGGGTGTGATTACAGGTAGGGGAAAGGAGGGAGGTTAGGGATTGGGGTAGGAGTAGGGATATTATAGACGGTGGTTATGGGTAAGGGGAGTATGAGAGAGAGAGATAGAGATTGAGGGTGTAGGGGTTAGTGGGGGGATGGTTGGGGTAGAGAGGGAGGGAGGGAGGGAGAGATAGATAGGGAGAGAGAGGAGATTGGGGGATGGTTAGTGGTAGGGTGTGACTATAAGGAGAGATAGACATAGTGGGTTTAGGGGTAAGGGTAGTAGGAGAGAGTGGGGGTTAAGGTTAGTGAGATGACGAGTCATGGGGTTTGGTGTAGGGTGTGTGTGTGTGTGTGAGAGAGAGAGAGAGAGAGAATGGGGCAAGTGTGATTAGGGGTAGAGGACAAGATGGGTTATGAGAGAGAGAGAGAGAGAGAGAGATATTGAGAGTGTTAGGGGTTTGGGGAAGTGGAGGGCGATTAGAGAGAAGGGGGTAATAGGGGTTGTGGGAAGAGAGAGAGTGGTGTTGGGGTTGTGATTATGGGTAGGGGAAGGAGGGGGGTTGTGGGAGTGAGAGAGAGAGAGAGATTTAGGGGGTGATTAGGGGTAGGGTAAAGGAGGGGGGTTGCGCGCAAGCGAGAGAGAGAGAGAGAGAGAGAGAGAGAGAGAGAGAGAGAGATCATGGGGGTTAGGGATTTGGGGAGGATGAGGGCACATAAATAGAAGAGGGTATAGGTGAGGAGTGTGGAGATTGAGGTTAGAGAGAAAGAGAGAGATGGGGGTTGGATAGCTGTAGGGAGGAGGGGATTAGGAGGGATGGATATAGAAGGGGGGTTATGGTTAATGGGAAGTAGGAGAGAGAGAGAGAGAGATGAGGGTGGGTTAGTGTTAGGGGGGAGGAGTAGGAGGGTGAGAGAGAGAGAGAGAGAGTTGGGGGTGATTAGTGGTTTTGGCAGGAGTAGGGCTATTAGAGAGGGGAAGTTAGGGGTAAGGAGAGTAGAGTAAAGAGAGATGGGTGGTGGTAGGGGTGAGGAGTGGGAATGTTTGGGGAGAGAGAGAGAGAGAGAGAGGATAGAGATGGGGGTGGATAGTTGTAGGGGCTGGGGGGGAGGACAGGGGGAGTATAAGCAGGGTTAGGGAGAAAAAGAGGTGGGGTTACTAGTAGAGAGAGATGGGGGGCTGGTAGGGGTAGGGGGTTAAGAGAAAGGGGTTGGGGGGGATGAGGTAGGGATAAGATGAGGAGGAATGGGGGATTGTGGCTAGAGAGAGAAGGGGGGTGAGGGTTATTAGGGGTAGTGGGGAGGAGGGGGGTTGCGGCAGGGAGGGAGAGAGAGAGAGAGAGGGGGGGGGTTATGGGTTTGGGGAGGAGAAGGGAAGTGAGAGAGAGGGCGCTAGTATAGAGGGGGGGAGAGAGAGAGAGAGGTGGGGGTAGAGTGAGAGAGAGAGATGGGGATGGTTAGTAGTAAGGGGGAGGGAGATTGGGATATACATAGAGAAGGGGGGTTAGGGTTAGGGGGAGTAGGAGAGAGAGAGAGATTGGGTGTATTAGGAGGTCAGGGAAGAATAGGGCAATTAGCGAGAAGGGAGGCATAGGCGTAGTAGGGAGAGAGAGAAACTGATGTGGGGGGTGTAATCACTGGTAGGGGAAGGAGGTGGTCTGCGTGTGTGTGTGTGAGAGAGAGAGAGAGAGAGAGATCAGGGGGGCCTATGGGTTTGGGGAGGAGGAGGGCACTTAGAGAGAAGAGGAATAAGTGAGAAGTGGGGGGGTTGGCATTAGAGAGGAAGAGGGAGTTGGGAGGGTGGTTAGTTGTAGGGGGGAGGGGGGTTATGAGATATGGAAAAACATGAGGGGTTAGGGGTAACATGAAGTAGGAGAGAGAGAGATATGTGGGGGAAGTAGGGGTTATTGAGGAGAGAGATGGGTGGGGATTAGGGGTAGGTGGAGTAGTAGGGAAGAGAGAGGGGGGGTTTAAAAGTGTTTGTGTGTGTGTCTTTCTGTGTGTGTGTGTGTGTGTGTGTGTGTGTGTGAGAGAGAGAGAGAGAGAGAGAGAGAGAGAGAGAGAGAGAGAGAGAGAGAGAGAGATGGGGGTCTAGTGTTAGGGGGAAGAGGAGGGTGTGTGTGAGAGAGAGATGGGAGGTGATTAGTGGTAGGGGAAAGAAGGGAGCATAGGGGTTTTTGAAGGAGTAGGGATATTAAATAAGGGGGGTTAGGTTTATGGGGAGTAGAGGAGAGAGAGAGAGAGAGAGAGAGAGAGAGAGAGAGAGAAAGGAGTGGGAGGGTTGGGGTAGAGAGGAAGGGAGATAGAGAGATAGGATATGGGGGTTATTAGTGATATGGGGGATGAGGATAAGGATAGACATGGATAGGGGTTTTAGCGGTAGAGGTAGTAGGAGAGGGGGGTGGGTATGGGTAGAGAGATGAGGAGTGGGTGGTTTGGGTTGAGAGAGAGAGGGAGAGAGAGAGAGAGAGAGAGAGAGAGAGAGAGAGAGAGAGAGAATGGAGTGGTGGGTGATTAGGGGTAGGGGAGAACAGAGAGAGGGGAGGGGGAGGACAGAAGAGAGAGGAATATAGAGGGGTGGGGGTTAGTGGTGGGGTAGGAGGAGAGGGTTTAGAGAGAGAGAGAGAAGGGGTTAGAGAGGTGGGACGTTAGGAACAAAGGTATAAAAAGGGAGGATGAGAGAGAGAGATAAATATAGCAAGGGAGAGAAGGGAGCTAGTGTGGCTGCGATAGATATCAAGTATTTTTTCATTGATTTATACATAAACAGATATCTAGTATCCATACATAAACTTAACGCTATAAAAAATAACTACATATCATAAAAATCATTGCCTATATTGGGATCTTCTTCATCAATAGCACCATGTGCCCCCCACCTCTAAGGTAATATTAAAAATTTAAGTAAAATTATAGAAAATGAAATATAAGGATATTGTCACTTTTACTTTAAGAATTTAATATTTCCATTTAATGTTACTGGTGATTACTATGGTTTACCTTCATTTTGTTTCAAAAATAGGATGTCATATTTTCAAAAATATAATGCTTGCTCCTTTTTATTTTAGTAGCATGTGCGCATTATTATTGAAATAATATCATGTGCACATTTTTAATTTCAAAAAACATTGGTGTCATTTAGTTTTTCCATGTATGTGGTGGATGAGTTGTTCACTTTGCTTTCATTTTTGGATTTTCAAACCTGTAGGTTCGACCTGCAAATAACAAAACACATCCATTTTTTCATTTCCCTATTTTTCAACCTCGAATCTACATATCATCTACATGTTTTTTGTTAATGAAAAAACACACCCTTATAGAGCTCTATGTGCATACTCCAATTTATTTTTTTAGGATGACAATATTGTTATATATATATATATATATATATATATATATATATATATATATATATATATATCATCGATGTCAAATTTATAAAAAACATAGGTTTCTCGTTTTCTTTCTAACTTTTGATTGATATGTCACCTATTTTGGAAACGAAAAAGAACCTACACAAGCATAGCCAAATACCTACATACTAAAAAATAAAAGATCACTAATTGTGTTAAAATCCTCATAGCAAGCCCTAACACTCGACCTTCTCATTCTAGAGCTTCACTAACTTTCTTAATTTTAAAAAATATATAAAATTAACATTAAAAATTATCGAAAAACAACACCACACAAGAACTTCTTGTTATCTATAACTCTACAATGTTTTTTTAAAATTTCATTATTTACATTCCAAACCTGGAGCCAAACATGAATATATGCATTATGTTTTAGAAAAAAAGTAACATACCAATATTAGGAGAACAACAATTTCTTATAGTTATACTAATTTTCCATGCCTAAAAGTTATATATTTTGCAAGGTAACTAGAGTTTCTACATTTCATCTTTTTACATCGTATTCTAAAAACTTCTATAGGTACCTCTAATATTTATTTTAGTGATCAATTTTTTGTTTTTTTCAGGTTTCCATTGCGACTAACATGTCATAATTGGGTAGCATTACCTGTTAATAGCCCTTAACCCCTATTAGTCTTAACCTAAAATACTTATCCATTAATATCTATAAACCATGGCCTTTATAAATCCTAACCATTATAACCCCTAACTTGTGTAATGCCTAGCCATTAGCTTATGTAATCCCTAACCCTTATACCTTGACCTTTGTAACCTTTACCCTCAACCACAATAACTCCTAACTTGTAATTCTCATAATCCCCATAACCACATAACCCCTCACCTTTATAGCTATTTTTAACCTTACCATAACCCTTGTAATCCATTGAATCTACCCCATATAATCCTTATCACCTATAATCATTATACTTTGATAACTCTAACCCTTAATCCATATTCTATAATATGTCTATGTAGACTTACAATCCCCAATCATTAACTTGGGTTACCCTTAACCCACATTATAACCCATAACCTAGCTCATATAAACTTTAAACCTTAAATCCTCATCACCCCTAACTCCTAATGACTATATCTCCTAACTTATGACCCCTATAAGCTCTAAATCCTAATTTTTATAGTCCTTATAACCCATAAATCTTACAAGACCTATCAATTATAGCCTTGATAACCACCAAGCCCTATGACTCACATGTCATATAACTATTAAAATACATGTAAACCTTGTTGTCTTTAACCCTTGACCCCTAATCCTAACCGAGTAAATACAAATACAACCCATATCACTAACCCTTACAACCTAGTACATTTCATAACATATTTACTCTATAATATTTATTATAAGCCTTATATCTCCCATAACCTCTAGTCCCTTTATCCCTTATCACCTTTAACCTTAGGGAATATAACCCTTAAGTATCAACATGTATAACCTTTATAGATCCTAACTCTAGTAATAACTATCAACACAAACCCTTTACCATAAATACTTATAACCTCTTATAGTTTTACCCTTTAACCTCTAAACCTTATTACAATAATCCCTTTAATCCCAACATATTCAATTCCTATAACCACAAGTACTAACTCATATAATTGTTAACCTTTATAAGCACTTCCAACCCAACCCCTGACACCTTCAAACACTAATGTTTATAGCCGATAATACCTATAGCATGTAACCCACATAACAACTAATATAACTTGAAACACTTCTATTTGACAACTTCTATAATTGTGAATGACTAATATAATATACAACATTATCATCATTAGCCTTCATCCTTTAAGATGTCATCCCTTAGTCATTATGATGATTTTCTACTAACACCTTGAACTCTTATAATCCCTAACCCTCTAAATCCTAACACCTAACACTATAGACCCAACCATATGACCATTATTTTCTATAACCCCTAACCCTTAAAAAATATCCTTTATAAACACTTAAACATATGGTCCATAACCTTTATAAGCTCCAATCCTAAACCTCTATAACCCTTAACCCATATAACCCTTAACATAAATTAAATAACACTTATAGCTCTCGAACCTAATATATATCTTAACACTGAAAACTAGCAATCCCTATGAGTGTGGGTTGTAGTGGTAGACCATGTTTTATGTACACAAACAAATTAAGGTATTAATATGGATTTCCTTTATACCCACAACATATATAAATATCTCATAATTTTCCTTAATAATAATATAACTATCAATTATTATTTCTTAACCTATATCAATCCTCACATAACGTTTTAATTCTTAATATAACAAACTATGTAACAATAAAATCCTTAATACAATCTTTCACATTTATAAATATTAACCCATATAACCACTAACATAATCCCAAACCTTTATGACCTATAAAATCAAACCTAGATAATCATTAATCCCTAACCATATTCTTTATCCTTACTAACTCCTTACCTCTAATCCTTATCATTCCTAACTAAATCTTATAACCTTTAACCATGGTTTCCCCTAACAATTACATCACTTAAACCATAATCCCTTAACCCATAATCACTATAACCTATAACTCTTATAATTCATAACCATATAAACCATATCCCATAGCACTTATATATCTTAAGCATATAATCCTTATAACTCTAATCCTTTATAAGTCAAAATATAACCCTTAATCCCTAACCCCTATAATCATGACCTATTTGTTACAACAGCAAAAAACTATAACCCCAATAACCATTATCATCCCTAACCATAAATGACTATAACATGTGTAACGTACTCAAACTCATAAAAACTAGTAAACAACAAAGATACAACATGCAAAGGAGATCTACAAACAGTGGATCCATCAACAGTTAAAATTTATAATCTATGAAAATTTAAAGAGCCTTACCTGATTAGATGATTTGGTAGTTACCTTGAAAGCTCCAATTCCTGCAACTAAAGGTGGGGGGATGACTCTCCACCCAACCAATACCCAACCAATGGGTCAGGCCACCAAGCCCCCAACAATTAACCCTATGTCAAAGCTTTCTTTCTTTCCTCTTTCTTGGCTCCTCCAATATCTCCTTCAAAAATGCCAAAAGACCAAAAATATCCCCCTCTCTTCTCCTCCTCCTCCTTTTATCTCCCCCTCTCTCCCTTTTTTCTTAATTTCTTAATACAATTTTTTTTTCCATCATTTTACTTTCATATTACTTTTTATTATAATATTATAATATTACACAAATATGCATACATGAGGGTTTTTACATACTTCCCCCCTTCAGGAAACTTCATCCCGAAGTTATAATCTTCAAGCAATAAATACAACATTTATTTAATCAATCAATCAAGTAAATACTACAATATATAGGTAGCTAGTACTATTGTGAAGTTAAGAGATTTATATGTGTATCCACCACATAGAAGTCTCCAAGCCACACTAATAAAATCGAATGCCCTAAGTTACAACATGCTCTTAAGTAATTCCCTATGAGTCGAGTATGCAACCATAGCAACAATTATGCATCATACACCCAAAAGCATTAGACAATTAATTAATAATTAATAACTATGTATTTGTTTACTTCCTCTTTCCTTACTCACCCTCTCCCTGAGAATCATACCATCCACCACCTCCATAAACCTCCCCTCCATATCTGGATGGTCTCACTCACCATGGCATGGGCCCTCTACTGTAACATGTCCGCGGCATATAGTAGGCATTAGAAGTGCCCTGGGAGGTTACCGCGACATTTCCACCCTCCCAAATTCTGGTAATAGTGCGGCCTCATCAAAATTTAACCAGAATCTGGGCCTCATCGGTACTAACCAGCATCTGGTTCCCAGTACCCTGATCCTGATATCAAGAACATTATACCCCAGGCATCTCTAAAGGCTATCCTAAACATCATCCACAAGCACCCTGAAGGAAATATCCCCACACATCAGAAGTCCTTCTACATAAACCTCCCTCCCAGTGAGTATGTCTCCAACTATGGACTCTTGTCACATTAGAAGTTCTCTGGGAAGTAACCATGGCATTGCCACCTTCCCGACTTTTGGTACTAAAGTCAAGAGCTACTGGCATAGAATTAATTTTTGGGCTTGTCTCCGAGCCCATAATATATTTATAGTATCCATTCTCATTCGTGGTTATGGGATCTCATGGAATCAGAGAATGATTAGTTTCACCAGGCTATTTGAGTGGATCACCTGGAACAACTTGCACTTACCATAATGAATACTCATTCGTAACCATTTCTCAATATAATAATATATGATGGATAGACCTTGAATCATGTGCTAACAATAATGTCTAGCCACGAGTTCATATTGCATTACATCATAAGCCATTGTAATGATAAGTCATGGCAAGTTTAACATCTAATGCATTTAGGTGCTCTGTGCTACCATTATAACATAACTACTCATGATACTTTCATAATTTTACTAAGCATCTCATTAATATGTCATGATAAGATGCCATATTTCAACATTAGTACTATCAACATGGAGTAACAACTCACATAATCCATCATCATATCAAATATGCATTCTACGTGGAGCAATAAGGGTTAGCATGAAAAAATAACATGTCATACCAAATATGTGATATAATCTCTTATTCCTCACTAATACATGACAGAGATGTAAAACGCCATATTAAACCACAACATGATTTTACCATTTATATGCCAAGTGTCATTTATCTCAAGATGCCATGATAAAGCTATTAAAATGCTAAATTAATATTATCATGAAATAATATGATTTTATGTTCCACACATCATCTATCTTATAAAGCACCATAAGATCATGAAGTAACATCCAAAAGTATCACATGCACAAGCTATGGATATAAACCTCATGGCCAAAAATAATAACATCAAATTTCACATGAATAATGCATGATCATGAACCACATGCTTATAGGACATCATTCTAAGAAACAACATGTAATAACACCATATCATGTACCACAAAACTTACATTTTAAGATGCCATAAATAAAACTATAATTACCAATTGAGTATCAGCAATCCACGTATCGTGTACCTCATGTCCTATACATCTAGAAACTGAGTATCAACATGAAATATGCACCATGAAAACAGAGTAGAAACATGAACAACTGACCATCTGTTGGACACAATGTTCACACTGAGAGGGGGGGTGAATCAGTGTGAGGCCAATTTTAAATCCTTTTCAACTTCTACCCATTAACTAACAATTCATCAATGCATTATTCTACCATTTAAATGATGATTTCATAAACATCCATCACTTAGTCATTCATGAATCATAAGCATCTAAATCATGAAGTCATAACAAGAAACGTAGCACAAGAGAACACAACACAATTTAATCTTTGTAATATTTTTGTATTTTGTGGGACCAACTACAACCATTAAGGTAAATCAACACCCACTGATACAAAGAGCACCAAATCCTCATCCAAGCCCCGGCCTGGTTTTCTTATAACCATACAAGAAGGGTTGAAGTTTCCAAACACCAGATGCAATACTAGCTTGCATTTACAATACATTATTCACACTCATGTCATTACACACACATGTCATCAACCACATAATCAACAACTTGTCTATGCTTTGTTCAAGATAGTCCACATCAGCACTTGTCTCTGTCTTCTCCAAACTATTCACATCATCTCTTGTCTCTATCTTCTACAAAACTGTTCACATCAGCTCTTGCCTCTGTCTACATCATGAGCATTCATTTTGTCTTCAAGGAGAACACCAACAACATTCATCATTCTGTTATCAAACGCATATTATTAACGTTCATCATTTCAGCACATCAGCATTCTATCTATTGTTATATCCACAAGTATGTCATCACATCTTCTCATTCAGATCATCATTATGAGAAAATCATTCAGTATTCTTCCATATCATCTCTATCACTGAACACAAAATCAACATCATCATTAGTCTGTCCAGCACCAAGCTTCATATCTTCATTTTCATCTTCACCAAAGATAAAGAGATGCTTCATGAAATCATTTGCTGCTCCACATGCTTGTTGCTGCCCCGAAAACTCAAACCATTTGCTGCTACCCCAAAAACTTAGACCATCTGCTGCTGCCCCGAAAACTCAATGCCATAGAAATCAGAGCTCGCTCTTCTCTCCAAAATTCTTAACACCAAACACGTCAAAGCAAGAACTCGGTTTCTATTTATACTTTTCTACCTCCATCAATTTAGGAAGTTCACTTGTCCTTATATTATTTTTATCATTAAAATAAATTACTTGATGGTGGTCATCCTACAAACAAGGAAACAACCAACCATGCCATTTCATAAGAGTTACTTGTGGTGGCCATCCTTCAACCACTTGAATTTTTATGTCAGATTTACTTATTTATTTTATCAATTAAATCAATTGATGTTTTTCACTTCCATATTATCCTCAACATATATATATATATCTAATTTTTTAATCTCCTCTCAACATCATCACCGTGGGTGTATGATCATCATAAAAGGGTTCCAAAACCCATACAATCCTCATCAAATATATATATATTTTTGGTCATTTTTCCACATCATCAATATTAAAAAAGCTTGCTCCATATGCCATCAATTGACCTATAATTATGCCCGTGATGGCTCTTTTGGAGGCCCTTCAAACATGCACGCATGGGCTTCATCAAAATGACCGCAAGGGCTTGTTCAAGGTACCCACAAATAGCTTAACAAATCCCTATAAGGCCTCTTAGAAAATGACCGCATGGGCTATCTCAAGGATGCTCTCAAAGGCTTGTTCATCCCTTCAAAATATGCCCATGTGAGGTGTGAAAGATTCCCACATGGGCTCCATAAATATGCCCTCACAATTGCCTTCTATTATGCTCGTAGGGCTCTATTCCAAGCCCTTAGTGCTCCAAGAAAATTCCCCACAAGGGTGTCCAATTATGCCCACACGGGCTATAAAAAACGCACACAAGTATCCCTTCAAATGCCTGCAATGGGCCTCTTGCAAATGCCTGGAATGGATGCTTTGAGCTCCTCCAAGACATCCCTGCAGCATGACTGCATGGGATCATAAAAATGCATGTAGCTAGTTATAGGAATTATCATATTTTCCTTCCAATGGATTCCCACAAGAGGGATTTGAAATGCCCGCAAGGGGCCTTCCAAGTGCCCGCCAAGGCATCTTCCCTGTCCGCCTCATCATCATTTCCATCTCAATGTTTGTTTTTCATGTTTGACATGTATTCAACTTCTAGCTTGATTTGTCATATCCTGATATCATCCATGCTTGACATGTCTTTCATGACAGGTCATGCCTTGGTCATCATATTTTGGGAAGTCATTATCCTTTGTCATCTTTCTTCAATTTTCTATTGTCTTCCATGTCCTTCATGCTTCAACTTGACCTTGACCTTGTCATCTTTCTTTATCAATTCATTCACCTTTCTTTCCTTGTCCTTTTCATCTTACGTGTCATCATTTGTTCTTGACATGTTATCAAGCTTGCTTTTCTTCATGTTTTTCCTTGTCCTTGTCTTTGTCATCTGCTCCTTGTCTTCCTTGTACTTTGTCCATCAACCTTATTCTTTTATCATCATTTTGACCTTTTTCACTAATGTGTTGTCATTAATGACAACCTTGATCATCAATCTCCCACTTTGTCATTGATGGAAACCCTCCTTTAATTTTTCTCCCACTTTGAAATTAATGACAAAGGGCTACATATTTATCCATTAAAGGATTCACAATGCCCGAAAAAAGATTATCGTTGAATACTTTATCATATCAAGTCATTTTTTCATTTGTTGATCATACTTGTTGAGTAATGCTCACCCTATCAGGTGTACTATTGTAACTATTTTGAACAAGCTCCCCCTCTAAATTTTCTAGGTGTGTTTCTTTGAGATCATCCTTGTGCCTTGCTGCAAACTCTCCATGCTACTATATATCAGATTGCTCCTATGAGTGTTGTCCATCTTCATAGTTAAAAATTCATCATAATTCTGACTTTCTTCAATTATGTTTTTTTTTCCAAGAAAAAAAGCGTAATTTTATTCACAGAGGTGAAAAATTACATTCTGTATATGCATATAGCATGCGTTCATCCATTGCAGGATGTTACATTTGAAGCAAAAAAATTCAGTTTTGGAGTCCAAAGAGTTTCATCAAATCCAATATATGGCCAATATTTACATCATAAAACCAACATATCAAATAGTGCCATCAACAGAAAAACTGTTCCAGCAGCTATTCCTGTAAAACTGTGTCCATAATAGGTCGATGATCCTTCAGATAGAAGACGAATTGGTAGTCACCAGTACCGATGAAGATGGTTCTTGATCCCTGAGCGTTTGGTGCCCGCAGGCAAACATCGGCGTAGAGCAATTCCCTGCGTTAATGACACGAGCTTGTTCAAAGATGTAGCGACGAGAACACGCTGCTTCCCCTTCTTCTCGCCCGTCATGGCAAGAAAGCCGTAGGTGACAAAACCCTCGCCCAAGATTGTGTGGCCTTTAAACCGCCGCAGCCAAAGGAAGTCCGGTAGGTGCAGGAGATCCGCAGTCGCGGAATGACCCCCGCTGCAGGAGTCTACCCATGCGCCGCCGCTATAGGTCTGCACGAGCTGTTCTTGATCGCTCCTATTCTTGAAATGTATAATTGAAGATTCATCCACTAATCTTGACCGCCCTTCAAGAAGCCAGTGCCAACGCCAGGTATTCACTGCATCTTCAAGCATGAAGGGCATTATGATATTCAATGGAGGAGCTGCACTTACAGGCGTGTGGAAATGACTTCTCGGGGACGACGATTCAAGAACAAGATTCAAGAACAAGAATGTTCCACACCCTGATACAGTGGACGATATGGGGCTCAAATTTCGTAGGGCAGCATTTGGAGACGTGCACAAGGCTTCTTCTGTGGGTGAGAGGGCCCTTCCATCCCACAAGATGGGGAGTACTGCAGATGAATGGCGAGAAGCCCTATCTGCTGAGACATCGCCGCCGCTCGAGGCCCGCAGAAGCCCAACCCAACCTACCACGGACATCACGCGAAACAGGGCCGCCGCCACCAATGGGTCTTTGCTTCCTTCGAACGAAACTCCGCAACAATCGTGACCCTAATCATGCTATCAAAACCATCTATTGGTAAATAGAGGGCCGGCGAATCCTCTCTGATGACTCGGGGTGAAGAAAATGGCGAGCGAGCGCGAGATCTTTGAGCTTTCAGGGCCTCGCCATCTCACAAACATTGTCTGGTAACAACATTCACACGACTGCAATATTCACAGGCATTTCTATTCTCAGAATCATCCGCTGCAGGTTTCTCAAAGAATTTTCTTATTATTCACTGCAGGTCGGATTCGAATCACAGGCGGTGCGTAGCGGCCCTTCCCCCCTGCTTTCTTCAATTATGTTATGTCAGGATGTAATTGATTTTTTTTAACTTCAAACTAAGATTTGATTTTGTACCAAGTCTTTGTTGTAGTATGCCATATTATTCCCCCTGAGCTTGTGGCCTTGATCCACATCGTAGTTGGAATTTGTTGTCGGATGTTAACTTCGACACATCTTCGACTCATCTTCGCTATTGATACAACTTCGACAAGTTTCGACACGACAGGACTGCGACATGTTCTGCACCTTTGACATGTTCAATGAACTCATAGTTTGTGACATCAACATGTAGCGTCAACATGCGACCAGCGACTGTCGAACTTCGACAAACTGTCTCTCTGTCTTCCAGTCAACTGTAATGGTTGAACAGTTGAACCGCGTCTCAGAATTCTATATAAGCATGTATAATAATGTAGCATACATCAATCAGAATAAGTTTTTGATCTATTTGCAAGTAATAGAAGAACAATTCGCATTCGTGCATATTGTCTGTGCGTATCTGTGTATATTTTTATTGCGTATTCCTGCTTTTTCTTATTCTTTTTTTAAGCTTCCGCCATAACAGATCCGACTCATTCAGTCAAACCATTGTCCCCCTCGTGCTTCCTAGACATGAGACAGATCATTGGTATCAGAGCGTACTCAGTTTTTCATACTTAAGTTCTGCATATACACTTCTCTCGAAGTTACTCTGAATTATGCCAGTTCAAACTCGCTTGCAATCTCAGCAATCCAAGCATACGCGATCTCCAGAAATGATAGAAGAAATAGATGATAAACATGCAACCGACAAGACAACATAGCTTATTGAACAAGATCTGGCTTGAAAAAAGCCTGAAATGTTTTCCCAGTTCAATGAGATTCTCTTGCGATTCACTTTGACATCCGGAGGATTCTCGACGAGAACTCGTTCCGATAAAATCAACCCCTTCAAAGTGCAAATGAATATCGACATACCGAATCTTGAAGGAAAGATTGAAGCGGAATCTGTCGACAATTGGGTGCAACAATTGGAATCCTATTACGCTGTAAATCAACTCTCCGAAGCTAAGAAAGTTACCATTGCGTCCTTAAAGATGTCAACCTCTGTGCACTACTAGTAGGAGAATCTTACGACAAAGATGGAGAAAAGCGGAGAACCCATCGACACATGGGATAAATTCATCGAACACATCCAGAAGGAATTTTACCCGCCGAAATACCTCGAGCAACAGTATAAGAAGTGGCAACAGCTAAGGTAATGGAAAGACCAATCAGTATAGAGTTACACCAATGAGTTCTACTGACTCATGGAAAGACTTGGTGTCCAAGAAGAAGAAAAATTTCTTATTCTAAAATACACCAGGGGATTGTCTTAGTACATCCAACAAGAGATGGAATTTTTGACTATCCATACACTTGCAGATGCTTTCCACTATTCCAACAAACTGGAAACCAAGCAGAAAGGAAAAGCACATTTCTCGACAAAGTAGACATCAGGAAGACCCCCCAACAAGAAGGCACCAGCCGACTTTGACAAGTCCAAATCTTCTCAACCGACACCGCCAAAGCCAGATCATGGTAAGAAGCCTTTTCACAAGAGGGAACTTAGTGAACAACCATCGAACGAAAAATGGTGTGATTACCACCACTCATCTTGGCGTGATGCGTCTGAATGCAAAGCTCGGAAGACATTTCTGACAAAAGTGTTGACCTCCGACGCATTTGACAAGACGGTGGAAGAATCAGATCAAGACGCGACAACTATTTTGACCTCAACCACTCGAGCAGCCTCGACTATTGTCAACAAGGAGGAATGAGAGAACCTATTCCATACACAGATATGGGTCCAGAACAACCCATTGCATCTGATTGTGGACAACGGGAGCCAAAAGAAGTTCATTTCTGAAGAACTGGTGAAGAAATTAGGTCTTGTTACCACTCCACATCCTTAGCCTTACAACATCGGTTGGATGAAGGATGGACAAGAACTATGGATCACTCAACAATGCAAGCTCACCTACTTCATAAAGCCTTTTGAAGATGAAGTACTCTGTGACATGGCACCACTCTCTGTAGCAGATGCCCTGTTTGGGAAACCTTACCTCTGGGATAGACATAGAAGTTATCAGTCATGGCCTCAGAAGGTGATTGTCAGAATCCAAAATCGATGGTTCAGCATACCAGAGCGTCAACCTACACCGGCGATTGTATTGATATCTTCCAAATAGACAAAGAAGCTCATCAATCATGCTCATAAATTTGCATTAATTATTATCAATCCACAACATTCTCGATGAGTACCATAACCTCTTTCAAGGTCCAGACGGAGTACCTCAGCATTTCCAAGTAAAACACTCCATTGAACTTGTTCCTGGTTCTTCTTTGCCTAACGCATCTATTTCCAAAAGATCCATTCTCGAAAATGAAGAGATTCATAGACAACTCCAAGAATTAATCGACAAAGGACATATTCGCCCTAGCTCCTCTCCTTGTGGAAGTCCATTCATCCTGGTTTCGAAGAAAGATGGGACTTGGCCCATGTGCATCGACTACAGAGCTCTCAACAAAATATCAGTCAAGAATCAGTACCCTCTGTCGTGGATAGACAAGCTCATCGACTGTTTGAAAGGTGCTAGATTCTTCACTAAGCTTGAACTCAAGTCAAGATACCACCATATTCCAATCGAGCCCTCAGATGTGTGGAAAACCGCTTTCAAAACAAAGGAAGAATTGTTTGAATGGTTAGTCATGCCTTTTGGATTAACCAACGCACCTGCGACCTTCATGCGACATATCGATAACCTTCTCCGACCTTTCATCGAAAAATGGGTTATTGGATTTCTCGACGACAAATTGATTTCATTCAATCATGGGAAGAACATGTTGAACATCTTCGATAAGTCCTTGACACTCTCCAGCAACACCATCTCTACTTGAACATGGACAAGTGCTCTTTTGCGATGACCAACATCAAATATTTGGGGTATGTAATTGACTCTGCAGGCATTCACGTCGATCCAAACAAAGTACAGATCCTCAAAGATTGGTCCATTCCTAGAACTATTCAAGAACTAATAAGTTTTCTTGGTTTTACAAATTTATATCGACGATTCATACACGGCTTCAATCACATAGCCTGATCCTTGAATCAGTCGACGAAGGGAAATGGGAAAACTGCCTTCCATTGGACAAAAACACATCAAGCAGCTTTTGAACAACTCAAACATAGGATCTGCACTGCCCCAGAACTTGTGTTACCTGATTTGCCTCAGCCCTTTGAGATTGATATGGACACATCGGATTATTCCTTAGGCACAGTGATCACTCAGTCTGGTCACCCAGTCACTTTTCATTCCAAGACTTTTAACAACACAGTTAGAAGATACTCAACGTATGAAAAAGAACTTTACACCATTGTGCAAGATCTTAAGCAATGGAGGCATTACATCCTTGGCAAGGAAACAGTCATTCTTACTGATCACAAGCCTCTACAGTTCGCTCCGACACAATCAAAGTTGCAGACAAACTGACAACTCAAGTGGATTAATTACCTAGAACAATTACAGTTGGTGATTAAGTATCAGAAAGGCAGGGCTAATTCCGCCGCAGATTGACTCAGTCAACCACCCATTACTTTCCTTTTGACAGTGATGAGTATGTAGGGTTACGACATGACCATTTGGCAACAGTTGTATGAGGATGACAGCGACTTCTCAGCAGTCTACCGATAGTTATAAACTAACAAGTCATCGACCTCAGACTCTGACTACTTCCTGAAAGACACCTTGCTATACAATCTTGAATAGCTTTGTGTACCGACCGGTGAGCAATGATAGCAGCTCATTTGGGACGTGCACTACAACAAGACTGCATGACACTTTGGAGTAGTAAAGACACTTGATATTATGCAAAAGTATTTCTTCTATCCTACACTTAAATCTGATGTCAACAAGTACATTTGATCATGCGTGGTTTGTGCCATTTCTAAGCCGCCTAATCGATGACAGGGTATGTACACACGTCTGCTAGTTCCTAGTCGACCATGGGAATCTATTTCTATGGACTACTTGACGGGTTACCCAACTACCAAACATTAGCATGATGCAATATTAGTAGTAGTCGACCAATTTTCCAAGATAGCCATTCTCATACCATGTAAGAATACCATGATAGCGCAGTAGACCACCTAGCTCTTCTTTACACATGTTTGGAAACACTTTGGTTTACCCACAACCATCATTTCCGACCGATATTCCAAATTCGTCAGCATCTTTTGGAAGACCCTTTGGAAACAACTGGACACATGACTCTCATTGTCGACAGCATTCCATCCTCAGACTAACGGACAGACGAAAGTTGTGAATTGCTTGGTAGTACAGTTGCTTCGCATGTACTATCACCAAAATCGACGCACATGGGATGATAGTATTTCATACATACAACACAGCTACAATCGTGCTCAACATAGCTCTACAAGCAAGAGTCCATTTGAGATTTGTTATGGATTTCAACCCTCAGTGCCTATCGACTTGATCAGCTCCTCGACATAACCAAACGCTGACACCAACTGCAGCCAGCAAGAAGTTGATAAAGCAGTCAAGTTTCGAGAACAGATTTGCGACATTTAGCGACAAGAACAGGATATGTTTCACAGAGAAAATGAGAAAGCTAAGGCCCGACACGACAAGCATCTCATTCCTCATACATTTTACATTGGGGATAAGGTTTGGCTACATCTTAAGAAGCGGTGCTTCACAGGTCCTTTCAAGAAGTTAAAACCTTTGCGATATTGTCCATACAATATTCTTCGACAAGTTGGTGAAAATGCTTTCCAACTCGACATTCCTGCTTTCCTGGGTTTGTATCTAGTCTTCAATGTGGATCTACTTCGACCATACCATGCACCCTTGTTGGAATAGAATGACTTCTCAATAGCAAAACTTGCAGACATCAACCCATATGCATTAGAGGAAATTTCAACTCAAAATCAGCCTCCTAAGGAAAAATCAATAAATTGATCAAATAATGCCATGTAGACATTTTTTATATATATTAATCTATTATTTCACTTTTATCAAAGCTGCCCATAATTATTGCACTTTTTTCAAAGTTGCCCATAATTATTGCACTTTTTTCAAAGTTGCCCTAGATATATATTTTATATTAAAATCAATTAATGAGAACTATATTTGATGAAACTTTTCACCCAAATGTAAGAATAGAAATAACATAAAATAATGGAAGAAATTTAATACATAATTTCAACTAAAAATTAGTTATTTTGAGAACCATGTTTCACCCCAAAACAATGTTAGAAATCACTTAAAATAAGGATATAAATTTAATACATAATTTCATCTAAAAATTAGTTATTTTGAGGACCAAGATTCGTAAATGTTTCACCCCAAAATAAAGATAGAAATCACATAAGGAAAGAAATTAATACTTAATTCCATATAAAAAGTAATTATTTAATTATTTCACTCAACTTTTCTAAATGTAAAATTTATTAAAATGTGAATTATTAAAATTGTTCATTAATTTTTTACCAAAACAATAAAAATATTACACAATAATATTCTTAAAATACAATATTTATTATATGTAACCATATTATTAAAAAATAACTTTTAATATACATATAATTATTAACACATAGCCAAAATAAAAATATTATACAATAATATTATAGTCGAAAACATAGAATTCACATAAATAAATAAATTTAATGAGAAGATGGAATCTATTTTAGAAGCTCGAAATTTCTTCGAATATTATCCTAACTATTCAAACTATAATTTTTATAAATAAAATATTTTTTAAAAAATATTCAAAACAATATTAAAATTGAGTATTCCATATATAATTTAAAACAATATTAAAAGTGAATTTTAATTTGATATTAAAATAAATAAATTATTATATTAAAATTAACTAAACTATAACTATAATGTAATAAACTTATCGCAGGGAAAAAAAATGTAATAGGCCAATCGTTGAACATGTGAACCAATGCAAACAAAATTGCAGATTGTGCAAAAATGAACGGTTCCTCAAACCCTGGTTCATCCGCCATCATTGGATTGTGCAAAAAATTGGCGCGAGGATCCTATGATCTTTCTCTAAACCCTAGTTCATCCACCATATTGGATTGTGTAAACAATTGGCACGAATCGTATTGGAGTGACTCCAACCAATGTTACTAGAGTGGAAACCTAGAAACCTTTGACAGAAATATGGCCAAGTCAAACTCTATTTGCCAAAATTCTTCAAAACTTTCGTGGGGTGGACTGGGTATGTCTCATCAGCCATTATTGACAGAAATATGGCCAAGTCAAACTCTTTGTGCCAAAATCCTCTCAAAACATTCACGGGCTAGACTGGATATGTCAAAAAATTCACGGGTTGGACTGGATACCCTACATTTCTATCCAAATTTGGTTCCTCGACCATTGATGGCAAAAATTGGTGCGAATGGGAAGTGGAAACCCTTGGATTTCAAAGGTAAATGTTCAGTTTTTTTTGTTTCCGAATTATTCTATTTAAATTTTCATTTGATCCCATTTCATTCCATGCGTTCGTCCTATAGAAGCTGATAGTGAAGTGTTGGTTATTCGATTCAATGCTTAGTTGGCCAGTTTCAACTCAGAGAGGTTATTTTGAACAGCTTGATTGATAGCTTTCTCAAGACAGGGCATGTTTCTTCTTATAGGTATGTTGGCTCTTCTTGTTTTTGCACTGCCAAACATGGTTGTTTATGCCCAGATTTGCACTTTTAATGTTGCCTATAATCTCTTTAATACAGATTCACCTCACATGTATGCTTAGATTTGGAGAAAACAAAATCTTTATTGTTTTTCTTCACTTACTAATAACTTAGACTTGCTTCTTATTGTTGTTGGAATTTAAACTAAGGTTTTTACTACAAGGAAGATGCTTATTGGATAACAGCACGGCTGTTAGGATGCCTACTCACTAAGAATGAGTAGATTATTTTTGAGCCCCATCCAAACTCCATGTCTAAATCCCCATGTCTTCCACTCACCCATGTTGAGAAGAATGTTCTCGTTTCCTAATTCTAATTAGAAAGAAAAGGTACTGTTGATTATTACAATATCTATACAGGTACAAAGATGTAAAGGAAAGTCCCAAATCTTTTCTAGTTAAAAGAATGGGTCAGTATGATGTATCATGGGCAGTTCTACCTAGTTAAGCTTGAGTTAATAAACAAGCTACATAAATATCAAACTAAACCAACACATTAGGTCACTACCAAATCCATCGGGGTTGAGCAAGAGCGAACAGTAAACTAGAACTCAATTTGTAGTCTATGATGTAGTGGGGTCCTTCCCATCAACCCCTTTTTAATGTCCATCTGTAACTCCCGTAATGGGAGAGCTTCCCAAAATACCTTGATAAACTCTTTGCATGACTCCTTCCCCTTACAAACCAACCTTTCTTTCCACTCTCGTTTTTAACAATCTCAGATGGATTTGTGTCTTTATTTAAATAAGTTTCCTTTTTTGGTCAGTTCCCATTGGCTACTGTTGGAGATTTTGAAATATCTGCCAACAAATATTTTGAATTCTCTATTGGTGTAGACTGATCTGTGCGGTTACACTTTTCATCTTCCAACTTCTGCTCTTCTGGCAACTGATAGACAACTGTCTCTTTATCAACTTCAAGACATAACCCTGGTTGCATCCTTTAAACAATCTTTCTCCTAGGGTATCTATGATGTAGTATGCCTCCTTTTCAACCTTGAGCACAAAAAAATGGCCATTCTAGCTGACAATTTAAATCTGCGGTTCACTATTCTCAGCCTCCTCAGTACTTGCATTAGTGATTTCTTCCTAGATATTGTCAAAATACATATCCCCTTGTATAAATTTGAAGGAATCTCCCATTCCTTCATCTTTAGAGAATCCAACAAAATATTTCCCAGGAGCTACAGAAAGAAGACGTACCTTTTCCTGTAATACTGTCTCCAGATCAAAGTTCCTATCTGGGAAATTCTCTTTGTAAGATTCTATGTCTCAAAGATTCCTCCACTTGAAAGATCCATCTTGAATCAAAGTATCAAACTGAGATTTAATAGGCATGGAATTTGTATTATCATGCAACCAATCATCAATAACAACCACCAAAGCAGCACAAGCACTCTCCCCCTCAGCCTTTTCACTATGCTGATCAATTGAAGCAAAAAGACTTGGGCTGACAACTTCATCTGCCCATCTCTACTAATAAAATCTTGGGTTCCAAGCAACCAATGGTAAAGTGGTCATCACCAAAGTCCAAACATTCTGATCTGCCCTGTGCTACTCCATATTCATTCTTATGCCACTGCAAAACATATCCTATATTATTAATGATCATTCCTGGTAAATTAGTTATATGACTTAGTTGCAACTACAGGTGAAATTTGGGAATCACGAACCATGTCTTGCAATACAAAAAAAATACAAGCATCCCATATCCGATAATAAGGATTGAAGAAAATAGATGAGAAATGCAAATAAAGTCATGAACTTTGAGATTGTGAACTAGCAACAAAACCTATATCCAATATCATATTGCTTGCTCCCCAACTCATATAATATGCTGCCACCAAATATGTAGTAAAAAATATCAGAGAATGAAAGAGAGAGGTGGAAATGAGAAAGCGCCAATGGAATAGATTCAATACGGTAGCATAATTGTTGGTGATAAAAGTCAATATCATCTGCCCCTTCTTCTCCATATGATTTATTCAACAGTGGCTCTCCTCTTGCTCGTGATGACCGAAAATTCAATTTACTTTTTTTTCAAGGAAGAAGGCTCTACATGGAAGGCTGTGCAAGAGCATAATTAGATTCTGACAAACATGGCTCCTCATTAACCCTGGAACTTGACTCTAAACTTGCTTTATGATTGACGATCCAATTATCATCATCTCCATCTTATCTAAAGTCCAAATAAAGAGCTCCTTCAACACGATTAGTTGCGCCAAAGTCCCATAGCTTAACGAATTCCAAAAACTAAATCCATCCTTGTCCTCGGCTTCATCCTCATCCCATTCATCAACAATATCACTGTCGAATACATATTCATATCCATCACTCCTTCCAGAAAATCTACCATCATTCCCAACCTCTTCTCTACAAGCTTTCTTTGCTCTTCCTACTCCTACATAGTCTCTAAAATTTTTAACCTTCCTCAGGCCTGCTTTGAGAGTAGAAAGCTCTTCCTTTTCTAACTGAGGCTCTCCATATAAAGGTGATGATGGCACAATACTTCTATTAGATGGGTCCATTACTTCCTGGGCAGTTCAAAGCTCCACAAAATTTAGAGCAACCTACACAAAACAAGATGAGTAATGAACAACTAAGGATTTTGAAAGGACTCCAAGAAAAATTTAGCTATAAAGAAAATACAGATAATAGAAAAAGAATCCAGTTTCAAACAAAAACAGCCTACAGAAAGGCTTTGGATGTATGTCACCAAAGATGCATACCATAGGAAAGGGAAGACTTACTATAAGTGCTACTTCATGTGCCTTGCCACCAGTAAAGCAAGATACAACAATTTGAGTAGTTTTGGTTATATTCTCCATAGGCAATGCATACTATCCAAGGTTGAGGGAACCTGTTCCTATAATAGAAGGCTTGCTCTTCGATTCTTGTGTCAAACCCTGCCAATATGAAACAGGGCATATCAAAATACTAGTACACATCATCATATTTATTCATAAGTTCTGTTTTTCTCCTTGATGCCATAATATTCCAAAGGATGGATAAGTTTCTCCCAGATGGATTTTCCCTAACCAAGACCTTACTTTCAAGTGTAATCTCTGCTTTTCTGATTGCAGTATGAAAGTTTTGAAATCTGCATATTCACATGTCAAATGTCCTAAGAATTCGCACAGGCCATCAAGGTTTTTCCTTAGCAACTTGAGCTCAAGTTAAAATACTCCAATATCAAAAATCAATATATATATAAACCTTACACTTCAATGCCCAGTTTGTTGTTACATCAAAGGTAGGTACCACTCACTACCTAGAGACTCAAGACACTCACTAGGAACCCTACACTCCTATAATTATCAACATAATGCAGTCTCTCTCTTACATGTGTTTTCCTAAATACAAGAGTGTAAAATAAAAATATTGTAGAGATATAGTGGAGTCATTCTTGTGCCCTTCATCATCTACCTTCAAATAGAAGTGTCCATTGGTTTCACAACAAATTTAATAAGTTCTTGGAATTGATGAATATCTAAAGATACTACCCAACCTATCACAAAACGCCAATCCCAAAAGAGACACATTCATATAACCTTCTAATAATATCCCAATATTATATGCTAGTACTTTAATAGGGTACCATTAAAAATATAAATCAATGTTTCCCTATTACCTACTTTTTTGAAGATGCAATAGATGCTTTAACATTTTAGTGTTAAAAAGTAAAAGACCGAATTATCTCCATCTTTAGAGCATGCAAAAAGTGGCTTCCTATATTTCAGAATGGAGTCCCATTATCAGTCCATTCTTACATGATAGTTTAGCTTCAGTATTAGGTGTTTACCTAGTAGATTATTGGATAGAGTGCTACCTGAAACATGCAAATGCTTTGGGAGTCAGAATTCATGGTATTCCCTAAAAAATTTCTTTGGGCATATGGACATTGACTTGAAAGCATATCATCTCCATCTTATTTTCATTCTTTGTGATTATCGTACTCACCTCATGAATGATGTGCTGCCAAGATCAAATATAGCTTTATAAAAAATTATAATTGAAAGTTGTAATTTATACTTCCTCAAGGTCTTCGATGCTAGTTGTAGTTTACATCAACAGGATAGATAAAGAGGGTGCACTTAAATATAATTATCATAATAGGAAAGAAGATAGTAGTCCATCTATCTATATAGTATATATACAGATAACAGATCTTTACAAGAATATAGGATTGCAAAGAACAAAAAAATTGCTCAGTCTGGCAAAGCTAAGCTACACAATTTTATTGAAAATTACATATTGATCTATTCTATTTAATTTCCTTCATAAAAGTGAAGTTGACAAAGTGGATGAGGATAGTGAAGAGAGAAGGGACCATAGAAACCAAGCTTACTTGTGTGTACCCGGATCCCTCCTTATCACTTCTAAGGAAACAGAGCACAAAACCTTCTCAAATGCACTGCTTGATGTAAATATCAAGCCCTCACTGGACAACAACACTCTCATACAACTCATATACTGCACCCAGGACTTAAACAGGAGATGCAGCTCCACAAACATCATAGATCCAGATTCCATACTTACAGAGTCATTTATGAGGGAACAACTTGCAGGTATTCTAGTGAAGCACAAACTCAATATATTAAAGCATAGAATCTATTCTCTGAAATACAACATACAAATAATATAGATACTTATATGCAATCAATCCTGAACATGTGGAATCGCTGCTGAGGAATGATTTTCCACCCAGCAAAAGGGTTTCACTGTAAGGGCCACCCCAAGCCAAGACTATGACCTAAGAAGGGCAAGCGCAACTCTCTCATAAGTATGTCTCCAAAGATACTCATAGGAAACCAAGCTATCCTACACACTAAGCATGGGAAAGCATAATAGCTCTATACATCTACAAGAAATAGTGCTGCAACAATTAGTTGAATCACTAAATGGCTTTCCTAGCCTACATAGTAACATACTAGACCAAAGCATCCCTTTCCATCCTTCATAGAAAACATGATCCCCTATACTTCTTAGCCTACTTAATAGCAAAGATTCCATTAAATTGCTAATGTAGCTTGTCTCTATCTCAACCTATAACTACTACCCCCTCATGGAAGCAACGATATCAGCTCAACAAGTATCTGTCACAAAAGCGCCCTATTCCAGTTCATTCCCTATGCATATGGCTCAACATGGGTGTTAATACTTCATCCTGCCACCATCACATCGTGAGAAAAATCAATATACAATCCTCTTGCAGCAATGCCAGCCAAAGCTCACACACACAAGTGCAACCAAATAATGGGAGTAAAACCAGCCAGAAGAGAACGAATTGCCTAATCTCAAAAGATGCATATATAGATGGAAGTTAGTAGGTGTGCATGATCTGAGGTGTTGGCATGTTCTGAAGGCTTCATATGCTCAAGAGTCAATCCACCTATCAAATAATGGAAAAGGAGTTGGAGGAGCAAAACTTCCACTCTCTCGCCCCTTTTTCCAATGCCATTTGTCAAGTCATATAGCCCTCAATTCTTCTAGTTCTGTCCTATGGTAGTCATTGGTATGTTCATTCATATTGATTCATCTTTTTCAGTGCTTATGTCATGCTTAGGCCATCACTTTTCTCTTAGGAGAAGCATTTCAACCTAAGTAGGCTAATTGTTTCCTAGTGGGGCCTTGACCTTGGGATCGCACTAGGAACTTGACACACTTACCATATGTTCAATATACACATCATAAGATATTAATAGTATAATACACAAATGTCAAATGGCTTACCAAGTTAGCATTGCGCACTAAATCAAAAACATCCATATACATAATGTTTACACATCAACTGCAGGGTCACAAAATGGGGTTTAGACTCTAACATAACCCATTTTTTAGTGTTAGCTTACTCATTTTTTACTTTTTCCTTTATTTCTTCAAAACGCCTTGTGAATCATTGGATCCCTTCCCAGATAAGGTACTTCCAAAGCTTGTTTCAGAACATGCAAAATCCTTAACCATCATTCCATGTGAGTACTTCATTCACTGCAATTGCTTCATTTGATCTATCCCATGTCCCAAGTCTACTAGAGAATGCAATCTTCAGTGACTTCAAACTACAGTAAAGCTAAAGTGGTGCTAAAAGGTAGCAGCTAAGCTAAGATGCTTATAGAGTTTCCTTTTATTCTTGGGAGAAACTTTCCAAACTCTTTAATAGTAGCAATATAAAATCACTTCCATATTTATTGGCCATGTTATTCCTTCATTGTTGTTAATGTTTGGGATCATAGCAGAAAAGGAAACCCGGGTAGATCCATTTTCCTAGGTTACATTATTAATCTTTCGTTGACCTTTTCCCAATCTACTAGTGAAAGCAAGGCACTAAAACTCCATTTAAAGCTAGTTAGATATCAATTTAGATTTTAAATTTTAGCCATTGAAATAAAACTTGCCAAGTCTATCAAGTGTTTGGCGAATACATTTGGCTTGGCTGTAAATCTAGCTAGTCTGTTCAGTTGGTCCATACTATGTCAAAAGTTAAAACTGGTCAAACTCACCAAGACTCAAGGAGTCTACCAACAACTGGACAAATTTAACCAAGACTCAACAAATCTAATTAACTTGTAGAGCGGGTTTGATCAACTTGCTGAGTTACTAAGAGAGTTTGACCAAAAGTTAAATGTTTTAACTTCTACAGACGTTTATATAGTTTTAACAGACTATTGCCTATTTTAAAGATTCTTTTAGGCCTATTGAATTTTTATTTGCCAAGTCTTTCCCGAGTCCAGTTCCTATTACTACTCTTCGGCTTTGTTCATTAATTCCCAAGTATGAGACATGTCACTATGATTTTAATGGCAATGTGAAATGGGAATATGGCTTCCTTTTAGTTTTGAGACCATACTCCCTAAATTTTCCAACAATGGACATTTATTTAGATATATCCTCATGTTCTCAACAATTCCACTCTTTCTTTTGTTCTCTCTGATGTTTGGGGTCATTGCAGCTTAACCTCAATAAGAAACTAAAACATACAGAAAATGGACACCTTACTTTAGTTGCCACATAAGAAGCAATTTGTTTTTCGAAAAAGTTAAAAATCCACCGAATCTTGAATAATAGCAACCAAATTGTGAGATTCTCCAAATTTAATCTAATATAATAGAATTTTAACCCAATTTATAACATATATATTTCCACTAACTTAGAATTTGAGATAATTATGGTTTTGAAAAGATTGGACACGCTACGAATTGTACCCAGGACCAGAGTTGGAATTCGACGGGAAAAATGCTAGTCATGAGGCATTTTGCCCATTACTTCCTGGGCAGTTCGAAGCTCCACAAAATTAAGAGAAACCTACACAAAACAATATGAGTAATGAACAACCAAGGATTTTGAAAGGACTCCAAGAAAACTTTAGCTACAAAGAAAATACAGATAACAGAAAAGCATCATGTTTCAAACAAAAACAACCTACAGAAAGGCTTTGGATGTATGTCACCAAAGGTGCATACCATAGGAAAGGGAAGACTTACTGTAAGTGCTTCTTCAGGTGCCTTGCCACTAATAAATAAAGATACAACAACAATCTTATTAGTTTTGGTTATATTATCCATAGGCAATGCATAATCTCCAAGGTTGAACGAACCTGTTCCTATAATAGAAGTCTTGCTCTTTGATTCTTGTGTCAAACCCTGCCAATTTGAAATAGGGCACATCAAAATACTAGTACACATCATCGTATTTATTCATAAGTTGTGTTTCTCTCCTTGATGCCATAATATTCTAAGAACCTTTCAATTGCCAGAAGGAAAACATATTTCTAATAGGGAAATAGCAAACATGTCTTCAATCTAACAGATGCACATCCTGACTAGCACTCAGCTTCATTTACATGCACATGGGCATGCAGACAAAGCATGTTTGATTCCACCATTAGAAGGAAAAGCCTTAGTGCAAGAGCTCCTCTTAGTGGTTCACAATTTAACTAATATTCAACTAACTCATCCACTCTAAATACACATGACACATTTGACTAGTTGTTGACAGTCTTTTAATAAAAAATGCCCACAACTAATGTTCTAGCAACAATAAGAAAATGGAAAATATTGTCGTTCTTTCATATAGGTATCATGTAGGTAACACAGAAATTTCTCTGAAAATGACAAAAGAATATATGACTACCAGTGCAAAATACTATCAAAAATGAGGAATTAGTTAAAATGAAGCCAAATGATGGACCATATCGTGTCCCATAACAAATCTTATGCACTTGAATCACTATCACCATGAAGATCTACTTAAAATTTGGCTTGCTTTTGGTAGACACATTATTTTCCAAGTATTCTTCTAATTTTCTGCTCATAAGATTTTTATTTTTGTCCTTCTCTTTTCTTATTTTCTTTACTTGGCACTGCTTCTGCATTAATTATGAAATTAGACCTGATCCCTAAGGAAAGGATAAAAGTGTGTTAAATATTTATATATCTCTTACCATGAGGTCTAAGTGTACAAAAAAGCTTCACACTCACAACTATCCATATTTGATTGATGGTGACACAAATAAGATAACTTTTCAAAAGAAACTCTGAGTTAAGAATATGCTCACATTCCTTCTGTGAACATCTGCATAACTAGAATGACCTCTCTCCAAAAACTTCTCTATGTAGTTAGAACACAATAATCGATAAAAAACTAATTCTTCACCTTCTCCATCTTCATCATCCAAATCATTCACAGCTTGAGAGGATGCCAACCATCTGCACCTTCTTATATTCTACTCATTGGTTTTTAATGTATGTTGTATACAGATGTAAACATAGAAGCTTAGTTGGATTTACAATATTCTACAAGATTCTTGATAGCTTTGAGGTATGCCTCAATTTCTAAAAAATTGTCTTTTCCTTAGAAGATTTTCTAAACAATTCTTTTTGCAAGTTGATTTTTTCTTTTTGGGATTTTGTAGTATGTTTTGATTTTCATAATCTTGGTTGTTTGCACGAATCTCCAACAGATACAAATGATGTAAGAAAAAATCACCATGTTACCCGCATAAAGTTAAGTCCAGATATGGCACCGATCCATACAACAAATCAAATAGTGGTTTCTGACATTGACTACAGTGCATTAAGGGAATCTGGAGCTAAAAAATTGGATCTTTGGGTAGAAGGAGAACTCTATCTAGTTGACCCTATATCCAAATCTCATCCTGATTTCAAAACAATAACAGGACTATGCCGATTTGTATGCCATGGAAAGAGTGGCCTTCTAGGATACTATAGAAGTTTGGAAGGTAACCGCATTTCCCTTGAACATAAAATTCAAGATCTCAATATCTAGTTATATCAACTCCATTACTCAAATATGGTTCAGTATCATGAAAACAATAGATTGAACCAAATAATAGAAATATTGAATAAATGACACATGGATGAACTATCCATCTAAGCAAAAGAAATTGAGAAGCTGAAAATTGATATTTGTCATCTCAAAAAGAGACTCTCTACAATGAAGGAAACTCCAATGGGGTTGAGGAGCAGATCAAAAAATTTGAAACCAATATCATGTTTGGTTAAGTCGGGAGGTGGCTATAGAAAAAGAGTGATGGGGGTGAAGTCCATATTAGATGAAAGTTGTCCTGATCTTGTGGATGTGTGCAAAAATGTATTTAAGAAAAGTGACATTAAAGCATTGCTCAAACAACCACAATTTGATGATTTGAGAAAATAAGTAGTTAACCAATTTATTGCAAAATTAACAATTGATGTAAAGGATGTTCAAGGAGTTTGTGATGAAAGAGGGATCAACAAGGAAGCGTATGCAAGTATTTTTAAAGTTCTGAGAGAGGGAATGTTCAATGTTAACATTAGGAAGATTTTGGTTCCTTGCCCTTTTCATGTGAGAAAACAACGTGCATTACAAAACACAAAAATTGTTGATTCATTGGGAGATGCATATCAGTTAGAAGTAGTGCATGAAGTTACAAGTAAGAGTAAAAAGAAAGCATCAAGTGAAATTGTTCCATTAATTAGAAAAAATAACTTGTCGTATGACATAGAATAGGTATTACAGCTGATGGTGAGGTACTACGACATGTCTACTGAGGAGGCATGTGGTAAATTGATTGTTGTCCTAAAATTGGATGAAATGGAGTTAGTCAACATGGAAAAATATGAAAGAGTTTCCATAACGTTAATGAATCGTGCATTAGATCCAAACCTTGATAAGGCAAGTGATAAATATTTTCAAGTTCAATCTGAAGATCACCTTTTTTGGTTGGGAATTTTTCGTGTCAACAAGGAGTCCCATGAATCCTTGAAATTTGTTTTTAGCAAAACATATTTAACATCAATTATATCTTCACATACTGCAGGGGAAAAATTATATGTAGAAGGATATGGTTCATATTTTGTGGAATGGCACCTTGCAGCTGATTTAAAAACTCTCAAGTGTATGTACAACATTTATCATGGTGCAAATGCAATGCATAGTTGCTTATATTGCATGCAAAAAAACAAAAAGATTGAAGTTGGAAAGGTGGTATTTTGAGTTGTCCTCAACACCTTCCTCCCGAACGTGATTAGCTTGATCCAAATCTAGATGTAGTGCTTCCTATACCATTGATTAGGGTGCACATGTGCACTTTGCATGCATTTTTAAGAATTGTTGATAAGATGGTGTATTTATCTATATTGTTTGCATGGAACAAATCCCCACAAACTGAAAGTAAAAAGTCAATTGAGTCAATTGAACATGTTCTTTCAAAAGCAGGTTTGCATGGTGGAAATGTTAAAATTGAAAAAGATATTAAGAGGTCAGGTACACGAGGTAATCTTCCAGCAAAGCCATCAATGTCAGGTGTCAAAGCATGCCTCTTTCTTGAAAATAAATGTGGACATGGATGTTGGGGATTGTATGCAGAATTAATTGATGCAAAGGATGATCACACTAGTGGAGGGTGTGAATCAGCTAGAAAGAAGAAATGTGCTTGTAAGTCACTTTCATCTTTTTTTCTGTTGATGGATAAGGAAAAATTCATGGAAGGTTATGCAATAGCTTTTCAAGAAGCTATTAGAGACTTCATAAGAGCAATGAAGGAAGCTTGGGGAGACAACCATATGACACATTATATGGTATGCATATAACATTTCACCCCACTAGTACTTTCCTTTGTACTTTTCTTTACATATTTTATTGTAAATTAACTTCATTTGTTACATTTGTTTGGTATTCTAAGATAGATTGATGTATGTTTGCAGAATCAATTATTTGCACACGGGCCATGGTTTGCAGGAAAATATGGAAGCTTGGCCATTTGGGGTACACAGGGCATGGAGAAATCACATAATCTAGCTCATACTATTTACCATAGATGTACACAGAAAGGAGGGGGTTCCAATCATTCAAATGTTCTTTTGCAAATGGGTCAAGCATTTTATAGGCGTAAAATGGATGGATTTAAGAAGAAAAAACACCGTCCAGAAACAATTGAGCTTTGTAGAGTGATAAGACAAGCAAATCTAAGTAGAAAACGTAATAGATCTGATGCTTCTGACGGTGGAGTTGGGACAAGTTCAAGGTATGCAATCTGTTTGTTAACTTTTCTACCTTCTTAATTTAATAATTTATTATTTTAAACGCTCATTATCATTATTTTTTGTAGATGTGACCCTGTATCAGCAGGACCTTCCACAAGCCATTCAAGTTGCCTAAAGTGTATTCTCTTCCAAATAATTAAGTTGTAATATTTATCAACTTCAGGAAGCTTATATTTTGTGTTAAATAATTACTTAGGATAGATAGAAAAATGTTTTTTGATATCAAAACTAACCCAACTCTTGTACATGTCAACAGGTACAACATGGACATTTAACTACAGTAGTCCAAAAATCCATCTTCCAAATTATTCAGGATTCATTAAGTTCGAAAAGGACCTCTATAGTAGTTGTTATTTTTCTAATTTGCAGAGTTTTGGACTGGTGTTCAGTTGAATGAGTTTATGTAATTCTAATGTCACACTTTATGACTATATTCAAATATGAAAAATCATTATTAGATATGCCTTAACAGGTATGGTTTCATAGATGGTTTATTTAATGTATTTTTATTTATAATTGGGAAATGATTGGGGCTCACTCAAATTAAATAAGAGTTGATTTTATGATGTTGTGTCATGCAGCGATACAGGATTACAACAAAGGTCCAACTTATAGAGCCATGCTAAAAAATTGCCTAGATCAAATTGTCATGGATTCTACAACTAATCGTCTATTCTACATTGTGATGTGAACTTCGATATCTCTTTTCAAGATAGCAGTTTGACAAATTTTATTGGAGGAACTACCAAATCAAATTATTTGTAGTATGTAATCAAGATTGGATTGATTGTATTTTCAGTCTTCATGTGGTTGTGAATTAAAGGATTCAAAAAAAAAATTCCCAAATTATTTTTGGTTCAAGGAAAGGCATATGCCAAAGGAAAACGCTACATTATTTATCTACCTCATGTGTATCATATGCAACTTATGGGAATTGTGTAAGGCATGCTTACTGATGACAGAAAGTTGGTTTCAGAAACTTGGTGGAACATTGGAATATAACAAGTCTCTTGTAATGTACATTGCTCCAATTATAATAGTTTATAAAGGAAGAGGCTAAATACAAAGAATGTGACTTAAATCTCCACTTTGGCTTTTTCTGTCCTCACATACTGTTGATATGAGTTCTTATAATGTTTCATGTTCTGAAGTGCACATGTTGTAAGCATTAACATTCATCAAATGTTTGATATAAGCTCCTAGGTGATCGTTTTTTAACAAATATATTATTTCAATTTCTCATTAGATTCTCTTTAGCTTGTGTTGTTCCATGATCCATCTTTATTTATAACTGATTGTTGGGGGTGGCATATCATAACTTCTGAATCTATTTAAGGTGTTTAAATAATATTTTCAAATAAACATGCAATTTGTAGTGCATTATATAGCTTATTGATTTTATTTTTGTGGAAGTGGATTAGCATTTTAATATCTTATACATAATGAATTGTGCAACCATTTTGGGATTTTCTTGCATGAAACTTGTTGCACTTTCTTTCACTGTTACATGAACTAGAAATATTTGCTGCAACTGAGAGTGAAAACTTCCATTTATCTCCTGGTCAACAAAGGGATATTGGCTTCACGTTTTCCTTTCCAGTGAAACAAACATCAAATTGACTGTGGCACACTTGTGAATTGAACAAATGGGTTTTCCTGATCAAATGCTTGTTGCATATGTGTTGTCGAAGACTATCCTAAAAAAAACATGCAAGTTTCGCTCGTGAATTCCATTCTCAAATGGTTATTTATGTTCTGGATCATTTTCAACTTTGAAGATATTTTTTGTACTTTGAGTACAACATGGCAATCACATTGTGTATATACTGAATTAAACTGGAAGTTAACTTACTTGTTCATCACTTTGTCAATCTGAAATTCCATTTGCATCATAATATAGAATTGAATACCTTTTGCTGCATATGCAGGATTCTTCCATGTTGCATATGGAGTATTTTAAATGACTCCGGATTTGAATATAATTTATGGAATGGTAGTCTTTACTTAGAATGGTTTTATGTAGTGACATGTTTTATCTTTGTGTGATAAGACTGCTTTGGAATCTCCATAGTTTGCAATAACAAGTTGAGATGGGCTCAAAATGGATACCACATCTGTTGAACCCATGTTCTCTGGTGCAATTAGATGGATTATCACAGCTTCCATTTGGATACATCCCTCCCACTGCCACATCTATTTTCATGATGAAGGTACCCCAATTATTTCTTCTGCAGTTTGTATTGAAAGAAGGATTTCTTTATGAAAATCTGGTTCAAAAATCACAGCGTAGGCCTAAAGCTTCCCAATCCAGAAGCATACTTTCTGCTGTGAGTCATTGGATATGACACATCCCTCATCTCTCCAGAAGCATACTTTTTTTTTGTACTTTGATTACAACATGGAAACCACATTGTGTATATACTGAATTAAACTAGAAGTTAACTTACTTGTTCATCACTTTGTCAATCTGAAATTCCATTTGCATCATAATATAGAATTGAATACCTTTTGCTGCATATGCAGGATTCTTCCATGTTGCATATGGAGGATTTTAATTGACTCTGGATTTGAATATAATTTATGGAATGGTGGTCTTTACTCATAATGGTTTTACACATTGACATGTTTTTTCTTTGTGTGATAAGACTGCTTTGGAATCTCCACATTTTGCAATAACAAGTTGAGATGGGCTCAAAATGGATACAACATCTGTTGAACCCACATTATCTGGTGCAATTAGATGGATTATCACATCTTCGATTTGGACACATCTCTCCCACTGCCACATCTATTTTCATGATGAAGGTACCCCAATTCTTGCTTCTACAATTTGTATTGAAAGGGCTTTCTTTATGAAACTCTGGTTCAAAAATCACAGCATAGGCCTAAAGCTTCCCAATCTAGAAGCAAACTTTCTGTTGTGAGTCCTTGGATATGACACATCCCTCCTCTCTCTAGTGTTAGCACACCTGATTCCTTATGGTGGTATGGTACTCACCTAATTCATAAATACATTTAAATTGTATTTTATTACATATGACCTATTTCTGACTATATCACATTACAACATTAATCATATACATAAAAAATCATAATTTTCTTCCTCAAAAAGAGTACAAAATTACATTGAGTATATATCTGCATACCAAATATTATGTATAGAGTCCATAGACTTCTGGGTAGATCATTTTACGTGATATCATAAGAGAAGTGTATCATAAGAGTTCACTATCTATCAGCCTTTTCCAGATTTCCTTATATTGATGTTCATCCATACCAAAGTTTTGTGAAGATTTCTCTGTCCTGCTCCCCGATAGGGAAACAAGTATATAATGTTACGTTTTGTAACAAAAAACCCAAAAAATTAAAAATTGTCCATCATTGTACTGTTGATGTTCATATACATAACATTCATTACTCTAATAAAATAATAATGACAATCTCTAACAAAAAGGAAAAATAAGATACAAATCTAGCATAACAATTCCTATCTCATTCTTCTCATTTCCACAAGTTGGAACTTAGGTAATATGTTGGGGTGGTGGTGGAGTGATAGACTAGGGGTGGAAATATAGTGTAGAGGGATGGATGAGAAAATGGGTAAGGGGTCTAAGGGAAACATATGTGAGCGGGATGGATCACATGGCCAGAAATGGAGGTTTTCTGGTTTAATTCTGTCTTGAACCATACCTCTGAATGGGGTGTGTTGTCACAAGATATGTTCCTCCTATTTTATAAAACTCTTTGAGTAGTTCAAGGCATATGAAGGACTCTATTTCTCTTTAGGTTCATATTTGAGCTCCAGTGAGGACCCTAATATTCACTTTAAATACATTGAAGCAGCAGCAAAAACTAGTCAAATCAAAGGGGTCAAGCGTGTAATGAGAAAGTCAAACTTCTATGATGCAGAGAAGACAAAGAATTTTCTGATGGAAGCAAGACTTCCAGATGCCCATCTCCTGATAAATGTTTGCGACCGATTTGGTTTTGTACCATATCTTACTCACTACTTGTAGTCAAACAACATGCTACGGTACATTGAAGGCTATTTCCAGAAATTCAATCCAAGCAATGCTCCTTTAGTTGTTGGCTAACTACTTGATGATGATTGTCCAGAGGATTTCATTAAAGGTCTTATTTTGACAATTCATTTTCTCCTTCCTATAGAACCACTTGTTGAATGTGAGAAAAGGAATCGACTTCGACTGTTGACCCAATTCTTAGTACATGTTCACAATGCCCTGAGTAAAATAATTATTGATACAAATAAAAATTCAGAACACTTCCTTAAAACAAATCCCTACTATGATTCACGTGTGGTGGTTAAATACTGTGAGAAAAGGAATCCAATTCTATTAGTTGTTGCATATAGGTGGGGCCAATGTGATGATAAACTTATTGATGTTACCAATAAAAATACTCTATCCAAATTCCATAAAGAAATGTCGATAGGTGGAATGCTTAGTGATGCCGAGGGATATCAATGTTTAAAAAATCATATCACATTTGTTGTTTAAATACTGATAGCTCCATCGAATACTTATGTAATGACAAAATGCTAAATGTTCAAAGATTGAGATAGCAGGTCGTTATTCTGGTGGGTGTCGTTGTGGGTATCATGTTTGCTTTGACTTAGTGGTTTTTGTTGTCCCATGTTAAGGTTGCACCCGACCACTCACACACACCTAGCAATGTGTCTGGAGTCTATTGGAAACAAGATTAAAAGTCTGAGATTGCTCAAATTATGGGAAGCTTTACAACTTTGTTGCCAAAAAAGATTGGTGCATCCACATCAAACACTTTAGCCAGATGTTGAGTTTGAAATGGCAGAGCATTGGGAGATAGAGAATTAGAATGAGTTCTTCAAACATTCAGTTCCATATTTCCTGCCAGTTATAGATTTTGAGGGCGATTGGTGATGAGGTGACAGTCAAATATTTGGTAAAATGACACTTCATATTAATAGCTTCCAGTTGAGCTATCTTCTCCAGATTTCTTTCCAGGGATCTCGAGATTGTCTTTATTTTAAATTTGAAACAGAGCATCTTTTGGAGTGGATTGTTCAATCCTTAAAAATGGTAATGTAATATTATAAAAGGTAGGGTTAGAAATTGCAGACACGGGGTTAGAAATGATATGTACATCTTTTGTGGCATTCCTAAACGTGAGGAACCATTACACTCAAATAATTTCAAGGAGTCCAAATGCTTTCGATTTTTTATTCTAATAACCAATAATGATTTATATTTACAATGTAGGATTGATGATTGGAATAGAAAATTTCCTATAGTATTCAAAAGACAAGTTTGAAGAGATAAGATCATTTTATCTATGTACAGCAGATGACCATAGGATAGGTCAACGGGACTCCCAAATACAACGATGTCATTACAAAGCAGGAGAACCAAAAGTGGCTAGAATGATTAAAACACTTGGTATGATAGAAAACCCTTGGTATCAAAACACTTGGTATCATTCCAGCTACTCTAAGACGAGGGTTTTCATTTTGTTTTGCATGATGATATTTACATATTTTGTGGCATTCCTAAACGTGAGGAACCATTACACTCAAATAATTTCAAGGAGTCCAAATGATTTCAATTTTTTATTATAATCACCAATAATGATTTATATTTACAATGTAGGCTTGATGATTGAAATAGCAAATTGCCTACGGTATTCAAAAGACAAGTTCGAAGATATAAGATAATTTTATCTATGTACAACATATGACAATAGGATAGGTCAATGGGACTCCCAAATGCAACGATGTCATTACAAAGCACGAGAACCAAAAGTGGCTGGAATGATTAAAACACTTGGTATGATAGAAAACCCTTGGTATCAAAACACTTGGTATCATTCCAGCCACTCTGAGACGAGGGTTTTCATTTTATTTTGCATGATGATATGTACATCTTTTGTGGAATTCCTAAATGTGAGGAACCATTACACTCAAATAATTTCAAGGAGTCCAAATGCTTTCGATTTTTTATTCAAATAACCAATAATGATTTATATTTACAATGTAGGCTTGATGATTTAAATAGAAAATTGCCTATAGTATTCAAAAGACAAGTTTGAAGAGATATGATAATTTTATCTATGTATAGAAAATGACCACAGGATAGGTCAATGGGAATCCCAAATACAACGATGTCATTACAAAGCAAGAGAACCAAAAGTGGCTGGAATGATTAAAACACTTGGTATGATAGAAAACCCTTGGTATCAAAACACTTGGTATCATTCCAGCCACTCTGAGATGAGGGTTTTCATTTTGTTTTACATGATGATATGTACATCTTTTGTGGCATTCCTAAATGTGAGGAACCATTACACTCAAATAATGTCAAGGAGTCCAAATGCTTTCAATTTTTTATTCTAATAACCAATAATGATTTATATTTACAATGTAGAATTGATGATTGAAATAGAAAATTGCCTATAGTATTCAAAAGATAAGTTTGAAGAGATAATATAATTTTATCTATGTACATCAGATGACCACATGATAGGTCAATGGGACTCCCAAATACAACGATGTCATTACAAAGCAGGAGAACCAAAAGTGGCTAGAATGATTAAAACACTTGGTATGATAGAAAACCCTTGGTATCAAAACACTTGGTATCATTCCAGCCACTCTGAGACGAGGGTTTTCTTATGGTGGTATGATAGCGGAAGAAAAAGAACATATGAATTCCAATTTGTCTTTGTTGTATAGACTACAAAGTTGCTTTTCGTGAATCTTTGGAGGAGCTACTTAGTAGATACTACACAAGCGGTTTGTTTAGGTTCATGCATTCCCAACATAACTATTGGAACCTGAAGAGTAGTTGTAGTTGATAAATTCTTGTGAAACTAAATGAATTGTAAATATTAGGAATATTACCTAGAGGGAAAGATACATCCAGTATTGGGCCAATGATTTGAGCTAGGAAATTATATTGTTTCCAAACCCATATCCGCTAGATTTTGAATTGCATTGTTCGTGAAGGTGTCAATATTCTGCTAACTCCACAATGTTACTAAGAAAAGTTAGTGTTTTCAATCAAGAAGCACAAGGTGAATTACAATCTTGAAAATAAAAAAAACACTCTAGAGATAACATGTTGGTTCATTCAATAGCTAACCTATCCTTCTCTCAAAGGCAATTCAAATAAATAACATATATCTTAAAGATAAGATAATCTTATTAATGTAAAACAAGTGATAACAAACAGGCCCATGGGACTTTGGAATAAAATATTACCAATATGCTATGGGAGTGCAAGGGCCACTTTTATATAAAGACAAAATGTAGGTAGAATCTAACTTTAATATCTAGTGAAGAGAGTGTCGTTGGGAAACATGGAATGCTAAAGGGAAAAGGCCAAAGAAGTGCAAAATTAATAGCCCTCCAGGATGGCATGCAGCACCGTATGCCAAGAAGGAGGCCTTTAACTTGGATGTAATGCGAAGCTTATGTTATACAATTCAGATTTGGTATAATCGATGTCATACTTCAAGCCTTGACGTATATTTTTACAATGTGGTTGCTTATGAATGTTTTCTGAGATTTTAATTTAAAAAATTTAGTCCCCAACCAGAAATTTGGCGATTTTTCTCAAACTTATTGTCAGTGGCATTCCAGTGACACCAACCTTTGGCCTCCATCACCTCCCTTCCAAAATAAAAGAGAAAAAGGGGAAAGGGAAATAATCTGGCCATTTCACTTCATTTTCCTATGTCTCACTTGAACAATCTAAGACTATTATCTAGATTTTTTTTTGTTCCCAAGTATTCCTAACAACAATAGAAGTCACCACTAGATCCCAATAGGGTAAAATGGAAATCAACGCCACTAAATAAAATATTTTTTAACACATAAGGAATTGAATTTCACTTATAAAATATCACTCTTCATTTTTTCAATCCTCTTTCAAAATTGTTCAATCGACGAACTGTTTTATTAATTCACCTTCGCAAATGACTTCTCTCCCATCCTGGGACTAGTCTACAAGGTAAAAAAAGGCTCACATAAAGCAGATATCCTCCTTCTCCAAGAGGTCTCACAATATATGGCTCATTGTTCGATCCCGAAACTTCACACAGTGATCTCACAAAATGTGAATCTTTGTCCCATCCTAGGCTATGGGATATCACACAGTGATATCACAATATGTGACTCCTTATCTTGTGACTCATTATCTCATCTTGAGATTTAGAAATGCTCCATCTTGGGACTACAAACAAGCATCTTTCTTGCTTTCCATCTCGTCAAGGAGATTACAAAAGACTGTCCAATGACTGATATCAAAAGAGCCTCCCAAAATTCCCCTGCTTCAAACTCTCTTAACAAAGTGTTTAAATAATTCTTCATGGTTAAAACTACAAACTAAGGAGAGCACAAGAAGCCCCCAAAAATTCCTAGAATGAGCACATAAATGCCTTCTTCCTCTGCTACAGGAAATGAAATGTCAAGGTATCATCATAGTACTTTCTTTTGACTTGAGGATGCATGTTTTCATGAGATAATGTCTCATTTTTTATGGTTGCATTCCCCCTCCTTAGCTATACCTTCACTTCACTTACCTTGGCTTGATCACATTGTTATTATAGTGATACTCATACTCATGGATTTGAAATAGATTCATCGCATTAATTTTTTCCATGTGTTGTGGCATTCATCCTTATTTATTTTACAAAACAATGCATCTCTTGCCTCAACGCGATAAATGTGGCCCTCAAACCATTTCATGAAATTCTTATAATGTTGTCCATTATTTTATATTACAATTATTGTGTATGTTGTATGTTATTTCTGACTACATTTATTCAATACACAAGTCTGCTACAACATTATAGTGATCCCATTCCCCGAGTTTAAGGGCGGTTACTTTCAGATATGCCATCTATCACCTATAGGCATGTAAAACAGTCTTTCTCTAATATATATATCAGATATGTTTAGTGACTGTTAAAATCATTTTGACTCCTTATTAGCATCTGCAAAGTGTATCTCAATTGACCTTTTCTGATGCCCATGGTAACATGCATTCATGGTTAAAATGTGGACCAATATCTAAGCACGCGGTAACTTGAAAGGAGTACACAGTAACTTGACACTTAATGTTAAAATTGAACCTAAAATTACATGACGTACTTGAAAACGTCTATACAAACTTCATATCAAATCTACAAACACATCAAATATGCTACAAGAATTAGGCTCTGTATGCTGCAACAAATGACATTTGTGACAACAGTGTCCACTCCAAAAAACTATCTCTATTATCTTCATCAATTAGGAATATAATCAAACAACTTCAAATCCCAGAAAAATATGGTAGACTTGGGATCATCTTATAGCCAGCTAATGCAACCATTATACAAAATCTCATCAAATATTGGCCTAGAAATGTAGTAATATATTTAGGGAAATAGTTAGATAACTTGGAGCAAACTCACATGTTTTTTTCATTGGAAAAAACCATAGTTCTATTCATATTAATATAGAATGTACATTTCGTATATGTACTTAATTATTTCTGTCATGTTAAAAAAAGAGAGGGAAATAACAACTTTGTTTCTTCCTTTTGCTTGATACTCTAGAACATTACAAATGTTGGCTTCCACAAGGGAGAAAAAAACTTGTCTCTGGACAACACTCAGAGTTCTAAAATTAGATTTCTCAAAAAAGGTTCTAACAATTTTCCATCTAAATTATCAAAATAAACTAGTAACTCCTAAATCTCGGATACATCAATATCACTATATACTCCTCCATCCAGAATAATCTCAAAACAAAGTGGGATGAAAATATTCAGAATGATGGATCTTAAATATGCCACAATCCATTCTTCAACTATAGACCAGCTTTTGAAAGTCCATTTGCTTCTCCATTTCTTTCCCTGTACATGTGATGAAAAGAGATTGAGTTAAAACACTTGAATCTCATCAAATTTTGGCCTAGAAATGTAGTAATAAATAAAAAGTAATATAAATTACGTGAAAAAAGTTCAGTGAACAAAATCATACCTTCTCTTTCCAAAATAAACAAGTAGGAAATTTCAAAATTAGTTCTAAAATATAAAGATCACAACTAAGATCAAAAACGTTTCCTAATGTATGGTTGGAGAGGATTCACCTTATGTCATGTTCCTCGAATTTCTAATGTATGGGGATGAGCACAACTTTTGCACATGATGCTCTTCTCTCGTCTTTTACCAATCTGTCAAAAGGAAATCATTAATATGTAAGTAAGAAATTGTGTTTATAAAATGAAGAAACATACAGAAACTATAAAATTCTGACCCCTTTTCTATTGTGAATAAAATAGAAGTCTTCCTCACAGCTTAATTCCTCTTCGAATTCAAGGTGTCTTCTAACTTCAAACAAATTCTAGTTTTCTTCCACGGACAATGTTTTGAAATGTGCGCCATCCTTAAAAATATCAATGGATATAAGAGGAGAATGGGTGCCATTGTCATTGTCTTGCTCTATTGGCATCCAATTGCAATCCATGTTATCCCTTATATGCCTAAAGCGTCGAAACTTAAAAGAAACATAGAGAGTTTGTCTCGGTATTGAATATCTACAAGTTAAAGATGTTGAATAAATAGTTACAAAGCGATTTCAAACTTTCTGAAAATCAAAGAAAAGGAAAAATGAAAATTGTTAAACATTACCTGAAACAAAGTGTCTCTACACTCAACACACGTTTTAATTGCTCTCCATTCACAATATGTAATCTTGTATTCCATCGAGAGTAAAATAAGTTACCTAATAACATTTTAGAGGGGTTTGTGCAAGAATAAGTCTTCTTAGTCATTCGAATAGAGTCCTCTTCCTTGAACAATTCAGAAAAAACCAAAAATGGTAAGTGCACACCAAAATGATCGCATGCACCACCCTTCTCCTGCATACCAGATTGTATTTCAAGAACTAATTTTGAACATACACAATCAATTAATGTTGGATTAGAATTTTGTAAGCCAATTTCATGAAGAGTGGGTAACTTTGCTTCTTCAATTCGTCCAACCCTTTTACTACTTGGGAGAAAGTAATCATACTTATAAAACTAGACACCTTCTTCCATCAATGACATGGAACTCTTTCCTTCATAGAGTATCTCTCCTATTTGGGAATGGAAAACACATAAAATACTAGTGATACTCTCCACAAGATACCATTCTTCAAAATCAGAAATGCACAAACCTACATAGAAAAATGTAAACCACATATTAATTATCCATCTAAGCTAGGGAATTCATATTTTAATACTCATATAAAAAATTTATAAAAAAAACTTCAATGCATATAAAATGACGAGCCCTTATAATTTAGTCGAATTTGAGGAAAATTTTCTTGTTTGGAAACAAATTCTTTGAGCATGTCCTTGCGTTCATACACATGAGCTATGAGCACCTTCTCCACTTTTTCACCCTGTTGGCTCTACTTAAATGCCCTTACTACACCTTTCCAATGGGATTTTAAATTATCTAGTCTTCTTTTTTTTGCCCAAATACGATTCCTTGATGGTTGCAAAGTAACCCAAGATCCAATGGATGCCCATAACGTGATCCAGCTACCCATTTCATCCTTTGCATTCTCGACTATAATAGTTTCCAACTTTTCGGAAAATCTACGAGTGCTCATGTCACTGCAAGAAAGATACAAAGGATCCATAGGAAAAAGTTAACAAGAAATTTAATTCAACAACATTGCAAAGTAACTAAATGGAATTCCTATATTTCCCTTTATGGCATTGTTGTATGGGAATTAAATAAAATCATAAGCAACTAAATTGAAACAGGGGTATAACAATGCTAAATTGAACAACAAACAGCCCTGCCTGATAGCCCAAAATCCATTAGTAGCAGAAGTAATGTCTTGCCTGGTGACATCTGGATGACTTAGAAACCATCAATCTATAGTAATCAATTGTAATTAGCATTTGTAGATATAATTTATGGGCATCCCATGGTTATTTTTAATGGCATTAGGTAGATCTACTTCAACAGTAAGGAAAAACCCTTGTTTTCAGTTTTACATTGGATATGTGCACTTCAAATTGAAGAGTAAGAGTGCTATGCATTCATGGCTCTGTTTGAGGTAGAGACCAACATTAGAATGGTTTATGTCTCAGATTTAGAGAATTTTTGGAAGTTGTTCCACATTTAGAGGGGCATATTTGTTATTATTGTAGCATCTTTTCATGGTTGGTCCATGGAGTGTCGACCTTTGGAGGTGCCCTAGTCATTACTTGTGCCATTTTGAGAGGTGGAATTCACCATTAGAGTGACTCTTCCACACTTGTCATGTCTTCTTCGGCCTAGCATCCACTCTTGGAGGTGATCCATGCACATTTTGAGGGGTTCATTTAGCCTTGGAGTAGACCTAGGGATCAAAAACTTGAATCTAGGGTTATTCCGTTGCTTGGATACAACATTTCCTTGGAGTACTAGATTTTGGAGGCTACTTTTCTCACTAATGGGTGAGGCTATCCCTCTTCTAGGGATTTTTCTTAGATATATTTCCTTATTTTTTAGAATCCCTTTAATCAAGTGGCAAAAGTATAGCAAGCCTAATGCCTTGGGGTGATGGGGCTCATGGGGGTTGAACAACATTCACCATTTGGGAAACCATTAGCAGTTAAAATTCTATGGGGGTTGAACAACCTTCACCATTTGGGAAACCGTTAGCAGTTAAAATTCTATGGAGGTTGATCAAGAATACTAGACTATGGCAGCTGGTGTTAAAAATTAGGTATTAGCTACCCTATCTAGGATTTGTGCTAAAGGAAAATGACTATGGGCTTAAGGAAAGGATATGGCTGTATCAAAAGGTTGAAAAAAGAATTACAATCTATTGTATAAGGTGGTTGTCCCTTTCTTTGAACCTAATATTCTAAGGCTTATACAAGGTAAAAAATAAAGATGTTTGTATCCATTGTATAGATAAAATCACATTGAACCTTTTTTATCTGATTTGGTGGTCATCCTTTAGATAGATATTATGGCATGATTTCTTGATGGTTGTTTCTTTCAGCCTTCTCTAAAATGTGCAACAACACTTGTAGAATGTATTTCATATTCTAATTTGAATATAATATTATAAAATATGGTTCTTTTCTGGGAAAAAAAGGTGGTTGTCCCTCGAAGGGCTTTTAAATTTAGTGAACATTGTATTTGAAACAATACGAGTTTACTGTCAATCCTTGACATATAACTCAGTAGGTATATTGGAAAAAAAATAGGGATATTTTTTTTTTAATTTATGTGGAAGGGAAAGAAAGGTAAAGTGGGCATCCCTCTAATCAAGTGGAAAAATCTTAGCAAGCCTAATGCCCTGGGGTGACAGGGTTTGAACAACAATCACCATTTCGAAAAGCCTCGGTGGCTGAAACTCTATGGAGGTTGATCAAGAATACTGGATTGTGGCAGCTGGTGATAAAATACAGGTATATAGCTACCCTGTCGATCGAAGATTGGATATGGACAAGAATTAAACCTTTTTAAAGAAATGTTACATTTATCTTCTTGGTGAATTTATTGGTGAGGTTCTGGAATCTAACTTATCGGCAATATTGGGGAAAATAAATAAATATATTAGATAGAGAAGAATTTGAAATAGAGCACAATGGAGAGTAAATAAACCAAAGTACTAGAGCAGAATTTGAAATAGAGTTCAAGGGCTATCAAATTCAGAAGAAGGATAATTTTTTATGAAATGAAGGCTATATCTCTCTCATGCACCACAAGAAGACAAAAACATGTGCGAAGAACAAGATTTTGATTCATGACCATTCGTGAATTTTCATGGAAGAAATGCCCTTAAATAGAAATAAGTTCTCCCCTCATAATTGTGATGTGGCCTCTGCTAATGTTACCCTAGCAAATTGTTACGCTTAGGATATGCCACCTAGATCTATCCAAATTACAACCCCTTTATTGGAGAGATAATATGGGATCATTCACATGCCTAACAACCAAAGTCATCAAACGTGAGGTCAACAAAGACTCAGTTGGCTTTGGGATTGGAAAAACTCAGTTCAAGACTCGGTGAAACTCAGAAAATAGAAAGAAAGAAAAAGCTCAAAATATAGCAAATTTAGTTCAGAAAAAAATATATTAATAACATTTTCGATCCATATAAGCTATAAAACAACAATTTATCTACAAATTTATTAGATAATATCATAAAATATGATAATACAAAATTTGACACTAGATTTTTTTTGCATAACAATGAATTAAGCATAAATAAAAAAGGTTGCAATCTATGATTCGATCATCAAATTAACAAATAATACCATGGTTCTGAGCATGCATATTTCCATAGTGTCCTGTCATTGTGTTAAGAATTCTGGAATGTCACTATGTAAAATTTTTGAAAGACCAAAATTCTTAACATTCCAGAATTCTTAACACAATACCAAGGTTGTTGATAATGAACTGAAGACACATAAAAAAAGGTTGCAATCTATGATTCGATCATCAAACTGAAAAATAATACACAATTCAACAACCGCTATTAAACAATCAAGCTACATAATTAATAACATAATTAGAAATTAATAATGGGAAATGTCTCCAAATCCAATCTCAAGACGCATCCACAACTATGAGGATTCCTAAATAAGCCCTCAAAGACCGAGTGCCAACATCACTAGCCTAAAGATGAAGCTATGATGTAGGTTTATTAGGTGTATGAAGATGGAGTTGTGATGTAGGTGTATTAGGTGTTTGAAATCGAGACAATGGAAAAATAGAGATATCCTCAATTACCCCATCAAGCAAACTCAAATAATCATCAAGAGAATCATCCTCTGCAACCTATTCAAATTTCGATTCAATCTTATCCAATAAAATTGGACCCATATCCTTTGCTCACAGTTGTTTCCTAGAGATCCTCAATGACCCGATCAAGAAAACTCAATTCATCATCAAGAGAATAATTTTCTACAACCTATTCAAATTTAGGATCAATCTTATCCAATTAAATTGGACCCATATCCTTTACGCACAGTTATTTCCTACATATCCTCAATGAACCCATCAAGCAAAATCGAATCATAATCAAGATTAATCATCCTCTGCAACCTATTCAAATTCTTGATCAATCTTATCCAATAAATCTAGACCTATGCCCTTTGGTCACAGTTGTTTCCTACAGATCCTCAATGACCCCATCAAGAAAACTCAAATCACCATCAAGAGAATCATCCTCTGCAACCTATTCAAACTTTGGATCAATCTTATTCAATAAAATTGGACCCATGTTCTTTGGTCATATTTGTTGTCATGTACCCACCCTTGGACCCAGCACAAGGAAGGGAACCTGATGCCATTCTATGGGGCTTTTCATAAACTCAACCATATTCATTAGATTCACAGCCATAAAGGAGATGTGTGCAGATGGAAATCAAACAAACATGCACAATGGAATTGAACTCATCCACACACATACTACATGACTGTTATTCAATTTAACACAGCCAACAAATTAATGCATTTGCAGAAGTAATTACATAAGAAAAGACTCATCTTGATGTAATGCTGTCCCAACAACTAGCTATGTCGCTGCAACATTCCTCCCAACCGTAGGTCTCTTCCCAGCCTGTATTATTTTAGCACTCAGAGACCACCCCCGAGCTGGGCATGATATCTACAAGGAACTTGGGACTCTCAAACCCTGCAAGGCCAAAGCAATGGATACACAATTCAACCATGGATTCACAGAATAGGGTCTATGGGTTTTCCCCAAAACGTGGGAACACCAAAAAGGGATTGTGGGAAGAGGGAATCAACCACAGGGAAGAAAACCGATTTCTCCCATAGATGTATGAGCATTCAGTGGGCGAAAACGGCCTCAATTAAACCCCAAATCATTTCCCCTCTCTTCCCCACTGTTATCCACAACAAAAACGCCCTTCCCAGCTAGGAAAACGAAGGTAAACACAGGAAATTGATGGAGGGAAATGCCCAGGAAGCTCTAAACTCGTGGGAGAGCAAAGCTTGTTGATGGGTAATGGCTTGGGGAGCAATTCATGGCTCTTTTCTTTCCCAAGAAGCCAAACACGTTTTTCAATGTAGGGTGGCTTTCCCATACTCGAATTTGGACAGCCATACCTCCCATTCCCCAAGGCATTAACTACCTCAACCAACTCTTGGAAGAAATCAATGATTGGGTACAAAAGTCAACATGGGTAGTTGAGGGTTCATGGGTTCTCTCATTGACACTTGGCTTGACTCAATTGGCTCAAGGGTTTGAATATCCTCCTCCCAATTCCTTGTAATATCATGCCCCCATCTCTTGTTGCATTGTATAGCTAGTTGTGGGAATTTATATTAAAATGCATATTTACAATTCCCATGGTTCTCTAGCACATGCGTAGCATAATTTCAAATACTTGCTTCTTAAAGGTCGAGCGTTCACTAGCGGGGCCTTGGCCTTAAGCTCCATGCTAGGAATCATACATAATATACATACAATATTTACATTATAGCCCAAAATATTACTAGGGTCAAAATGGGGGACGTTACAGTTGTTTCCTATAGATCATCAATGACCCCATCAAGAAAACTCAAATCATCATCAAGAGAATCATCCTCTGCAACATATTCAAATTCTGGATCAATATTATCCTCTAAAATTGGACCCATATTGTTTGGTCACAGTTGTTTGTTAAGTAGGTGAAGATTGTAATAAATGAAGACTAGCTTCTATGGTTGCTCATGCTATGACCTATTGTGCTTCATAGTGTGGATATGCATAAATACTAGCCAATTACACTCAAAACCTACGGAGTTGCAAGGCTAACTCAAAAATATAATGATGAATTCTTGTGGATGTTGGGTCTTAGAGCCACAACCTATCCACCAATGGGGCCTTATTAAAAAAAAAACTTACAAGTTCTATAATGCCACACATGAGAAAGAAAACTAGGAAATTATAACATAACAATTTACAAATTAATCTTAGCCAACATTTTCTTGGACCTATGAAGAATATATAGTAAAACATTTAGTAAACAAATCAGCTAAAACATATGTTTTCCTATATTTTGAAGCTATGAGGATAGGACAAAGGCATGGAGGAATTTGGTTAGTGATATTGTGAGAGATAGATGGGAAAGTAACATTTTCATGGATAATTTGAAATCTTGAAGTTCTTCATAGCATTCAAATGTGATTTCCACTGACATTGGGAAAAGTTCAAAGAAATCAAATATGGATTTTACATCCCAAAGCGCTGAACCAAAACAATTCATGGGTGGTGAGCACGTTACAGGAGGAGGTGCAAGTTGAGAAAATATATTCAAGCTATTTCTCATCGACGACTAGCCTCAAGCACTCAAGGTTTTGTTGCAGCACTTGTGTGAGAACAATCAACATGTGGCCCAATGAAAGGTTTTACCCAGCCATACTGGATCTATAATTTTATTCACACTTTGGGGCATAAACAATGGCATTTTCTAAATGAGGTATTCACATCCTTCTCAAAAGATAATAAATTTGATTTATAATTTTGACAAAAACCCAATGCCTAATTCAAAAAGGCCCACTTCCGTAACTCAAAATGTGATACAAGAGTCGAGGACGCCATTTACATACCGGTTTTTTCCCTTAAGATGCTTTGGCTTCACCTTCATTCAAAGCCTCCTCTTCGCTAGCCTGCCAAAAGAGACAAACTTCTCTATTATAGACTATAAAGAAGACATCCAGGGAGCCTCAATTTCACTATCATGTCTGCACACCGTTCTAATGTGATTATAAGACAAGAATTCAATTGAAATCTTAGATGGGTGAACTTTGTTGAGAGAAAGGCACTATATAGGGATGATTTCATTCCCGATCCACCAAGTTTCCCAGAATTTGGGCTACTATAGCACCATAGTGTGCGGGAAGTTTGAACTATCATTTTCAGAATAGAGTAAGGAAGTATGTTCTCTATATTGCAATTTCTAGATCAAGACATTAACCTTCATTTGCAAAATTGATGCTTACTGAGAAGACATTCCTCAGTGCATTTTGCAAATTGATGAGTTGGTTCATATTGTAGTGATAATAGGATAGGACACCTATTTTATGACCTAGAGGCTTCTAACTTACTTTGGTAGGAATAATCTCAAGTCATTAATAGCTTTAGATAGGGAAGCTAATGAGATTAAAGAACAGTTGGTAGAACATGTGGTAGCAATATTCGACATCCAGGGAGCTTAAAATTCACTATCATGTTTACACATCGTTCTAATGTCATTATAAGACAGGAATTCAATTGAAAGCTTAGATGGGTGAACTTTTTTGAGAGCAAGGAACTATATAGGGATGATTTCATTCCCAATCCACCAACTTTCCCAAAATTTGGGCTACTTTAGCACCATAGCATGTGTGATAATGTGTCTTCTAAGGAGGGTGTAAGAGCCTGTGTAGAGCCCCTAGTCATTCTCTTGATTCTAATCCTTAATGCCATTGTTGGAGTATGGCAGGAGAATAATGTTGAGAAGGATTTGGAAGCTCTCAAAGAATTGTAATCTGATCATGAAAAGGTCTTGAGAGATGGACATTATGTTCTAGCTCTTCCCTCCAAAGAACTTGTTCCAGGAGATATAGTGGAACTGACGGTGGGAAACAAGGTTCTTGCACACATGTGAATTGCATCCCTCAATACATCGACCTTTAGAATGGAGCAGAGCTTCTTTACTGGAGAGACCATGCCTGTGATTAAAAAAACATATCTAGTCACTGTGTGTGAATGTGAGTTGTAGTCAAAAGAATGCATGGTGTTTGCAGGAACCACAATTGCCAATGGCAGTTGCACTTGCATTGTTGTAAGAACTAGCATGTCTACAGAAATAGGCCAAATTCAGGCACAAATTCAGGAAGCTTCAATGGAAGGTCATGATATGCCTTTGAAAATAAAATTAGATGAATTTGGTGAAAGACTGACAACAGTGATTGGTGTTGTTTGTATTCTAGTCTGGATCATCAACTACAAATATTTTCTCTCATGGGACGTCATAGATGGTTGGCCAAAAAATATCAGATTCTCATTTGAAAAGTGTACATACTACTTTAAGTCTAAGATTGTTGTAGCTTTGGTAGTTGTTGCTATACTAGAGGGATTTCCTGTTGTCATTACTACATGTTTGGCTCTCGGTACTCGTAAGATGGCAGAAAAGAATGCTATTGTGCATAAGCTACCTAGCGTGGAGACATTGGGTTGCACCACAGTGATTTTCTCTGATAAGACCGGCACTCTTACAACTAATCAGATGTCAGTCAGTGAATTTATAGCCATAAGACACACTGTTGGTTCACTTTGGGAGTTTCATGTTGAAGGAACTAGATATAATCTCGAGGATGGATGCATATTAAATTGGCCAGCACATAATATGGAGGAAAATTTAGAAACTCTAGAAGAAATTGCTACTGTTTGCAATGATGTGAGGATATCTTATAAAGGTAACCAGTTCCATGCTACTAGTATTCTAACTGAGGTAGCCCTAAAGGTTAGTAATTTCCTCAATAATTGATTTGTTTGTCAGTTGTCATGTTATGTTTCACCATATGAAAATGGTAGGCATTTTGGAAGTACTTAAATTGGTAATGAAGAGCAGTGCAGAGGAATAATGAACAAAATGAAATCTCCACTTTTAAAACACAAACTGTAAAAGGGGAAGGAAAAACATCCTGTAGTATAGATGATACATTTTTCCAATTGAGATACATAATTTTGGTTTCATGATGTGTCGGGGACTCTTTATGAAATGGAACATCTGATTTGATCAACCATTTGTTGCTCTACTATAACCTGCCCATTTGTTTCTCATTTCTTGTGTGAAGGTCTTAGTTGAAAAGATGGGAGTTCTAGATCCAAGGAAAGCTAATGAAAGTGTCATTCTCAACAGTGGCACAATAAAATTAGGTGACAAATTAAGCCCATAATTTGCTTTAATCAAGTGATTTAGAATTTAGAATGCTTGTCCTTTTACAGCAATTCATTATATATGTGAAATTTCCCACATAAGATCCAAAGAGATGATGTAAACCTCACAATGAAAGAATTTAGGAATAATAGAACAAGAGACAAGCAATAGAACATAGATCCAAAGAAACTCTGATTGAGGTAGAATAATTACACATGTTACATTAAACTGAATAGTGAACAGGTAAATATACAATGCTGAGTATGAGGATTCGAATTAACTAGGAGGAATTTGAATTGGCCTTCATGCACAGATCCATAATCAGTGGAGAGTCATCAATGCCTAACTAGGAGTCCACCTTCTCATCAGTGAAGTCATCAATGCACAAGTAATGATCAACCGGGAGTCAAACTGAGTCTAACTGAATGTGGTTGGTGTAACTAGCACATGGAAGCACTAATATAGTGAAGGAGGCTCAGTGGAGGGTGCCATAGCAGTTAACTGGAGTCAGAATGGTCAATCTAGTCTCACTGGAGGTCCAACAGAGTGATAAACTCAATAAAGAGTCAGTTAATCCTTAAATCAAGGAAATAATTGAAGATAACTCAATATAACTGAATATAACTGGACTGGTAGGTGAAGAAGGCACCCTTGTCGTGCAGTGGAGCAAAGGAGGGCGCATTAGTCACTGGGAGGCCTAGAAATGATCTGAAAGAAGCTCTGAGGGCTAGTTTGCTGAGGACTAGGTGCTGGGACTGATGACCTAGAATGCATGCAAACCCTAATTTTGCATGCATGACTAAAAATGAAAATGTCTAGAAAGCTAGTAGGACTAGGATGGAGTATAGGAATATCCTAACACCCCCCCTTAATCCATCCTCGGCCCTGGTAACTAGGACCAAAGGTCACCCATACAATAAATGAAATGATAATAAAATACATAACTATCCATAAATGGAGGAAATGGGGAAACCCTCATGGGAAAAATACCCCCCCTCAAAAGAACAGTAAATAAATCAAGGAACCATCATGCAGAAAAGAAAGAAGATCTCATCAGTGAAAAATTTTGCAAAAGACTTGGCAAGCTAATCCCATGTAGGAAGGTCTCCCACTGTGTGGAGGATGAAGCAAGTCTTTCAGGAACTTTTTCTGTATCTGGAGCGAATGGAACATGATTAGTCTTCCCAAAAGATGGAAGAGAGAAACCCATCATCATGCTGCATCTCTCATGGAGAGATGGATGGCATAATGCAAGGTTGGCATGATGCTGAAGTCTAGTAGTTATGTAAGCAAATAAATCATCAACTGTGTTCTTAGTAGTAGCAAGGACTGTGTGAGAACATATTTCTCTTGAATCTGGACTGAGAATAGGTGTTGGTTCTAAACCTTCTTGAACCATGATCTCAACATCGAAATCTTGATCTTCTTCTTCACTAGAATAGGAGTCATTGGAAGAGGATTCACTGTGATATTCATTAGAATCTGAAGAAATAGTTGGAGAGAAAGGCATGAAGTGTGAGAACTCATATGCCTTTGAGGCATGATTAGCAATCCCATTCACTATAACCTTTCCAGTGGATATTTATGTAATCTCTACTTTGTTTGGACCAAAAATTACTTGTTTTGGAGATCCTGTATGAGTCATTTGATATACTGACAACAAATTAGCTTTCAGAGAAGGAACAAACAAGACATTTTTGAACTTACCATGCTCCATATGAACTGTACCCAAACCTTTGGCAGAAATCTAAGAGTTGTCTCCCATGTGAATGGTAGGCCCATCTTGGAGATCCAAAGAGGAGAAGGATTCTTCTTGTGCAATCATGTGGTTGGAGGCTCCAGAATCTATGAGGATGGCTTTTGTCTTTGAAAAACCAGCCATCAATGCATGGCAATCATCAGATCCACTTCTAGAATTAGTCATCTTTGCTTCTTTTGGAACAACAATTTGGTTTTGTTCAAGAAGCTTGGTTAGAAGATCAATCTTCTTGTGCATGCAGGCATGCTCAGGATGGTTTCCTCTCTTGCAGTAGGTACAATTAGGTCTCTTTTGTTTGTCATTCTTGGATCTTGAAGGTTTCTTGGCTTTGCCTTTTTGTCCCCCTTTTGCATTCGCTCCACTTGATTCACCAGCTAAAAGAGCTAGATCTCTGGTGGTTTTGATGGCACCCATTTGAATCAATTTGTCCTCTTCTTGAATGAGAGCGGTAGTAAATTTTTCCAAGGTAGGAAACTTCCATCCAGGGATTGACATTTGACCAGAATGGAAAGTAGAGAAAAAAACAGAAAATTGAGATCCAAGTTTGCTCAAAATGGAGAGTACTAATTGCTCATCACTTTTGGTGATGCCAAAATGCTTGCATTGAGTAACCAAATTTTGAAATTTTTAGATGAATGTTTGAATGCTCTTGAAATTGCTAGGTTGCAAAGAAGCCAATTCATTTTCAAGAGTGTAGCCTCTCATCCCATCTTGTTTTCCAAAAGGGTTCTCCAATTTGGTCCATAACTCTTTTGGAGACTTCAAACCTTCAGCATGGAACAATAGATCTTTGGACATGTAAAGACATGTTTATCCAAAAGCTTCATCCAATTTGTTTAGATGCTTGATTCTTTCTCTAGCTATATGTGGTGTGGCATCTCTTTCATAAACCAATCTTGCAAACCCTTTTGTCATCAAGTAAATCTTCATCTCACTCTTCCATTCGAAGTAATTGAAGGGAGTGAGAAGTATAGGAGAAGAAGGAGCATTCGAATTGCTCATCTTGACTGTTTGAACAAGTGCAAATAGAAAGTTGCTAAATCTGCTACTCAAACATCAAAATACCTACAAAAAAAATATCAAGAATGGAGGTAGAATATACTCTCAAGGCTCTAATACCATGTGAAATTTCCCACATAAGATCCAAAGAGATGATGTAAACCTCACAATGAAAGAATTTAGGAATAATAGAAGAAGAGACAATTAATAGAACTTAGATCCAAAGAAACTCTGATTGAGGCAGAATAATTACACATGTTACATTAAACTGAATAGTGAACAAGTAAATATACAATGCTGAGTATGAGGATTTGAATTCACTAGGAGGAATTTGAATTGGCCTTCATGCACAGATCCATAATCAGTGGAGAGTCATCAATGCCTAACTAGGATTCCACCTTCTCATCAATGAAGGCATCAATGCACAAGTAATGATCAACCAGGAGTCAAACTGAGTCTAACTGAATGTGGTTGGTGTAACTGGCACATGGAAGCACTAATATAGTGAAGGAGGCTCGGTGGAGGGCGCGATAGGAGTTAACTGGAGTCAGAATGGTCAATCTAGTCTCACTGGAGGTCCAACAGAGTGATAAATTCAGTAAAGAGTCAGTTAATCCTTAAATCAAGGAAATAACTAAAGATAACTCAATATAACTGCATATAACTGGATTGGTAGGTGAAGAAGGTGCCCTTGTTATGCAGTGGAGCAAAGGAGGGCGCATTAGTCACTGGGAGGCCTTGAAATGATCTGAAAGAAGCTCCGGGGGCTAGTTTGCTGAGGAATAGGTGCTGGGACTGATGACCTAGAATGCATGCAAAATGCATGCAAACCCTACTTGCATGCAAACCCTAATTTTGCATGCATGACTGAAAATGAAAATGACTAGAAAGCTAGTAGGACTAGGATGGAATATAGGAATATCCTAACAATATAATGTGGTTATATCGAGTAATTTTATGAGGCTCATCTTTGATTTTGTATAGGTAATTGTGATTGGTGTATACAAAGATCAAAGAGGTTGGCTTTATTGGAGTTTGATTGTGTTCGGAAATCTATGGGTGTAATTGTTAAAGAACCTTTCGGACAAAAATCGTCTCTTAGTGAAGGTTGTTATTTTGATTTTTTTCATTTTTCATTTCTGTCTCTAAAATCCTACATTAAACTCTGTTGATCCAACTTGTGACATACTATAGTCATAATTTAACTTCCATAAAAATTAGATTCTAGTAATTACCGATTTTGGTTGACATCTAAAATATTTGTTCTTTGTACATGCTACTCCTGGTTTGAAGCATTTCATTTGTGTACTTTGCATTGTATCTTCTTGAAAAGAAACATGATAATGTTATAGCCAAGATGCATTGTTAGAGGAGAACTTCTAAACTAGTGACTTGAAAATGTCTGTATTGCATATTCTCCTATACTTCCACTTGTATTTTATTGCAAAGCATCATGATAATGTTATGCTTGAAATGCTTTGTCAAAGGATAACTTTTAAACCAGTGAGCTGAAAATGTCTATATTGCATATTCTCCTATGCTCCTTGGTGCAATTTCTAAAATTTAGTCATACTAGTGTAACTTTATATGATTATGAATAGCTATAAATTTAAACTTATTGAGAAAAATTGCCATGGGAATCACAGAAAAAATATTATGATATAGACATGGGAAGCAATATTCAAAATCCAGGGAGCCTCAAATTCACTATCATGTCTACACACTGTTCTAATGTCATTATAAGACAGGAATTCAATTGAAAGCCTAGATGGGTGCCAATATAACTAGATTATATTTGTTACCTAAGAATGATATCTATCCAATTGAGCACTGAATAGAATGACCACACTTACTGGATGTTCGCAGATGGATAAAGGGTTTGCTGGGGTTGATTTGGTAATGTTGGTCTTGCTCCCATCAAATTATTGTTTAGAGCTCGATCTCTTTTCGTCCCCCTGCAACTGAGATGTCCCACTACGTGATTCTGTCAAAGTGCTAGATCTTAATCTGAACTGGACGTTGTTTATTTCCTCTTCCCCTGAACTTCAACCCTAAGTAATTGTTTGCCTTTTCCTTTGCACAACTCTGGGGATGTTGAAACACATCCACTAAGAAAACAAATGGACTTGCAAACCTCCACCCACAAGCAGACGTCCTTATCAGTGCCTACTTGGTGAGGTAAAATGGCAAAGGGTACATTTACAACCCAAAAATTACATATGTGCAAAGCTACAGGTTTTAAATTTGCTAAGATATTTTTTAGAAGCTCCAAGTGAATGAAAGATCCCGGTAAAAGCGCCTATGTCTGAACTTCTTCATGTGCAAGTTGAGCGACTCCCTCTCATCCACACAGTGAGAGATTTAAATTCAATAGGGCACCGGGTATAGTTCAATTTGGGAAAATGGTGGCACGAGTCCAAAGTCAAAGTGCTAATCCACACAGTGAGAGATCTAAATGACACCGGGTATAGTTCAATTTGGGAAAATTGGTGGTGGGAGTCCAAAATCAAACTGCTATTTTAATTCTATGTATACCATAAAATTGGTTTATGTATTATATTTTATTGGAAGAAAATTATCTCAATTTTATTAAAAGAAAATTATCTCAATTTAGCAAAAAAATCATTTTAGGTATATTGCTATTTTGTAAGAATGAATGCTTTAAAAAAATGATTTCACTTAGTTTTCCCTATTTGACGGCTCCAAATACGGGATAGGTAAGTTAAAATCAAATATCAATATATATAAGGCTCCAACTACGGGATAGGTAAGTTAAAAGCAAATATTAATATATATAAACATGGGTGTAGTGGATATTAAAATAACCATCATGGGTGTGGGGATATTAAAATAACCACAAATTTATGGTTTGAAAAAATTACTATATTTGTTTAACAAACTTAATTTAATTAATGTTGGTAAAAAGAAGTCTTCTCATGCATTAATTTCTCCAATATGCTCATTTATTAGAATTAGTGGAGAATGGGTTAGTATATTAATTTTATTTCGATATCCAAGACAAATTGGGGCAGTTCGAGCAGAGATTATTTCAATATTCAAGACAATTTGGGGCAGAAGTAAATAAATTATATTATTAAAATATTTCAATATTTTTAAATTATATAATAAAAAATTGTTTAATAGGTGATCCCTGTTTGAATTTTAAAGCATTTTGATTGGCTAATACATGATGAGATGGAATTTGTATTATTTTTAGAAGGCCTATTTTAAATTGAAATTTCCTCTAATGTTCATGAGCCTCTTCCTTGTGACACCATTGTGGGACGATGGGTACACCTTACAAGGATGAACAAAATTCCCTTATTTTAGGTTGCCAAAGCTGGCCAGATCCCATCTCAAGGAAAGTGGTACTCTGCTACTAAAGTGACCGACAAGTTTCCTCACCTTCACGAGCAAACAATGGGGTCCATTGTTTCTTAAGGAAGGACGTCTGATCAACATCGCAGTTGGAATTTGTTGTCGGATGCTAACTTCGACACATCTTCGACTATTCTTTGTTGTTGATACAACTTCGACAAGTTTCAACATGAAAGGACTGCGACATGTTCTGCACCTTCGACATGTTCCGTGGCCTCATAGTTTGCGACATCGACATGCAGTGTTGACATGCGACCAGTGACTGTCGAACTTCGATAGACTGTCTCTCTGTCTTCCAGTCGACTGTAACGGTTGAATAGTTGAATCGTTCTAACTTCTTCTTTGTAACTGAACGTAACGGGAAGGCACCCAAGCATCTCAAAATTCTATATAAGCATGTATAATAATGTAACATACATCAATCAGAATTAGTTTTTGATCTGTTTGCAAGTAATAGAAGAACAGTTCGCATTCCTACATATTGTCTGTATGTATCTATGTATATTTGTATTGCGTATTCCTGCTTTTGCTCATTCTATTTTTAAGCTTCCGCCATAACAGATCTGACTCATTCAGTCGAACTATTGTCCCCCTCGTGCTTCTTGGACACGATACAGATCAGGCCTATGCCACTAAAAATGATTTTCTGAACTTCAAACTTTTTCAATTACTGGATCTTCTGATCTTATCAAACAATTGCTTCTTACTTTGCCAAATTTAATCTGTTCTCTGTGTATCAATTTTGAACTTGTCGCTTAACCTTGAACCTCTTCTATTCATTCAACTTCAACCTCCAATAGTTCATATTTTTCAAATGTTTGTGGCGGTCTGAGATATGAGGTTTACCATGCTCTGAGCACACATACTTCTTGAATTGTAAGGTTATCCTGGAATTTGATCACATGCTTTTGACTGTGGCTACTATGTCGAAAGTCTCAGAACTAAAACTAAGACTCGTGCTGCTTGATATTCAGGTGCTTCCTTCACTTTATTTTCTCATACAATCAGATACCAACAACAAGTATTTCAAATTTCATCCTTGCCTTGCATTAGTTTTCCTTGTGCAAACCCGATCCTAGGACCTGTTACTTGCTTGGAGCAGACATCATTTACCCATTGAGTCCATCCTCCAATAATGAACCCATGGTGTACTTAAAGTCTTTAACAGACTTCAAGTATGGCTTTCCATATGGAAGCCATCTTCACTTGTGCACTGATCCTTAATTTCATTCAGATTTAGCACAATATTTTTCTTCATCCACACTTGCTTCTTGGCATCTATCTTTTCATCATTTTCTCCATTATCTTTGTTGGTTTTTTTAGCTGAGCTGTATGTTAATATTCTCATAGTATTACAACAATCACGAGCTTTGTGCCCAAAGCCATTGCAATCATGACATCTCATATTTCAGAAATATGCAGCTATGTGACCAAACCAGTTGCATGACCAACACCTAACTAAGCTCATGGAACTTCCATCACTTCTATGATCAACTTCTTTTCTCCATCCTTGAGAATGTCCCTAACTATGGGTTCTTGTCTTTTGATTTTCAAATCTTCTTGCATTGGTCTTCTTCTAAGGTTCACTTGTTCTTCTTGTTGATGTGTACATGATACTTCTTCTTGAGTGATTTCTTTGACTTGCACAATCTTGGGCTTTGTGACCAAACCCACTACATATGTAGCATCTTAAAGTATGAGAGGTGGCAGAAATATGTTCACCTTGGTTACATGTCCAGCATCTAACCTTGTCATTTTTTCTTCTAATATTCTTTCGTCCATCTACACAATCCATTGCCTTGTGACTAAATTTAGAACAAGAAAAACAGTAACCATTAAATCTATATTCATACCTTGGACCTTGTTTCAATTTTGGAATTGTTTCTTTGCTTTGAGGATTCGGCCTAGCTCCAACATGTGTGTTTTCATGTGAAGGTACATGGGATGCATCCTTGGTCATTGATGGACCTGCTCCTGGAGTCTTGGGAGTCCAAGTGTCATGTTCTTCATCTTTCTTGAACCCGAGACCAGATGTGTCAAAAGGAGACCTTTGACATTTCAGTATTTCATCCAAGATATCTGTACTTTTGTTGAACTTCACATGTGCATTTGAATTCTCCATCTTTTTCTAAGATTGACAACTTCCATTTCACACTTCTGATTTGTCATCTCTTTTTCTTCCAACTGAAGCTTCAATATTTCTTCTATTATGTTAGCTTCCTCCAACTGGGTTTTTAGATCAATATTAACCTTCCTTATCTCCTCAAGTTCTTTTGAATCTTTACCAAGCTCTTCCTTTTCTTTTGTTAGATTGATCAACTCAATATTTACCTTTTCATTTTCATCTTCTTTCTCCTTCAACTGATCTTGCAGCATTACTCCCTTAAGATTAATTTTATTAAGCAAATCCTTTAGTTCCCTGTTCTTCTTTTGGAAATCGTCAAAACAGTCAAAGGTTGTCTTCCTAAACCTTTTGTAATTATATTGGTTAAGTTCAACTTTGTTAAAGCACCAATCAGCTCTGAGATTAGCGTCAATGGCCCGGAATGCAACCCGAGGATGCTACAGGGGAACCACTCCTTCAGGTTCTACATCAATTTCCACATCTAAAGCTTTGAGGACAAAGCTTTCTCTAAGGGAGAGGGGATGTTAGGAACCCATGTCAACCCTTCTATTTACATTGTTAGTATATTGTTGTTGGATGCATATGCTTTGTAAGTCATCCCGTAGTATTTTTTGATCCATAGTTTGTCTTATTGTTGTTCGACGCATATGCTTTGTAAGTCGTCCCGTAGTAATTGTTGATCCATAGTTTGTATTGGCCCATGGTTTGTATTCACACATGGTATTGACCCATGGTATTGGCGCCTAGACTTAGTATATAAGTTTTTGTTGAGACCAATGAAGGTACCGTGAAGTTATTTGTATTGAGCTTGCTCAAAGGAGGTTGCCCCCTCGAAGTGGCCTCTGATCAATAAAAGTGATTTTGAGTTCTGTTATTTTTGCTATCTCATGTATTTTCATTAATTAATTGTTGCAGGTTCTTCACAATGTTTTTCACTTCCATATTATCCTCAACATCTATATATATATTTAATTTTTTGATCTTCTCTTCACATCATCACCATGGGTGTATGATCATCATAAATGGGTTCCAAAACCCATACAATCCTCATCAAATATATTTATTTATTTTTGGTCATTTTTCCACATCATCAATATTAAAAAATCTTTCTCCATATGCCCGCAATTGACCTCTAATTATGGGTGCAAGGGCTCTTTTGGAGGTCCTTCAAACATTCCCACATGGGCTTCCACAAAATGCCCGCGAGGGCTTGTTCAAGGTGCCTGCAGCTGGCTTAACAAAAGCCCACAAGGCCACTTAGAAAATGACTGCATGGGCTATCTCAAGGATTCCTGCAATGGATGCTTTAAGCTCCTCCAAGGCATGCCCACGCCATGCCCGCATGGGTTAATAAAAATGCACGCATCCAGTTATGAGAATTCCTGTACTGTCCTTCCAATGGATTCCCCCAAGAGGGCTTTGAAATTCCTACAAGGGGCCTTCCAAATGCCCTCCAAGGCATCTTCCTTGTCCACCTCATCATCGTTGCCATGTCACTGTTTGCTTGTCATCTTTGACATGTCTTCAACTTCTAGCTTGATTTTTCATATCCTCATATCATCCATGCTTGTCATGTCTTGGATGACATGTCATCCCTTGGTCATCATATTTTGGCAAGTCATTATCCTTTGTCATCTTTCTTCAATTTTCTATTGTCTTCCATGTCCTTCATGTTTCAACTTGACCTTGACCTTGTCATCTTTCTTTATCAAGTCATTCACCTTGCTTTCCTTGTCCTTGTCATCTTACTTGTCATCATTTGTTCTTGACATGTTATCAAGCTTGCTTTTCTTCATGCTTTTCCTTGTCCTTGTCTTTGCCATCTACTCCTTGTCCTCCTTGTACTTTGTCCATCAACCTTATGCTTTTATCATCATTTTGACCTTTGTCATTAATGTGTGGTCATCAATGAAAACCTTGATCATCACCATCATCACGAAATATGCAACTTTTTTTTTAAAGGTATCTAATTGTTTACACAAATGTTTGAGATTTTCCAAAGACTAATCCAAAACTATGTATAAGAACTAGAAAACACTTTGACGTTTTTAGAAAACCACTAGTTTAGATGAGTTTTTTTGCAATATTTTTAAACAAACCTTATATTTCATGCATAGTCTGCACATGAGTTCCTATATAGAGGCCATTACATGACAAACTATGCATAGCTAATCAACAAAGAGAATATTGAGCTTATTCGTAGACAAATCATGAAAAGGAAAGTTACAGTTATCTCAAACCCACACACTCTAGAAACTAGAAGGCAATTGCTCTCTTAGATAATTGATTAATTAGTACAATATTTTGGCCAAACAACTTATCTCTTAGAATTTAATAATCATAGAATTTAATAATCATACACTTCTATCTATCATATAAGCCAACATAGTTTCACCAAAAGACATATATATATTTGATTATTTGATTATAAAATAGGAAGTAATAATTGGGCCAACATGGGACCAACCCTCAAGAATGTCAAATATAGTTTCCTTAAAATTCATTTTGGAGAAGTTTGATAAATTTCTCCAAAACATCTCCTTGATTCATGGATCCTAGCTTCTTCAACATTTCCTTCCAATTTATGTAATAATAATTTGACAATAAAGGTTAATTTTAAGGGTCTTATATTTTTTTAGGTGTGAAAATTTTCACATATGTTTTCTATTTATTAAGTACCTACTTTCACCACTAGGTAAAAATAATTTAAAAACATTTTCAAAATTTTGATGTTTATTTCTCTATAAAGGATATGCCAACTATCTTAGGCAAACTAATTTTCTTGTATAAAATTTGAAGTGAATATTCCATTTAAAATTTGCAAACTTCTTAAGAAAACTAAATTAAAAACATTATTTGACAAGCATTTCCCAATAAAATTTGTGAAAAATATGGTAGTTTAGATAACTTATTATTATTATAGTTATTCAAATAAACTAAACATGAAAGGATCTAATCATTTACATAAACCCTAAATCATATAAAATACTAATGAATTTTACACATATCATTTATATTAACATAATATATATATTATGTTTTCATTATCATAATATATATAATAAAATCATATTATCATGTGCTATCATAATACCAAATTATTAGAATTTTGAATGAAAGTTTATAATATTATCATGTGTCGTTGTATTATAATATCATACTACAACTCATTTATATTAACATAATATATATATTATGTTTTCATTATCATACTACATATAATAAAATCATATTATCATGTGCTATCGTAATACCAAATTATTAGAATTTTGAATGAAAGTTTATCATATTATCATGTGTCGTTGTATTATAATATCATACTATTATTAATATAACGTTATGCTTTGTAATTACATTATGTAACTGTAACGACCGGCAGCTAAAACGACTTTACTTGTGCAATAATCCGCTCCCTACATAACTCTTTTTCAATATAAACTCTTTTGTTTCCTTGAGTACAAGCAGACAAGTAGAGTGGAAATATTTAGAGAAGATGTAGCCTTTGGCTCCAAATAACGAGAAGGTGCAAGAATTCATCATTGGTGCCTCCATTCTTCTGAGTAAATGGAAATCATAGGTGAAACAATTCCAGTATTTTCACAACTAGGCCCTACATGTCATCCCTAAGGTGTCCCCTTCGTTTAAAGGATAGCTAGAGAAGAAAGGTTGACTCGAGGATGAGCCAATAGTTGTGGTCGTGGATTGTTAGCTCCCCTTTTATGGGGGATATATTTTGGGAAAGTATGGATGAAAAAAAATAAGAGCAATAGAAGATCATAGGGATGAGTGGTAAAGATGTACCAAACGCATGAAGAGATGTGGTGAAAGTTGACATTCAATCTAATTGTTACGAGTATGGAACACAATCAATGAGCTAATTTTAGTAATGGATCAATTTAGTCATTCTTAAGTCTTTTGTAATTGTCCAATTGTTATGAGTATGGAACACAATCAATGAGCTAACTTTAGTAATGGATCAATTTAGTCATCCTTAAGTCTTTTGTAATTGTCTTAACATAGTCAAATTTAGCATAAAAACTTGCTGAGGTTAGATAAGATATTTTTGCTATTATAAGGAGCATCACTATAATGAGGATTGAGAGTTTGTTCTATATTGATCATGCCTACTAAGAAGTATGTCTAGATTTCATATGATGTAATGTTGTGGATCCAAATATAGTATGTCTAGATTTCATATGATGTAATGTTGTGGATCCTAGTTGTACTTGGAAGACATGAACATAAGAAGAATATTTGAGGCCTCTTTAAAATTTATAGGTAGTGTCTAAATATTAAGTATGCATCATCTATATCTCTGTCCACCATATGGATTTGGGGGAATCTCAAGTTAATATATGTATGATTGTTTATATTTAGTGTTTGTTGCATGTTACATATTTATACACATAGAGAATGCTTAGATAATGATATTAAAGTCTATTAGGAGTTATGTCCATCCCCTAATATTTTTTTCCTCATCTTACTAAGGACTTGGATGCACTTCAAGTGAGGCCTTGTTTCCTCAAGGTAGATTGAAAATTCTAGTACATCTAGATTACAATGGAATTTCATTGACCCACTCATGAGAGCCCTAATATCGACCTAAAACTAATAAGGGGAATTCCTTAACTCTTCTCTTGTTACATTTCGTTTATCTTTTTAAGAATGTGGCAGTTGTTGTATGTAGGCAAGGAAATACTAGAAAATGCAAAAGCATAGGATAAATAATGATTAAATGTGATTGATGATGATTGTGTAACTCTAAAAGGCTCAAAACATGGATGAATATGTTGATGATACTAATGCATATAATAGTGAAGGATAAGAAAATAAATTTATTATCAAGTGTTTGGTGAAAAGATTGTGTAATCCTCCATAGTACACCAACCCTAATCAAGTAACATCAATTATGTTCTTGGATGCTTGCTTTGTTTTCTCAGGTTTCAGAACCCTATATAACGCTCCATTGTCAGGCATTTTAATATCCAGTCCAGAACATTAATGTTTTTATTTTTAAAAGGAGTATCGAACTATTTTATGTATCATAAATGCCCCAATCTCTTATTAAAGAGTGACACTGACACAAATAAGCCTCCAGAGCGCAGAGCGCTTGCTCCAGTTTTCAATGTCTCAAAAGATAGAAATACGCTGAGCGAATTTTCATCTCCAATCCAACCAATTTCTGTCTTATTAGGGCACCCAGTTTTAAACAATTTTTTTTTAGAGATAACTACTTTATCAAAATTTATAAATAATATTTTTGGGTTTCATATTTGTAGATTTCGATCATCATTATATTTTAGAAATAAAACTTTACATAGTTGATCTTAATGCTTGAACGTTCTGTCATCTTCCAATCCTAGATACCGGCCTACTGCCCAGCTTTAATAGCTGCTTCTGCTTTTGTATGTGTATCCTTATCCATTACGTCTTGGCTGTTAGTCCCTGACCAGTGCAGTCGCTTGGAAGTAAGCTACCAGCGCAATATAAAGGTAACGTCAGCCTGTTCTCCAATATTACAGTGATTAACCTATTTTACAATTTGTTTGATAAATTATTGCAATTTGTTTGATAAAAAATCAACACACTCATTGATTGGATTGATTGGATTAATGGTCAACAACTCACCAATACCACTGCATTTTTATTGTTCGATCACGTTAAACATTGGAATGTAAAAGCATGTTTATAAGAGATAGCTAAAGAAGACACATTGAGCCACGCAATTTCATGAACTAAGAGTTCCTCCTTCCTAATTTTGAAGTTTCTTCTAACGGCTATGCAATTTTCTGTGACTATGAGCTAGGAAAAAGGGAATCCAAACATTAATAAATAAATAAAATTGGCTTAATTATGATTGTCAATTTCTTAATTAAAATAATTTATTTTAGCTTAAATATGATAGTAAATTTCTTTTTGGAGTGGGAAAACTGAATGTTCAGACGTTAACTAAGTAAATCAAGGAATATGTGGCATGTTGGCATAAAAAAAAAAGCATAAGACATGGGTTTCTTGCAAATATTCTAACAGAAAATGGATTTTTTTTGGGATCATGCAAATGCACAAACAAGAATCGGTTTTCTCCTAAAGTTCCCCAGAGATAATGGACTTCAAAATTGTCAATGATCCACCTAATATATTCGACTTTAATTGCATCGCATGAATAGAAATTTCTTCATAGAAATCTAGTCAGGATTTCATTCTAGTATTTCTCATCGGCATGATGGGAGATCTGTATCTGAAAAGAAAAATACATTTTTTTTTATCGTGGATAGAATTTATATATCCCATCTGAGGAGATTTAGATTCTAGAATAGCACATCATGAAGTTTCGTTTAAAACTTATCTTTTGTCTTTGATGTCAAGCAGCAAACTGATGATACTTTGATTGTCCATTGGAAGTAATGGAACTAAAACCGATGGACAAGCTAACAGTTCCTAAGAGCAATGGTGATATTATCATATTTCATAAAGGTGATCAACTGTAAACTCATCATGTATTGAGGCCCCGACTTCTAAACAGGACAAGATGCCCATACGTGATGGGTACCAACTGTAAGGTCTCAAATTCATTTTCATTTTGACATGGTGAACTGATAATAATGGCTGGGAGGTCCGCACCAAGGGCACGGATCTCTATTATTAGAAAATATCCGTGGAATCGTGAGGTGATAATTTCTACGTGAAAGATGTAACGTAACACAATGGGCGTGGGATAACTGGCACTGAAATCAAATCGCTCGGTGTTTATGACTTCTCGTTATTGTTTTTGAATTTTAGATGATTTGGATTGCTATTTGGATTGCTTTTAAAGATTTAAACACATAGTTTCACAGTAAATGGGGTGGAACTATGATTTCGCCAGTTTTTATAACCAGAGAACAAATCGCCGAAAAACAGGGAGATTTGAATGCCAGTTATCCACAATGAGAGTTGCAATGATGGTAACGTAATGCAACGAGTGTAACGTAACGTAAGAGTGTAACAGAGATTTGGAGAGGTATCCAGGCAAAACGTTACACTAAAAAAATGCCCACGCATTGGAGAGGTAGCCAGGAAAAATGTTACACTAGCAGAGAGACTCACGCGCAGGCCATGAGGAGACCGTTACACTCCAGATGGTGATAAGACCAATAAAAGAATGCAAGAACAACACGCATTCCCTGAAACCCTAATGCGTCCACGACAGAGAATATACTGGCAGCCATCTGGGACACGTCAAGCAGAACAAGCGTTGGAGGCAGGCAGATGGCAGAATCCATAGTTACCTACAAAAACGTCGTTGCATCAGTCATGATAGAGAGCGCCGAGAGGGAGGTGGCCACACCTCAATGACAGAGATATCAGTTTTTTTTGTCAGTTCATGATGTTGGAAGAGGAGTTACAAGGATGTCAGGACAGAGAATTTGGTCCCCGAGGAGGGCTGTAACCCTAGAGATCACCGGAGCTGTTGGGAACCCTATCCGTTCGCGCAAAAAAATGAAAACGCTCACGTTCCAAGCCATTCATTGGCAGAGACGGACATATGCAGCAAGATGGCAATGACAAATATGTGGCAGAGATGGTAGAATTCCACCAAAAGAAAATATCACCGGCCAACTATTGAAGCTGAGAGAGAAAACAAATGCTCAACACAGTAGGCAGAGGATAGACAACGATAGTTGGTAGACAACGATAGTTGGTAGAGATAATTCCAGGGAGCAATGATTTTTATTTTTTTGAAAAGGATACAGTACAGGAATATGAGGTAAGTTCATGAGGCAACGACTGATGCCTCCACTCTCTACCCAACCAACCCCTAGCCAATGGATGAGGCTCCCGAGCCCCCAACAATTAACTCTATGCCAAAGCTTGCTTGCTTTTTTCTTTGTTGGCTCCTCCAAGATCTCCTTCCAAAATGCCAAAAGACCAAAATATCCCCCTCTCTTCTTCTCCTCCTTTTATCTCCCCCTATCTCCCATTTTTGTTAATTTCTTTTAATGCAATTTATTTTCCTTCATTTTACTTTCATATTCATTTTTATTATTTACCCCCTTTTTTGTATTAATTTTCATTTCATTATAATATTACACAAATATGCATTGTGACAAAATGTAACATCTAATTTTTACAACTCTTCGAGTTCACTTCATATTTATAAACCCTATAAATGTGAACCTCTATAACCATAATTATAATCATTAATACATATACTCTATAAAACTTAAAACCCTCAAAACCGCTAAAGCCTAAACTTTACAACCTCAAAAGAGTATAACTTCTATCACCTAACTTTAAAACACTATAAAAATGGAGCCTTGCAACAATTAATATATTGTATAATACCTATGCTCTATAATTCCTTACCCATATAACCATCAACCCCTATTACACTTAACCCAAAATCCGTATCCACTAATCTCTCGAAACCATGATCTTTATAAAGCTTAACCACTATAGCCCCTAACTTGTATAATTCGTAGCCATTATCTCATGTAATCGCTAACCCTTATACCTTGACCTTGGTAACCCTTACCCTCAACCGCATTAACCCCTAACTTTTAATTCTCATAATCGCCACCCTCACCTTTATAACCACTCGTAACCTTCCCTTGAATCTAACCCATATAATCCTTATTATGAGTATACTTTGATGACTCTAATCCATAATCCATATTCTCTAACATGACTATGCATCCTTATAAGCCCCAATTCTTAACTCATGAAACACTTAACCCCCATTAGAACCCCTAACCTAACTCCTATAAACTTTAACCTTTAAATTCCTTGTTACCTCTAACTCTTAATGACTATATCCCATAACTTATTACCCTTATAACCTCTAACCCCTAATTTGTATAGTCCTTATAAACCCTAATTCCTATAAAACCTATCCATAATAGCCTTGATAACCACTAACCCCTATGACTATCATGTCATATAAATATTAAATACATATACCCCACATCTCTAACCCCTAATCCTAACTCCGTTAAATACAAATACAACCCGCCTCTCTAACCCTTACAACCTAATATATTTCATAACAAGTTTACTCAATAAATGTACCATGTGTAATATAACCCTTATATCACCCATAACCTCTATTTCATTTAGCCCTTATGACCTTTAACCTTAATACATATAACCCTTAACTATCAACATCTATGACCTTTAACTCCTAACTCTAGTAATGACTATTAACCCAAATCGTTTTCCATTGATACTTATAAACTCTTGTCATTTTACACTTTATTTAACCTCTAAACCTTATTTCCATAATCCCTTTAACCCCAAGATTTTTAATTCAGATAACCACAACTGCTAACCCATATAATCGTTAACATTTATAAGCACTTCTAGTCTAACCCCTAACACCTTCAAACACTAACTTTTATAATTTTCCCACAATCCTTATAGCATGTATCCTACATAACAACTAATATAACTTAAAAACACTTATAACTTCTAAATACCAACCTCTATAATTGTGAATGACTAATCCACAAGCTTATCATACTTACCCTTTATCCATTATGATGACATCCCTTAATCATTATGATTCATTTATGTTATCCCTTGAACCCTTATAATCTCTAACCCTCTAACTCATAAAACCTAACCTTATAGCCCCAACCATATGAATATTAGTTTCTATAACTCCTTACCCTTAAACCATATCCTTTATAAACTCTTACACCTATGACCCATAAGATTTATAACCTCCAACCTTAAAACCTATAAACCTTAACTCTTACCATAAATTATATAACACTTATAGCCCCCCAAACCTTTATAACATATATCATTATTAATAGCTAAAACCAACAACCCATAATCATTATAAACTCTAATGTATATAAAATTTATAAACATAACCCCTAGAAGCACCAGCTATTATAACCCCTAATTGATATCACCCCTCAACCCTTACTACAGTGACCCCTAACCTTTAACCATTATAAACCCTTACACTTATAATATGTGTTACCCATAACCCTATCTCTTATAATCAGTAAATTCCTAACCCTTATAACCTCTGAGTAGGAATCCCTATATTCCTTAACTTCTATATCTTTATAACCTCATTTTTGTTTCCTTCTTTCCCGATATGATCTCCTCAAGACTAGGGTAAGTGGTTTTTCTTCTTGTGAATTAGCTTCTTCTCTTGAGTCAAATTCTTCATCCTCCAACTCAAACTCTAATTTCTCTTATTCCTTTTACATTGGAGTGACTTACTATTTGGGAACATTTTTAACCTCTCCAAAAACAACATATCGACTATAAACAATATTCTTAGTTATTGGGTTTCAAAGTTTAAAACCATTCACCATATTTATACCAATGAAGATACATTTTTAGCTTTATTATCCAAGTTAATCGTTTTTTCCTTTGGAACATGCACATAAGCATCACACCCAAAAAAAGTTATATGTTTAAGGAGGGTTTCTTACGTGTCCATACCTCATCTAAAGTTTTGTCATCCAAAGCGAATGTGGAAGACCAATTTACCAAGTGAAATGCAATATCCATTACCTATGCCCAAAATTCTTGTCCTAACCCGACACCACTAACAATTATCTTTGCATTTTCCATCAATGTCCTATTTATTCTTTCTAAATTTTATTCTGTTGAGGTGTGTATGGAGTAGTATTTTACCTTGATATTCTACACTTCTTACATATTTCTTTTAATCCATTCCCATATGAGTCCCTGTTGGATTTTTGGTTATAATGAGAGGGGGGTTAATATCTATAACATACTTTTTATTTCTTTAACCATTCACGAAACAATTCATATGATAATAAACATAAGTAGACTCAACCATAGAACACAAGATGTAACATGGAAACCCAATCGAGAAAAAACCACTATGATTTTTATCTTTATGAATTTTGAGTAGGAACCAACCTTCAATTGAAATGTTTACAAGCACCAACTTGTTAGAGACACCAATCCCCTTGATAGAGCACCAAATCAACAATATGTAGCCACCATCCTACTAGAAACACCAATCTCCATAACTGAGCATCGACTCAGTAATATGTAGGCACCAACGTACTAGAGACACCATCTCCTCAATCATGCACCGAATCAATAATATGTAACACCAATATCCTCAACTAAGAACGAACTCAGTAATATGTATCCACTAACCTACTAAAGAATCACATACAAGAATACTGGCATAATCCTTTCATAATCAGCTTCAATTTTTGTTTCAAAGCAGTATTTAGTTTCTATGCTACATCAACTTGTGTGCATCTTAAACTTCTATGTAACTTCAACTTATGTGTTTCTTTCAACTTTTGCATTGCCTTCAACTTCTACGATGCTTATGTGGAGACTTCAACTTCTACATTACCTTGCACTTATGTGTTGCTTATGCATAGTCTGTAACTTTTGCATTGTTTTCAATTCTGCACTACTTTCAACTTTTGCATTGTTTATGCACAGTGTTCAAATTCTACATTGCTTATGCATAATATTCAACTTCTCCGCTACTTTCAACTTCTATGTTTCCCTCAAATTCTGTGTCTCTTATGCATAGTCTTCAACTTATGCATTGCTTTCAACTTCTCCACTTCGTTCACCTTCTATCTTAGCCTCATCAAAAGAAGAATCTGCAAGAAAACATCCATTCCTTTTCAAAAGGTGCGCCTTCTCTTACAGAACCTTAGAAAATGCTGGGTGATTTAATTTTCTAATTAATTGAACAACTGAAACACTCAAAACATAAATTGTCAACCCGAGTAAGTCTGTTATTTCAAAGTCATCATGCAAAGGGAACAAGTTCCAACTGACACTGCAATCAATGAAATCAAACTCTCACACATGCTATAACTTGAAGAAATCAATTAAATAAACACTTGCAGTAAGTAAATCACTCACACACTAAATAGAAAGGAAATTGAACTATTTTGCAAGAGAATAAATAAATCATATCTATGGTTCTATCCACACTTAAACAATAATTCAAATCGACAATGTTTTGTATTAAATTCAAGATACGAGAATTGAAATGTTAATTACCAAATGGTACGTTATGAAATGATTGCAATTTGTGTTCAAAAATAAATCTCATCAATTCTTATATGTGCACACACCTTGTAACAACAAACTATCAAATTCTGAATCTTCAAGAAAATCATACACGAAATATGAATCAACTCTGTAACATCTGAAAGAAACTGCAACCTGAGTTCACGCTTACAGAAGTAAAATATATCTCTAACTAAGATGTAAATGGGAAGACTCTGTGAAGAAGCGGTCCCTTGCTCCTTAACAGAGTCGCCTATGAAAAAATCAGATCTTTACGCAGGCTGCAAATGAATATAATTATCAAAACTCTGTCATGTTTTTTTTAATTGGAATTATAGATTACAGATCATCGAATGGATATATCCCATACAAAACAACTGACTAACTAACTCCCCATCTGATCTAGGAAGTCTTATTTATACATTAATGCAATAAAGAATTATAATATCCAGTCCCCAAATCATTGGGTCGCTCAAACAAATTGTTGAGTTTGGAGAACCGACTGCAACAATAAATGTGGAAAAATTAGTTCTCATCATATGCCAGTTTCTTCCAAACCATTAAGCAATTTCGAAAACTTCCCATTATAGAAGCAAATTAGTATATTTCAGAAATGGGTTTTTAATGGTTTGTAAAGATTCACTACCACTTGCTCGCAATTTGCGTTCTAAAATTGTCTATCCTTATCTTTCACAAAATTGACTGAGAAAGTATGACCACAAACTGCAATTGCCATGTTGGACTTGGGCATGAATTGAGGGTCATAAATCAATGTCATCAAGGCTAGGAACACAATCCATGTTCTAGATTTCTACATGGAAGTGTGCTAATATGTCAATCTTGGAGGTTAGAACCATGAATGTTGATGTTGTTGCTATGAAAAATCATTTCAGAAACCATCATAAGTAAAATCATGCACAATAGTCTTAAATTCATCAAAACTAAAGAAAAATAATCATTATTAACCACTAAAGCATCAATAGGAATAATGAGTAGTTACAACAAATGTATGGAAAATGGAATGATAAATGGGTGGTATGAGGCAGTGAAAGGGGTGAAGTGGATGCCTAAAAGTGGTATAAATGGTGTCATATCCATGACCCAACATCTCCCCCAAACTAAAAATGTTTCATGTCCTCATTTAACCAAGTACCTATGTAGCATCCGAGCTATTAAGGATTCATTTGAATGTTGCTGATATAGTGAATTTTCATGCACAACAACCAACTACCCTGTTGTCCAAACTGAATGCAATGCTTCTTCCAAATGATATTTGAAATTTCTTGAAACAATTGTTGTTTCAATTTTCCAAAATTGCATTTTGAAAGAGCAATGTCATCATTAGTTAATCAAGGTTATATAGATCATCTTAGCAGCCATATGCTCTATTTTCATAGCCATATGTTCTATATTCTCACAAACTACAAATTGGATTTGGATGAAAGTTTGGATGCAAGTTTTTACTAGCCCATTGCATATCTAGACCAAAAATCATAGATACCCACATCACAGATTTCAAGAAAAATGCAAAATGGTTGATACATGATGATGGTTATTTTCTCAGAAATTGTGCACTATATTGAGCTGAGAATTACCAAGTTTGTTTCTCCTATTGTAGTTCTTCTCTTCTCCAAGTTTCATGAAAATATGGTTCATGGTTTGGAAGATATGCTTAATTCAATTTCTGCACTTTTGTAATTTTCAAAGTTGCCATAGAAGTACTCCAATTCATGGAGTGTAGCAATTCTCCCTTTCTTCCTCTCCCCCAAACTGAAGATAGAGCATGTACTCATGATGCATTGTGTCCCTATCATTTTCAAGCTCTTGTAAATTAGCTTCCTAGAGCATGAGGTAGCTCACAACATACTTCAAAAAGATAGGCCTTGTTAAAATTCTCTTTAAGTGACCGTGGAGAAAATTGGAACCAGAAACAAATTCTAAAGAATAAGTGTTTCTCTCGAATAGACTTTGAGGGTAAATTCTGAAGATATATTCATTATAAATCCAAGTGACAGATTGCATGGAAGGAATTAATATTAAAACAATGAGCAATCCAACTTTCTTCTCATCCATGTATCAAAAATTGATGCTTTGTTTACCTCTGGTCACAAGGTTGAAGATGGTTTCATAAAATATGCTCTAATGATGCCATCAGCAATGAAGAAAAAATGATGATGTATAACATCTCTAGAAGTGCCTAAACTTTCACTTAGAACCATTAAGCTTCAATATAGTCTTTGTACCATTGATTTCTCAAAGATGTTACACCATGAAGCTCCTTAGAAAGATGATATTCTTGAATGCATAAGAGATTCATATCTAATGGTGTAAAGGATGCTTCAATTTTTGGTTCCAATGTATGTTCTTGATTAGATTTACTTATATTGTCGACTTGTTTATTAGAAGAAACTTTATTTGCAAACATTGGACTTACAACCTGCCCAGGCTTCATATGGATCTACTGCAATAGTGTACAGTCTTCTTGTAGTGTTGTAGGTGAGGTCGAACAGGCAGAAAATGTAGGAATATTGTGCAGTTCACCATTGTAAGCATATTGTACCACTTTATTATGGTTAGCATGGGGAGTAGGATGAACAGGAATTTGTGCAGGGCATGGAGGATTTAGATGAGAAGGCATGTATAGCTTATTGGTTTGTGTGGATAATATTGATGTATAGGTAGGATATTGTTGAAGAGCTAGTAGAAATTATAAAGGATTGGTTGGTGCTGCAACATGAGGGAAAGTAGCCATGGGATCATAAGTTGGGACATTCCAAACTTGTGGACAAGGTAAGTAGTAGTTATACAAAGGCTGCAACAATATCCATGGTGTAGGAGTATTCAATGATTGATTATGAGAGTAAGGAAATGGAGGTATAGAGTTTTGAACCATACATGTAGGCCATGGTTTACATGGATGTTGTAGTGAGCTTACTGCAACTCTAAGGTTTCTTTGATATGTTTCTTTCATCCTAGGTAAGGAGAGGCAATGATTTGTGGAATGATTCAAGTCACATATGACACAAATTGTGAGATTGTCCAAAGGACAATCCATTATGAGATGTTTCTTCTAGCACTACGGGAAAATTGTTTCTTCAAATTCCTCTTACTTATCCTTAACCTACAAAATACCCCACAGTGAATTTAGATAGTTAATAACATCAATTTTAAATATCTCAAATGAATAACTGATCCGCACGTAGCCAGGAAGCATCAGGGGGGAAATAGTTCGACTGAATGAGTCGGCTCTGCTATGGCGGAAGCTTAAGAAACAGAATGCGCAAAGCCAGAGCACAAAAATACACATATATCATGCAAGAATGCGAACTGATCTTCTATTACTGGATATGAGATCATCGATTCATTTATTGATGTACATTACAATATTATACATTCTTATATAGAGAGTGTTGATACGCTTGGGTGCTTTCCTGTTACGTTTAGTTACAAAGAAGTTAGAATGGTTCGGCAGTTCAACTGTTACAGTCGACTGAAAAACAAAGAGACAGTCTATCGAAGTTCGACAATCACAAGTCACAGATCGACACTGCATGTCAATGTCATGAAACTGTGAGGTCACGGAACATGTCGAAGTCGCGATGTTGTCGAATTCATGTCGAAGTCGGAACTTGTCAAAGTTGTGTCGATGTCGATGACTTGTCAAAGATGTATCGAAGTGAGCATCTGAGAATAATGCCAACTGCAATGCAAATCAAACCTCCTCCGTGTTGTTGCTGCAACATCCCCCCCCCCAATTTTTTGTAAATATTGGGGCCCCTCCTTGTTTTTTAGAAATGTTTACTTAGGAGATAAATACTCCCTAGAAGGTATTTTGTAATTAGTTTTTTCTAGAAAGGCAAGTTCGTTGAGTTTGTCTGTCTTTTTCTTCTAAGTCAAAACTTAGCTTTTTCATCCGAAATGGATGACAAACTTAGCCTTTTCACCCAAACCGGTGGATGAAATCTGCAAGTCTCGCTACAACAGGTGCCTCTTTTTTTATAAGTATTTCGAGCTCGACAATTTTGGACAAACTCACCAAGTTCATCCGAAACGGCGGACGAACTCATTGAGTTATGCTGCAATGGCGGAACAACTCACAAAGTTTTGTCACAATGGGTAGAATGAATTTTTTTAAGACCCGAAGTCATAATAGTGGACAAACTCGTGAATTTTTGCTGCAATGGGAGGATGAACTCATCGATTTTCTCCGCAACGCCGCTTGAAACTCACAATTTTTCGCCGCGACGACGTCGGGTGAACTCGCCAACCCCGTCCGATTTTGACTGTCGCATTTAATGCTAAAATAGTTGAAGAGACCGTGTCGTACTTGATTTAAATACCTGTTTTAAAACCTCACCCATCGAATTGAATGCCCACACGTGTCAATCACTATATAATAGAGTTTGGGCAGTTTAGTTTTTCATTGGTAGATTTGTCTTTTGAGAACCCCATTCGATGCCGCTTCAAGTCGCTCCAGCTCAGCCTGTTGCAGCACCGTCAGCTTCTATCAAGCGCAACTATTTTCTACCAAGTAGGTGGTTGTCTAATGTTCTTTGTCCTTGTCGTCTCTTTCAGTGCTAGTCGATCAAGCCAGTCCTGACGTTACCATCACTGCAGCTCCATTGCATGGCCCTTAATCGATTTGCTTGGCCATTCCCATGCACTGAAATACATAGTTGTTGGCTTATCCAACCCACTTCAAGCCTCCCGTTTCAATTTCGATTTCAATACCATCGTTCCCAACCCTGCTTGTCATCCTAGGAATAAGCATTATGTTCTTTTTTTTATGCAATTTCTTAGTTTCCTGTACATATTGTAAAAACACATTGCTATTGAAACTGCTTGCTATTGCTATATCTCTGAAATGTACTTAAGCCATATCGTTATGCTAGTTTAATGTTCAATATTTTTCATTTTCGTCAATCTTATGTCTACTCATGCATGGTCATTGAACAGACTTAAGCCACAATGCCGAAGGGTAGTAAAAGGAAGGGAAAGATGATTGAACTAGAGGAAGCAAGAGTCGAAAATTTATTCAAGGACACCAAGTCTGTCACAGTTGTCCCTCCTGAAGTCAAGTGGGGATATATATACCACGTGTTAAGAGACCAAGATATCCCTGGGGCACTCTTGGAAGAAGGATACTTATACCAAAATATCAAAAGATCTGGTATATATAAATCTTCCACGCGCCCAGAGCTCTTTCAATGTTTAGAGGTGATTGGATGGATCATGGAACATGCAGACGCTGTGTCAAGAGTATTATCCGATAGCAAGGGAGAGGCCTTCAACTCGTTTCATCCAGACTACATTGCAGCGGCTTATAAGTTACCTCGTCCTCAGCAGCCACTGAATGACGAATGGTTGGGATAGCTCAAGATGGATAATTTTGAGATGGCTAAAAAGTGGTTAATCACAGGAAAGCAACTAAGGAAAAAAGATAGTGATGAGTACGAAGTCCAAAATCAATCTGAGGGCCCCTCTCTAGATGATTACCCTTATGTTGAGTAGAATTTTTGGCATGTTTGATGGCATTGTTTATAGGATACAATGGGTCCCCATAATTCACTATGTGGCATTCAAAGGAACAATATTCAATTGGGAAGATATCCTCTCAAATAGTCTTTCATCCGCCATAGCCGCTACGAAAGAAGGGTTGATCCTGAAGAAGTCAGAATTCTAGATGTCATCCCATCTCATAGATTGTATTCTGGCAAAGCTTCCTTTCCCAAAATTGGGTTGCATTTGGGACCAAGCCAACACCCCAGTGTACACTGCTTATAAAATGCTTTGGGCCCAAAATTACAGGACGCAGTACAAGCTTATTTGTGAAGAATTCATCATACCTTTGTATGAGCTAGTGTTTAATGAAGAACCCAATTGCTTATCTGAGAAAGCCATGGAGGTCATGGAAAGTTATGGTGACTTGCAACGTACCCACCCTTTGACCCAATGCAAGTAAGGGAACATGCTACCAATCTATGGGGCTTTTCATAAAATTCATCCCATTCATTAGATGCATACAGTTAAAAACAAATGTGTGAAGATGTAAATCAAACAAATATGCACAGCAAAAATAAATTCATCCACACACATATTTTCATATGCACTCAATATATCAATAATAGTCATCAATTAATTAAAACAATGCAGAAGTAAATACACATAAGAGAATATACTCATCTCAGTGTAATGTGGTCCCAAACAACTAGCTATGTCGCTACAACGTTCCACCCAACCATAGGCCAGTTGTGTTCATCAATCTCTCAACACAAATGCCACCCCCGAGCTGGGCATGATTCTTACAAGGAACAGGGAACATTCAAGCTCACACATAGCCAATTAATCATTTCATTTGAGCCAAGCCAGTCCACAGCTGAGTTTATCAGGCTACATTTGAACCCTAGATGCTTGCACTCAAGCTCAAGCCAAAACAATAGGTACCCATAACCCATACCCCAACATACTCTTTTCTCACACAACCAGCACAACATTGGGCATGGATACACCTTTTAAACAATGGGATTTACAAATAAGATGGCCTTGGGTTTTCCCAAAAATGTTTCCAACCAAAAATAAATTGTGGGATGGGGAAACAACCACATGGAGGAAAACGGTTTCTTCCCCAAATATCTCAGCATTCAACAGCCCAAAATGGTCTCTATTAAAGCCCAGTTCGATTTCCCTTTCTTCCCCACTGGTATACAATACAAAAGTGCCCTTTTCTCGGCTAAGGATCAAGGAAAACCATAAAAACATGGTTGGAAAACGCCCAAGTAGCTCCCAACTCGCAAGGGAGAGGAATTGGTTGATGGATGACAGCTTGGGGAGCAATTCATGGCTCTTTTCTTGCCCAAGAATCCAAACACATTTTCCCATGCAGGGTGGCTTGCCCATACTTGAATTTGGATAGCCATACCTCACATTCTCCATGGCATTAACTACCTCAACCAACTCTTGGGAGAAATCAATGATTGGGTACAAAATTCAACATGGGTAGTTGAGGGTTTGATGGGTTCTCTTATTGACACTAGGCTTGACTTGATTAGCTCAAGGGTTTGAATGTTTTCCCTCCCAATTTCTTGTAAAATCATGCCCCCATGTCTTGTTGCATTGCATAGCTAGTTGGGCTTTTATATTAAAATCCGTATTTACAATAACCATGGTTCACTAGCACATGGGTAGCATAATATCAAATACTTGACTCTTCTAGATTGAGCATTCACTAGCGGGGCTTTGGCCTTCAGCTCCATGCTAGGAATCATACATAATATGCATACATTATTTACATTATAGCCCAAAATATTTCAAGGGTCAAAATGGGGGACATTACATGACTTCTATTTTTTAGAGAAGGGTACTTATATCAGAATGTATGGAGGCTCCAAACCACCATATATCTTGCCCAAGTATGCCACTGATTACATAGTATTGAAAGAAGCAGTCAGACAAGTTTTTCTTAATGGAGTTGGCAGATTTTTTAATATATTGAAGAAGGCTTCTTTTCCTCCTTGGCCTTTCTATGTGGGAGCCTATAAGTTCTCAAAGGTTCCATCAGCTGAATATTTTGTCAAGGAGTTAAAGATTTTTCACTTCGGGGAAGTGGCATTCCATAGAAATGAAAGGCAGAACAAAGCTGCAGAACATTGCAGAGAGATCCATGTCTACCTTGATTATGCTCATTACTATGATAAAGATGAAGAAGTGTATAGAGGAATCAGTAACATGATCGAGCTTCAAATTTTTCGTGACCTCAAAGGTGGAGCCAGTTCTAGCTCCGCAGCAACCCAAGGTACATATGAAGTCGAACTCAAGAAGGAAAGATAAGTAGTTGAAGCTCTGTCCAAAGAAGAGGAGAGGCTTAAAGAGGAAGCTTAAAGGATCCAAAGGGAAGCTTTCGATAAGATGCATAAGTAGCAGGAAGAAGCGCTTAGGCTTCACCAGGAAGAAGCTCTTAGGCTTTAGCAAGAAGAAGCCCTTAAACTTCAATAAGAAGAAGCCCAGAGGCTTCAAGATCAAGAACTAGAGAATATCAGATTACAGGAAGCTGCTAAAGAGTAGGAAGAAAGGGAAGCGGTTGAGAACCAGCTAAGGGCCGAAGAAATGGGAACACAACTCAAGGCCAAGAGGGAAAATAAAGCAAATGAAGATGCACAAGCTGGTGGTTCTAACATGCAGGACATGGAGGTAGATTCATCCCAAATGGTCCAGGCCCCACCCACAGAAGAGAACATCCCTATAGAGAGTCTTCCACTGATCCCTTTCACTCCATCAGAAGATCATACTGTGTCCCAGTGGGATAAATTTGTGTATAATAAGAAAAGGAAATCCATTGTGCTAAAGTCAGAGACAAGGCTGAAGAAACCATTTCACCCGGACATCGTTACCCGGTGAGAAACTACTGTCATGAAAAACACGCAGAAGGCTCCTGTGGGTATGGCATCTACCACTGTAGCGGCAGCAAAAGCAAGCGAAGACAACGTAATCGAAATGGTAAAGGATTTTGAGACAACCAAGAGAAGGGCTCGTATGTCGCAGCACACCATGGCTAACGATCAAGCCTATAGGGACCTCGTGGTGAAGAAATACAATTTCCTTTTGTCAGATCAAAAGGAATTGTCAGATAAATATGAGCACCCGGAGGAATAAAAGGAGCACCTGGCAGTCCAAATGATGATAGTTGAAGGAGATAAGAATGATTTCAAAGCCCGAATCATTCAATTAGAGGAAGAGAAGGAGTTGATGACTGAACAGCTTGAACAAGCAACTAGCAGAACAATGGACATGACTCCCTTTCATAAGCAATCCTGTGACATACTAAAGCAAATGCATGATTCACAGGAATGTCTTACTGAAGAGATTTGCAGGCTAAAGGCCATGGTGGATAAAATGAAGGAGATCAACTCTGAAGCTATTAGGCTCAAGAAAAAATACTCACGGGTAAAGGAAGATATAATGAAGCAAATGATATTGAGAGAAGGGAAGGAAGATTTCTCCAAACAACTCCCTTTCAAATCTATGGCTAATTTCAAAGAAGACATAGGCCTCCTGGAGTTCTGTAAGAGCTGCGGTGTAAAATTGATCTCTGTGATTCAGGTAACTATTGGAAAGTGCAGCAGCCTGTATCAGAAGATTTATGAAGTTTATGAAAGATGTAAGGTAGTGCTTCCCCATAATTTTGAGTATTTTTTGAGCAAAGAGCAATGCCTATCTGAGTTGAAAGATGAGCTAAGCATCCAAATGGAATATGTAAGGAGAATAGATGTGCTAACAACCGATGACCTTCATCAGTGTATCGTACTACCTTCCGTACATGCCCACCTGCTCCATGAGATTCTCTAGACTGCAGTGATAGAAATGAAAGATATTGAAGAAGAACTAGATAAGCATGTAATTTCCAAGAAAATAATGCTTCCTTCCGGTGCTAATACTGTTATAAGGGACACAGGCATTTGGTTCAGCTACATAGCATAAGAGGATAAGCGTGCAGCAGCAAAGACATCAGTAGAGAAAAGAGTGCCATCAGGGACAAAGGCTCCAACTGAAGCAGAGGCGCCACCCAAAAGATGACTATGGCAGACATAATATGCTGAGAGTTTCTCTTTTTGTTGTTAAGTCGTGAAGTAGAGGGACAGTTGTCTCCTTTTTGTCTTTTGTGTGAAGGATGCCACATTTTTTTTTTCCATTTTGTAAAAGACATTTAAAAGAAAATTAAAAGGATTAGGGCAAAGGGACATGTGGTAGCTCTAGGAGCATTTTGTAAAGCTATATATAGATGACTAGAGATTAGTAGAAGGACTTTTGGCAGGTGAAAGACATTTTCTGTCTTGTACGTGAACTATTTTACTACATGTATATGAAATTTGAATTTGCCTAAAGAAAGCCTGGGAGACTGCATTTTTGCCTGAAGGATGTGTTAAATGTTTGTTGGATTACTCTTGTATCATCTATACATTACTATGAGATCTTTCCTTACTGTTATGAATTACTTCTATGTGATGAATGTTCTCCTATTTTCTGTGCAAAGATGCTTATCTCAAATGAGTAATGGAATGTGTTAACTGAATCAAAGATATCTTTTATATCTTTTATATTCTGCTGGAAATGCATCTTTATGATTAAATAGTTATCTGTCTGATCTTTAGATGTTTCTTTTAGTTTATTACTCATCTTTAAAGTTTGCTCCTTGAAAGGATAGATTAGATTTTCTTATACAGTTTTAGATTAATTTAGATAAGTTACCTGCATTTAGCTTAGAGCACTTGCATATCATCTTTAAAATCAAATACATAAATGGTGGATCAGGTTGCAACCGATGCAAAGAATACAAATCTTTAACTCTTATGGTAGCTGAAACATTTAACCGGATGGGTTCCCCACACTAAACGGTGAGCGATCTAATTGGGCTTGCTTACCGGGGAGAATCCCTTGCTGATTGATGCTACAATTTTTGAGGCATCAACACTTCTTTAAGAAACAATGGTCCCCATTGTTTTCTTGTGAAGGTGAGGAAGCCTGTCGGTCAGTTCAGTAGCACAGTACCACTTTCCTTGTGCTGGGATCTGTCCGGATTTAGCAACCTGAAATAAGGGAATTGTGTTCGTTCTTGTATGGCGTACTCATCGTTCTACAATGGTGTCACAAGGAAGAGGCTCCTGAACATGTGGATGGATGTCTTCAGGTTTTGTTGTTGGTAAGTCGTTATTTTCCAACAGTGGTGCATGATATGGTCAAAGTAGATCCACATTGAATACTGGATGTAGACCCAGGCATGCAGGAATGTCAAGTTGGAAATCGTTTTTGCCAATCTGTCAATGAATACTATACGAACCATATCGCAAAGGTTTGAGCTTCTTGAATGGACCAGTGGAGCGCTCCTTCTTGAGATGTAACCAGACCTTATCCCGAATTTTTAATGAATGAGGAATATGATGTTTGTCATGTCGGGCCTTAGCTTTATCGTTTGCTCGATGCAAAATTTCTTGTGCTTGATTCTGGATGTCATAGATTTGATCTCGAAACTTCAAGCCTTTGTCAACTTCTCGTTGGTTGTAGTCGGTGTTGGAGTTCGGCTATGTCAAGGAGCAGATCAAGTCGATAGGCGCTAAGGGTTGAAATCCGTAACAGATCTCAAATGGAATCTTTTCTATAGAGTTGTGTTGAGTACGATTGTAACTTTGTTGTATGTATGGAAGACTTTCATCCCATGTGCATCAATGCTTGTGGTTGTAGATACGAAGTAGTTGTACTACCAAGCGATTCTCAACTTTCGTCTTTCTGTCGGTGTGAGGATGGAAAGCTGTCAATAATGAGAGTCATGTGTCCAGCTATTTCTAGAGAATCTTCCAAAAGATGCTGATGAATCTGGCATCTTGGTCGGAACTAATGGTTGTGGGTAAACCAAAGTGTTTCCAAACATGTTTTAAGAAGAGTTGAGCAGTCTACTATGCTTTCGTGGTCTTCTTGCATGGTATGGGAATGGCCATCTTGGAAAATATGTCGACTACTACTAATATTGCATCATGCTGATGTTTGATAGCAGGATATCGCGTCAAACAGTACATAGAAATGGATTCCCATGGCTGACTATGAACTGGTAGAGGTGTGTACAATCCCTGTCATCGATTAGGTGGTTTAGCAATGACAAAAACCACGCATGATCGAATGTACTTGTTGACATCAGTTTTAAGTGTAGGCCAAAAGAAATACTTTTGTAGAATAGAAAGTGTCTTTTATACTCCAAAGTGTCCTGTGGTCTTGCTGTAGTGCGCATCCCAAATGAGCTGCTGTCGATGCTCACCGGTTAGTACACAAAGTTGTTCAAGCTTGTATAGCAAGGTGTCTTTCAGGAAATAGTTGGTGGTCGACGACTTGTCAGTCTGAAGCTATCGGTAGACTGGTGAAAATTCGATGTCTTCTTGATACAACTAAGGCCATGTAGTGGTGTCATATCCATGCATACTCATCACTGTAAAAAGAAGAGTAATGGGCGGTCGTCTTAGACAATTGACGGCGGCGTTAGATTTACATGTCTGATACTTAATTACCCACTAGAATTGTTGTAGGTACTTAATCCACTTAAGCTGTCGAGTTGTCTATAATTTTGAGTAGGTCGGAGTGAACTATAGAGGCTTATGGTCAGTGAAGATGACCATTTCCTTGCCAAGGATGTAATGCCTCCATTGCTTGAGAGCTTGCACAATGGCATATAGTTCGTTTTTGTACGTCGATTTCTCAAATATGTTACACCATGAATCTCCTTAGAAAGATGATATTATTGAATGCATAGGCGATTCTTATCTAATGGTGTAAAGGATGCTTCAATTTTTGGATCCAATGTTTGTTCTTCATCATATTTGCTGATATTGTTGGCTTGTTGATTAGAAGAAAATTTATTTGCAAACATTGGACTTACAACCTACCCGGGCTTCATATGGATCTACTGCAATAGTGTACAGTCTTCTTGTAGTGGTGTAGGTGAGATGGAACAGGCAAAAAATGTAGGAATATTGTGCAGTTCACCAATGCAAGCATATTGTATTGCTTGATTATGGTTAGGGTAGGGAGTAGGTTGAACAGGAATTTGTACAGGGCATGGAGGATTTATATGAGAAGGCATGTATAGTTGATTGGTTTGTGTGGATAATATTGATGTGTAGGTAGGATATTGTTGAAGAGCTAGTAGAAATTATAAAGGATTGGTTGGTGCTACAACATGAGGGAAAGTAGCCATGGGATCATAAGATGGGACATTCCAAACTTGTGTACAAGGTAAGTAGTAGTTATACAAAGGCTACAGCAATAGCCATGCTATCGAAGTATTCAATGATTGATTATGAGAGTAAGGAAATGGAGGTATAGAGTTTTGAACCATACATGTAGGCCATGGTTTCCATGGATGTTGTAGTGAGTTCACTGCAACTCTAAGATTTATTTGATATGTTTCTTTCATCCTGGGTAAGGAGAGGTAATGATCTGTGGAATGATTCAAGTCACATATGCAACAAATTGTGAAATTTTCCAAAGGACAATCCATTGCGAGAAGTTTCTTCTAGCACTGAGGGAAAATTGTTTCTTCAAATTCCTCTTACTTTTACTTCACCTGCAAAATACCCCACAGTGAATTTAGATGGCTAATAACATCAGTTTTAAATATATCAAATGAATTACTGAATCGCACGTGGCCAGGAAGCACGAGAGGGAAAATTGTTCGACTCAATGTGTCAGCTCTGTTATGGCAGAAGCTTAATATACAAAATGCGCAAAGTAGGAATACACTATACAGACATAACACAAAAATACATAGATAACATGCAGGAATGCGAACTGATCTTCTATTATTGGGTATGAGATCATTGATTCATTGATTGATGCATGTTACAATATTATACATTCTTATATAGAGGGTGTTGAGACACTTGGGTTCTTTCTCGTTACGTTGAGTTACAAAGAAGTTAGAATGGTGTGGTAGTTCAACCATTACAGTCGACTGGAAGACAGAGACACAGTCTGTGGAAGTTTGACAGTCATAGGTCGCAGATCGACACTGCATGTCAATGTCGTGAAACTATTTTGTCACAGAACATGTCGAAGTTGTGAAGTTGTCGAAGTCATGTCAAAGTCGGAACTTGTCAAATTTGTGTCAACGTTGATGACTTGTTGACGATGTGTCGAAGTTAGTATCCGACAATAATTCCAACTACGATGTGGATCAAACGTCCTTCCTTAAGAAACAATGCTTCCCATTATTCGCTCGTGAAGGTGAGGAAACTTATCGGTCAATTCTGTTAGGATATCTCATCATTCAGTATGTACTTTGCATGCATGCATGCATTGCATGCATCCTCATGCTGCCCAGTCACCAGTTTGATGCCTCCAGCACCTAGTCCCTAGTCTTCCAGCACCTAAGAGCCTATTTCCATTCAGTTTTAGCCCTCCTAGTCAGGAAGGCACCAACTTCTCACCCACCACTTGAGAAGGGCGCCTTTTCTCACCTACCAGTCCAGTTCACTTCAGTTAGCTAGTTGTCTTTCCTTGAATTTAGGATAGACTGACTCCTAACTACTGTTATCACTCCAATTGACCTCCGATGAGACTTGAATACCTATTCTGAGTGTATTTAACTCCTCATGCGCCCTCCACTGAGCCTCCTTCCCTACATTAGTGCCATTACCGTCAGTTACACTTATTACACTCAGTTAGACTCAGTTTGACACCTGGCTGATAGTTACTTGTGCATTGATGACCACCACTGATTGATGATGAGGACTCCTAGTTGGATCCAAGCTACACCATGCAGTATATTCGAATGACCTCCTTGGCTAATTCGAATTGATCATTCATTGTGACAGTATTGTATTGTAATTCTACTATTCTTGATTATAGAGCACTGATGCATCTCTCTTGCACAATTTTTACTCCAAATTGTTTTACATCTTTGTGATTGATATTTTTGTTCAATAGATCTGTTATGACTAATTTTACATGGTATCAGAGCCATGGCAGGGACAAGATTTCTCTTCTGCAGGTGTTCTACATGAAGAATTGAGTGAATTTGCTCAAAATACTACACAGTGGCATGCAAAATCTCATGTGCATTCATCCATGTGCATGCAAGACTGAAATTTCTCTCTAATCCACTCCAGAAGCCATGATTTTTCCACATAATTCCTAGATATAGATCATTGGATCATCAAGCTTGCTTGATCTCCTATGCTGGGTGTGATGCAACTCTAAAACGGGTGGATTGTTCGACCTTATTTTTCTTGTTTGTTTGTGATTTGCAGGTTTCTTACTGTTAACACCCAAAATGACCCCCTAGGTTGTGGGAGAGGGAAAACTGGGGTAATCACTAACCAATCTTTAGCTTGTGTTACTGATCCCACACAAACAGATAGGGCTCTCTTTATAAGCTCACAGAATACTTGAAATCATCAAGATTGTCAATAATGAAGAAAACACACCAGCATTCATCATAAAGAATATTCAATTACAATAATACAGAAGATCAACTTTTTATTGGGAAAACAAATGATTTAAACGTCGTCGGCTGAAACATATGAATCTCTCTTTGGGGCAATGGAGTCACGTCAGACAAAACTCGGGAAAAACGTATTGACAAGGCTTCACAAATGCATTTAACCACAGGGGCGAGATAATAAATAGCTCATAGTCGAAGTGATTTTAATTGGTGAGACAAAGGAGAAAGAAACAACCCATTGATGTAAGGCATATAATGATGGATCCTACACCAACTTTAGCAGAGGAAATAATGGTGAAATACTTGGAAAAGATAAGCAGAGCATAATTTCATGAATTCTACTTAACTATCACACTGCTCCAAGCATTGAAGAATGTCATAGAATGGAAATAACAATGAAAGATACACAATTAACATAGAAGAGGAAAAACAGACTACAAGACTAGTTACACAAGAATCCCTGTAAACATTAGCTCGGCTCTGCAAGTTCTATTCAAAATATAACTCGGAAATGTCTTACAGAGCAATAAAAAATTCCCATAAAGGTTTTCAACCCTTCTATCTCTAATTACAATGAATTTATAGAGGCCCCTGGAGCTCTAGGCTCAGCTCTCTTTTGAACAGAAAACAGTTGTAATTACTTGATAGCTAACTAAGGCATTTTGCTGTTACAACTTAAAAACAAAAACAGGCGGTATAGGCCTAACCGCTTTATTACATTCACTAGCCTATTTTACTGTAGAACTAACTACTTTAATAGAAGCAAAACAGAAAATTGACAGGTCCAGTTTTGCGGCCTCCATCGCTCGCCAATCGCTTAACTGATGTCTTTGAACTTTTAATCTTCCATTTTTCACGTTGTCTTTCCAAAAATAAGTTTGCAGGCCATCTAAGTCTCTTCAAAACTTGGAAACTAGGAGTATATTTGTATAGCCAAGAAAACTGACTTGCCATATAGTGGGATGCAAAGGACGTAAGAGTGCCGCCACCCTATTTCTAAGTTCTCACTTGGTCATACCAATTGAGGAAATCACCCGCGTCAGAGAGAACATCTTTTCAGGTTTCCTTGGGTGGGGAAATAGGAGGCACTTCTTCAGTAGGGAGGATCTAGTCCTGGGTTATATCTTCATTAGAGGGGATTTTCTGCTCCTCTTCCTTGTAGGTTGTTCCTCCTTCTTGTTGCAACAAATTTCAACACCCCTGGTGTGTCTCGGGCTCTTCAGACTCTCTCGTAGAACCGTCCTTCACTTGGTCGGAAGGCATAAGAGGTGGGAGAGTATAATCCTCCACTTGGGAGGAAAACATAAGAGGTGGGAGAGTATACTCCTCCACTATCTCGGACAACACATGTTCTGGTGCAAATACTATCTCGGTCCCTCGCTCTTTCTCCATTTCTGTGATACTACCTACAAAAATAACCAAATAGATGAACTCACCACCCTTTGGAATTCGACATAAGCTACAGGCCCGGAGAGTCAGGCTTATAATGACCAATAGCGATGACGTCACCATGCGAATTATGCTATCATGACTCTCTGACTTAGACCTTCCAAATGATTTATCATGATGACTAAGGATAGGACTGATGTAATGCACATTCGACCATGCATTTCGAATCATACAGAAAGGACCCCTGACAGCGTTGAGGTGGCTTAGCCCATGTGGCCATCATTAATATATGGAGGAGACGTCCCTCTCTCATGTGGGAACTGGTGATCAGATCAGGACCGCATCCTTTCTACTTCTATGGCTTCCCATTTTGTCGCATATAGCTTCAAATTTACTATTGGATGGAACGTCTCTACTGACCGCGGTGATTTTGGGCTTGGTTAACTTGCGGGCGATAAAAATCACCACCACTACCTTGGACCCTTGATCCATTCCTGATAGATCTGAGCTATTGCAAAAAGCGCAACGTTTGACCCACTCGCGGTGATCTTGAACGTGACTTTTCTCCATGTATGTTGGATTTGCGCTACCCTTTCCTCACCGTAGATCTAGGTTTCTGTTGTTCTCCACCATTGATTTGCTACGAAATTTTCCCACAGGTTAACAACTTCTCCACTTTTGCAATATTCATATTTAGTTTCTTGCGCCAAAGTCTCAAGGCCGTGGATGTCTGGGGGTGTCTAAATTTGTGTCGTTCCCCTATACCTCTGTCTGCCGTCGACCTATTTTCCTATCTTCAATCCCCCCAATGCCCTGGAAGATTGGGTCTCTGAATACTCCTTCTCCCTTTGTGAAATATTTCCTCTAAGGCCTAGCAAAATTCTAGTCCTAACAATTGGCTCTAGCCGGGGATGCTATCCTGTCTGTGAGGTAGCGAAGAACACCATAGACCAAGTGCCTAATCCATTGGGCGGCTCTCAATCCTTGGGTTAAGCAATTACCCTATAAGCTGAGGATGGCATTGTACCCATCTCATATCTAGGCTAAACATATGATAGGCGAAAAGAAATAGAACCTGGCTCTCCTTCTAGACCTTAGGGCCTTCACCTCAGGCTTCAAGTCTTTTAGGTTTTCCATTAGAACTTCAAAAGAAACAACTGTTAGAAGAAAAATGAAAATATATACAAGTTATGGTACATGAGTTACCTGCTTTCTCTAAGACAAGTAATGCTTCAAAAACCTTCCATTTACTGGGCCTCCTGACCAAGCGGACCCATCTTGGTGCTCCAGGATAAAATAATTTTCTCCTCGCTTTACTGCAATAATATATGGTCCCATCCACATATGGTTTAATTTTCCATGTTTATCTTCCCTCGGAGCATCCCATTTCAGAACCAGGTCGTTTATCTGAAATTGGTCTTCCTTTGATTTCCTGTCAAAAGCATTCTTTATCTTCTCTTGGTGCCCCTGTACTTTGTCATAGGCTCTGCTTCTTAATTCATTCAACTCAAAAATTTGGCTTATCCTTCTCTGCATGTGGTTTGGTTCTTCTTCCATCCCCTACAGCAACCTCATGACTGGAGAACCTAGAGATGCTGGAAAGACCACTTCGGCTCCGTATACTAGTTGGAAAGGGGACATTCCAATGGCCCTCTTTGTGCTTATTCTATCAGCCCATAGGGCATACTTTAGTTTTGTGTGCCAAGCTCTCTTATTGTCCTCCAACAATTTCTTTATGATTCTTACTAGACTTTTGTTGGATGACTCTACTAGTCCATTTCCTTGGGGATAGTATGTTGTGGAATGATTCAGGCTGATATGATACTTGTGGCAGAAATTTATCATCTTCTTAGAACAAAATGCTGGTGCATTGTCTGTCACTATCCTTTTAGGGCACCCAAATCTTGATAGGATATTCTCTTCGAGGAAGTTCATGATAACATCTTCGGTCGCCTTGTTAGTTGGTATGGATTCTATCCACTTAGTGAAATAGTCAATGGCTGTCAATATCCATCTGTGTTTCCCGGGCGAGTTAGGATTTATTTCTCCAATAAAATCTAAGCCCCACTGCCGGAAAGGTGCTTCCACTATGATAGGATGGAGGGGTAGTGAAACAACCTTTCTTTTTCCTTCAAATATCTAACATTGGTGACAAGCAACAATTACTTTATATACATCTGAAAACATAGTAGGCCAGTAGAACCCAACCGTCAGGATTTTGTTTACTGTCACCTTCCAGGAATGATGTCCACCGCAGTCTTCTTTGTGAAACTCTTCCTTCGTGTGTTTACCCTCTTCCTCAAGCAAGCAATTTAGTAGCACACCTCCAGGGTCCTTCTAGTATAGGAATTGATTCATAATACAGTACTTCACAGCCTTCAGCTTCACAGCTCTGGCCCTACTTTTGCTTAACCCTGGAGGGGCTTGTAAATTTTTTAATACATACACAATGTCAGCATACGATGGGGATGCAGAGAACTCTAGCTTCACCTGCACCCCTAAATCCAGTTGATTTGAATAACCTTGTAAGAAGTTCAATTGTAGAGAGTCACAGTTGGCCTCGGTCATTAATTTTTCTAGTCGTTGCCCCTTTATCAGTTTGGTGGGTTTTATCTCCAGGTCGTATTCTAACAATACAGAAATCCATTTAGACCTTCTTCCTAAGGGTCTGCTTAGGTGAGTATACCCTTCACAGCGCTGTTTGGGACATGAGTAATGATGTTTGAATGGAGGATATAAACCCTGAAATATTTTAGTGACTTGATTAAAGCATAGGCTTGCTTTTCCAAGATATCGTATTTCAATTCTGCATCTCTTAGTACCCTGTTGAAAAAGGCAATTGGTTGTTCAGCGTTTTGGGCATTTTTCTATAATAGTACCCCTACCATAGTGTGCTCAGAAGCGTAGGAAAAAATCAAAAAATCTTTGGAAAAATATGGACTGGATGGTACTGGGGCTTGGGTGATGGTGTTCTTGATTCCCTTAAATGAATCTCTTTCTTCCTTAGTCCATTTCACCTAATTTTCCTTTCTTAACATATTAGTAATACTCATCATAATTTATGCAAAACTGGGAATGAACCTTTGTAGAAAACCGACTTGTCCGATGAAAGATTGCACCTCTTTTTTTCTTCTTGGCTCTCCAGCTTTCTGGATGGCACTAACCCTCTCAGGATCGATCTTGATACCTCCCTTGGAAATAATATGACCTAAGAGCTTAGTTTCTTCTAAAGCAAAATGTGATTTATTAGGATTAAGGGAGATACCATATTTTATACAGTTCTTAAAAACCTATTCCAAATGCTTTAGGTGCTCTTCATCAAATTTTGAATACACTATTATGTCATCCATGTAGACCACCACAAACTTGTCCTTCTCTTCAGCGAATGCTATATCCATTGCCCGCTAGAAGGTATCCCCTGCGTTCATCAGCCCAAAAGGCATCTTAGCATACATGAAAGTACCCCAAGGAGTGGTAAAAGCAGTCTTCTCTCGGTCTTCAGGGCAGACCTTGATTTGATTGTATCCGGAGAAACCGTCCATAGTAGATATCCTTTCTGCCCCTACTACCTTTTGTAATATATGCTCCATTTTAGGCAGGGGGTAATTATCCTTTAGTGAAGCTCTGTTCAAGTTCCTAAAATCTATACAGATTCTAATTTCACCATTCTTCTTCCTTACAGGAACCAGATTTGCTATCCATTGAGCGAATCTCAAACTGACAATGATTTTTGCATTAAATAATCTTCTAATCTCTTTTTCTATCACAGGCACTAGCTTAGGGTTTATCCTTCTCAACTTTTGATTGAAGGGTTTCTCTCTTGGTTTGATTGGGATAGAGTGTTGTATTATTGAGGTATCATATTCCTTCAGTTCTTCATAACTCCTTGCAAACGCAGCGGCATATTTCTTCATCAACTCTACATATCGCTTCTTATTTTCAGCAAGTAGCTTCTTAGACAAGTTTACCATCTGAGCCTCTTCTTTAGTGCCCAAGTTCTAGTCTTCTACAGCCTCTTTGGGGGGTTCAAACTTTGGGTTTTTTGCCACATCATTCTGCTCAAACAACCTCTCCAGGGGTATCAATCCTTTGGGGATATGATTACTTTTCAATTGAACGATGTCCTTTCCACCCAACATGTTTTCCCACTGTCTATTTTATTTTTCTTCTTCCCCTGATTGCTCTTGGTCTAACAATCCTTCTACATTCTCATTTTTAGCATCAATCTGAACATTGGCAAACTCATCAGATAGTTCCAAAAATATTTTAATCTGTAAATCATCTTCAAACACCTTCCAATATTTAGAATTGTCTGGAATAGAAGGCCTATTTACCACCTCTACCTCGTATTTCTCTTGAGATAATGTAAGAGTTTTAAAACCACCAGCCGTTGTGGCCAAAGAGTCTGCCACCTTATTTTCAAATCTTAGGATCACCTAGATCTTGTGTTCAGTGAAAAAGTTCCTGAACATGGCCCAGACTTCATTTCTACGAGCCCTCATCCTGGGGTGTTTTTCCTGATAGCTGTCATTTACTTGATTAACTACCAATTCTGAATCTCCAAAAACATGTATCATTTTTGCCCCCAAGTACTTCAAAGCTCTTAGTCCCAAAAGTAAAGCTTCATACTCAACCACATTGTTAGTACATTCAAAAGTTAGCTTGTAGGATAAGGCTCTGGACTCTTCATCGAGAGGTATGATCCAAACTCTAGCACCAGCGCCATTCTTACTCAGTGATCCATCAAAATACATTTTCCATAGTCCTTCCTCATTTTTCTGCCTCTCTGAGGCCTCATGCCTTGCTGCAAACTCCTTGTATTCCTCGACCTCATGGAAGAATGGGGGCACAGGATTAGTATGTCGACCGTCATTGAAAAAGATAGAGGAGCCTACGTCTATGTCTACAGCAAATATGGGGTGATTTTCAGGTTTGTCGTCACTGCTGACCACATAAGCCATTCTTTTCTCTCTGTATAGCTTCCTATTGCTTCCAAAAAGTGGTATAGTGGCATAAGACAAGTCCATTTCCATGGTCCCTTTCAACCTTTTTACCCAAGACCTTGATAACATCATCCCGAACTTAGCAGGCAAATCTGCCACCACTATGTCCATCATTATGCTCTTCGCTGGGATCTGGGAAAGGGTTACTACTACATATTTAATTAAACCCGAACATGGTACCTTTCTGGAATCAAAAGAATATATGTCCTTGTAGGGTCTGGTGACTTCCAATCCCAACTAGTTCACCACTGATTTCGGCATCAAATTGTGTGAAGCTCCAGAATCTATCAGGGCATTGTGTAATAATTTACCATGGATATTCAAACTCAAATGAAAGGGAGGTACTTCTTCATCATTTGGCTCTTCCAGCTTGGAACCAAATATTATAGTGGGGGCATCATCTATCACTTCCAACATGTCCTGCGCACTTTCTACCTGTCCCTTCACCAGGTTATTTATATCTTCCCTATATTCGTTGTTTCTTAACAGCTCATTTAAGGGGATAGAGATCTTTACCTGAGACAGTTGTCCTTTAGACTAAATTCTGAGGCTGGCTTCACTGCTTCAGTGACTTCTAGCTATTTACCTTCTTTAAAATGCTACCCCTTATCTCCTGAGGATTTCTGTGTAGCAACCTTTGGCTGTTTTTCTTTTAGTTTCTCCATATTCTGCTGAGTCTTAGGGGGATGAATATGGGTGGCCTTCCCTTCACTAATCGATATTTCCCTTCTCCTTAACATCATCTTCCTTTGAATATCATCCACAACATTCATGTAACCCATTTGGTACTGCTCAGAATCAAATTCAGCAACCTTACTAGAATTCCCCATGTTGAAAAAGTCATGTTCCCTCTGGGTTAAATGTACTTCATGATCCAGGGTGTCAAAAAGATGGATCTGGTCTCTAGCAGGCTCCTCAGATCCTTCCTTGTCTATCAAATTTTCAGGGAACAGGAGCCTCATCTGGTGGTCTTCTTGATTTCTTGGATTTCTTGGAGGGGGTGGACTTCTAAAGTGAGGGTTTCTTATTTGATTTTCAGGCTACTCTCTAGGAGGAGGTTTATTTTCCATGGCTATCCTATCCATCAGCTTTTCCATAGTTTTCATCATAGTATCAAACTTGGCATCACTAGAATACGAGGAGGTAGAGGCTTGGGTTTCCTGCTGCTTTTTATCTGCTTCTGTTTTACCCTTTATTTTCCCGGAGGCCATCATGTTGGCTTCTACCTCCATGGAATCCTTCAGCATAGTGGGCAGGGTGGCAGATTTCCTCTCTCTTAATGTGCATGAGAAATCTCCATCAAAGGCATCTGCATAGTGGAGCTTTGCAGTGCCTACCGAGGGCTTTAGGTCATCTGGAATAGAATTATAGGCTTTCATAAATCTAGCAGAAAACTCATGAACTGATTCGAAACCTCCCTTCTTCAGATGGTTATACTGGGACAAGACCGGGGTGGGGCTTCCTATCGTCTCCCATCTCTCTAAGAATAGGGTCTTAAAGGTTGCATAATCATTTAGAGAAGCATTTAGAAACTGTTTGAACCACTTCTTGGGTTCTCCAAACAGACTCTGAGAAAATAACCTCATCTTAACATCATCATGATCTACTTCCTCCAAATCAATAAAATCTTCAAACATGTCTACATGTTGTTTGGCAGAAAAACCTCCTTCTCCATCATAAGAGACAATTCTCTTGGCGTAGTTCTGAGGGAGGTCATGCAAAGGGGCTGGCAGGACCAATGGTGCGAATTTGGCAGCCATGGGTCTGAGTGGATTTTGAGCTTGGGGATGGATATTATGGGTAAAATTACTAGTGGGGATTGTGCTATGGGTTTTGGGGATCTGAGAACTGGATATATCTTTTTCAGCTTTGATAATATTCTGCAACTGAAGCCAGACAGGGTCTAAGAAGTAGGATTCAGGGGCATTCAGACCTTCTTCCCCCAGGCTTAAATAAGACTCGGATCTTGATCTTGGCAAGGGTTTTCCAATATCTATCTCTATAGCCAATTCTTGAAGAACAAGGAGTTCTCCTTTAAACCCAATTTTCTTAATATTATAAGCAGTATCTTTATCCTTTCCGGTCTTATGTCTAAGTAATATTTCTGGATTTTCCACACTTAAAGGAATTTCGGAAACAGGATTACCTCTCGTGTGGATCTTTCTTGAGGCCAGGATGCCCTTTGCTTGAGATTCTTTTAGAAATGAACTTGGCTCACCGATCTTCCCCAATGGAGTCTTTCTTTAACATGGATCTTCACGAGTGGAGTCGCCAGGGAAAAATTGCATAACCATTTAGAAATTTGGAAATCTTTGTTCGCTCGCAGGGATCTCTCTTTTCTTTGAATCTTAAGAATTCTTTGTTGTTCTTCCAGGGACAATAACACAGTTGTTGTTCCCCGGCAACGGTGCCAATTTGTTAACACCCAAAATGACCCCCTAGGTTGTGGGAGAGGGAAAACTGGGGTAACCACTAACCAATCTTTAGCATATGTTACTGATCAAACACAAATAGAAAGGGCTCTCTCTATAAGCTCACAGAATACTGGAAATCATCAAGATTGTCAATAATGAAGAAAACACACTAGCATTCATTGTAAATAATATTCAATTACAACAATACAGAAAATCAGCTTTCTGTTGGGAAAACAAATGATTTAAACGTCATCGGCTGAAACATATGAATCTCTCTTTGGGGCAATGGAGTCAGGTCAGACAAAACTCAGCAAAAACTTATTCACAAGGCTTCACAAATGCATTTAACCACAGGGGCGAGATAATAAACAACTCCTAGTCGAAGTGAATTTAATTGGTGAGATAGAGGAGAAAGAAACAACCCATTGATGTAAGGCATATAAAAATGGATCCTACATCAACTTTAGCAGAGGAAATAATGGTGAAATACTTGGAAAAGATAAGTAGAGCATAATTTCATGAATTCTACTTAACTATCACACTGCTCCAAGCATTGAAGAATGTTACAGAATGGAAATAACAATGAAAGATACACAATTAACATAGAAGAGGAAAAACCGACTACAAGACCAGTTACACGAGAATCCCTGTAAACATTAGCTTGACTCTACAAGTTCTATTCAATATATAACTCGGAAATGTCTTACAAAATAATACAAAATTCCCATAAAGGTTTTCAACCCTTCTATCTCTAATTACAATGAATTTATAGAGGCCCATGGAGCTCTAGGCTCAGTTCTCTTCTGAACAGAAAACAATTGTAATTACTTGATAGCTAACTAAGGCATTTTGCCGTTACAACTTAAAAACAAACACAGGCAGTATAGGCCTAACCACTTTATTACATTCACTAGCCTATTTTATTGTTGAACTAACTACTTTAACAGAAGCAAAACAGAAAATTGACAGGTCTAGTTTTGCGGCCTCCATCGCTCGCCATTCCCTTAACTGATGTCTTTGAGCTTTTAATCTGCCATTTTCCATGATGTCTTTCCAAAAATAGGTTTGTAGGCCATCTGAGTCTCTTCAAAACTTGGAAAACAGGAGTATATTTGTATAGCCAAGAAAACTGACTTTCCAGATAGTGGGATGCAAAGGACGTAAGAGTGCCGCCACCCTATTTCGAAGTTCTCACTTGGTCATACCAATTGAGGAAATCACCCGCGTCGGAGAGAACATCTGTTCGGGTTTCCTTGGGTGGGGAAACCGGAGGCATTTCTTCAGTAGCGAGGATCCAGTACTGGATTACATCTTCATCAGAGGGGATTTTCTACTCCTCTTCCTCGTAGGCCCTAACTCCTTCTTGTTGCAGCAAATTCCAACACCCTTGATGTGTCTCGGGCTCTTCTGACTCTTTGGCAGAACCAACCTTCACTTCATCAGAAGGCATAAGAGGTGGGAGAGTATAATCCTCCACTTGGGCAGAAAACATAAGAGGTGGGAGAGTATACTCCTCCACTATCTCGGACAACACATGTTCTTGTTCAAATACTATCTCGGTCCCTCGCTCTTTCTCCATTTCTATGATACTGTCTGCAAAAATAACCAAACAGATGAACTCACCACCCTTTGGAATTCAACGTAAGCTACAGGCCCAGAGAGTCAGGCTTATAATGACCAATAGCGATGATGTCACCATGTGAATTATGCTGTCATGATGCTCTGACTTATACCTTCCAAATGATTTATCGTGATGACTGAGGATAGGACTGATGTAATGCACGTTCAACTGTGCATTTTGGATCATACAGAAAGGACCCCTGATGGCGCTAAGGTGAATTAGCCCATGTGGCCATCATTAATATATGGAGGAGATGTCCCTGTCTCATGTGGGAACTGGTGATCGGATCAGGACCGCAGCCTTTTTGCTTCTGTGGCTTCCCATTTTGTCGTATATATCTCCAAATTTACTGGTGGATGGAATGTCTCTGCCGACCGTGGCACTTTTGGGCTTGGTTAACTTGCGGGTGATAAAAATCACCGCCACTATCCTGGATCCTTGATCCATTCTTGATAGATCTGAGCCATTGGAAAAAGCACAACGGTTGACCCACTCGTGGTGATCTTGAATGCGACTTTTCTCCGTGTATGTTGGATTTGCACTACCCTTTCCTCACCATAGATCTAGGTTTCTGCTTTTCTCCACCGTTGATTTGCTGCGGACTTTTCCCACAGGTTAACAACTTCTTCACTTTTGCAATATTCATATTTAGTTTCTTGTGCCAAAGACTCAAGGCCGTGGATCTATGGGGGTGACTAACTTTGTGTCATTCCCCTATACCTCTATCTACTATCAGCCTATGTGCCTACATTCAATCCCCCCAATGCCCTGGAAGACTGGATCTCTGAATACTCCTTCTCCCTTTACGAAATATTTCCTCTAAGGCCTAGCAAAATTTTGGTTCTAACACTTACTTCTTCCATTTTCATTCGCTATTGCAGAGATCGAAGCTTATTCTTCACAAAATATTCTTACTCCATTCAACTATGATGAATGGAAACCAAAGATGATTGCATGTTTGAAGAGACAATGTCTTTTTGATGTGTGCATTGGTATTACAAGATATTTTGATTTTGATGGAGAGGAGAATGATTGGCTTAATGATTGTGACAGAGATTTTGGGACAATATGTCTTGATATGTCTCCTTGTATGTGCTACCTCAGTACTACTGCTAAAAATCCAAGAGATCTATGGGCCCAACTCAATAGAGAATTTGGAAAGCAGGAAGAAGAGGATCATGCTAGCCTTTTGGAGAACAAGCCTCATGATATCTCCTTATGTGCTCTCTCTGATTATGTCTTGGCCTCATCCATTGTTCAAGATGAAGAAGAAACTGTAGATTCAACACTCATTCTCTCAAAGTCTTCTATTTGGAATTCTGAGCAAGATAAACCATCTCATACTCTAGATTCCGAAGAGGTTCTTGAATCCTCCCTTTCACATGAGTTTGCTGGCATGCAGAATAATGATCTACCTGGTGTTTTGGAGGTAAAATCTGATTTTGGAGGTGAAGAATTCATCCTCCTTGATTGCATGCCTCCTATAAACTTTTGTTCTATCATTTACACAGTTTCTCAGAGTTTTACGAAAGATGAAGAGCACTACCATTCACTTGAGTTCAATTCTCATGCAATATTTGCTAATTTTGGTTTTGATCTCACCCCTGTTGGTTCAAAGGAGATATCAAGAAACCATTTGTCAAATATTGGAGCTGTTTTGACTTCCACTGATAAAAATTTCAAGTTTCAAGATCTATTTGATCTGATTGGAGCTATTCCTACCTCAATTGGTTTGAATCACAGGTTCCAAGATCATCCTCATATTTTCAGATTTGTTCTCACCATTTTTAGTATGAAGAGCAAGTTCATAAAGTCTCCACATTCGCTTGCATCCATTGATGGAGAATTCAAGCACATGTTTTTGGAGCATGATCCATTTACTCCCAAGAGTAACATACCTCCAGACATATCTACTTGAGTTTGGAGCAATTAAATCTTTTGGTGTGTTACAGTCCATTTTGAGGGGGGGGGTTTCCCATGCGGTTTTCTCCATTTCCTCGGTTCATGAACTGTTATTTATTTGGATTATTGTATTGGGGTGACCTTTGGTCTCAGTAGCCAGGGCCCTACATTTTATTTTTTACATCATATTATATCTTGAGGGGGGGTATTAGGATATCTCATGATTCCATATGTACTTTCCATGAACTTTGCATGCATGCATGCATTGCATGCATCTGCATGCTGCCCAGTCACCAGTTTGATGCCTCCAACACCTAGTCCCTTGTTTTCCAACACCTAGGAGCCTATTTCCATTCAGTTTTAGCCCTCCTAGTCAGAGAGGTGCCCACTTCTCACCCACCGCTTGAGAAGGGTGCCTTTTCTCACCTACCAGTCCAATTCACTTCAGTTAGCTAGTTGTCTTTCCTTGATTTGAGGATAGATTGACTCCTAACTACTGTTATCACTCCGATTGACCTTCGATGAGACTTGACTACCTATTCTGAGAGCAGTTAACTCCTCATACGCCCTCCACTGAGACTCCTTCCCTACATTAGTGACATACCATCAGTTACACTTATTACACTCAGTTAGACTCAGTTTGACACCTGGCTGGCAGTTACTTGTGCATTGATGACCACCATTGATTGATGATGACTCCTAGTTAGAGACAAGCTACACCATGCAGTATATTCGAATGACCTCCTTGGATAATTCAAATTGCTCACTCATTGTGACAGCATTGTATTGTAATTCTACTATTCTCGATTATAGAGCACTGATGCATCTCTCTTGCACAGATTTTACTCCAAATTGTTTTACATCTTTGTGATTGATATTCTTGTTCAATAGATCTGCTGTGACTAATTTTACAAGTTCAGTAGCAGAGTACCACTTTCCTTCTTCTGGGATCTGTCTGTCTTTAGCAACCTAAAACAAGGGAATTGTGTTCATCCTTGTATGGCATACTTATTGTCCTACAATGGTGTCACAAGGAAGAGGCTCTTGAACATCTGGATGGATTTCTTTGGGTTCTACTCTTAGTAAGTCGTTCTATTCCAATAGTGGTGCATGATATGGTCAAAGTAGATCCACATTGAAAACTGGATGTAGACCGAGGTATGCAGCAATGTCAAGATTATAAGTGTTTTGTCCAATTTGTCGAAGAATACTATACAGACCATATCGCAAAGGTTTGAGCTTCTTGAATGGACCAGTGAAGCGCTCCTTCTTGAGATGTAACTAGATCTTATCCCCAATTTGGAATGAATGAGTAGTACAATGTTTGTCATGTCGGTCCTTAGCTTTCTCGTTTGCTCGATGCCACATTTCCTATGCTTGCTTCTGGATGTCACAGATTTGATCTTGAAACTTCAAGGCTTTGTCAACTTCTCGTTGGTTGTAGTCGGTGTCGGAGTTCGGTTGTGTCAATGAGCTGGTCAAGTCGATAGGTGATGAGGGTTGAAATCAATAGATCTCAAATGGACTCTTTCCTCTAGAGTTGTGCTGAGCATGATTGTAACTGTTTTGCATGTATGGAATACTTTCATCTCATGTGCGTCAATGCTCGTGGTTGTACCTGCGAAGCAGTTGTAATACCAAGTGATTCACAACTTCCGTCTATTCGTCAGTCTGAGGATGGAAAACTGTCGAAAAGGAGAGTCATGTGTCCAGCTGTTTCCAGAGATTCTTCCAAAATATGCTGATGAATCTGGTATCTCGATCAGAAGTAATGATTGTGGGTAAGCCAAAGTGTTTCCAAACATGTGTGAAGAAGAGATGAGAAGTCTATTGCGTTGTCGTGGTCTTATTGCATGGTATGAGAATGGCTATCTTGGAAAATATATCGACTACTACCAATATCACGTCATGTTGATGTTTGGTAGTAGGATATCCCGTCAATTAGTCCATAGAAATGGATTCCCATAGTCGACTAGGAACTGGAAGAGGTGCGTACGATCCCTATCATCGATTAGGCAATTTATTAATGACACAAACCACACATGATCGAATGTACTTGTTGATGTCAGTTTTAAGTGTAGGCCAAAAGAAATACTTCTACAGAATAACAAGTGTCTTTGCTATTCCAAAGTGTCCTGCGGTCTTACTGTATGGCGCGTCCCAAATGAGCTGTTGTCGATGCTCACCAGTCGGTACACAAAGCTATCCAAGCTTGAATAGCAAGGTTTCATTAGGGAAATAGTCGTCAGTCGATGACTTCTCAGTCTGAAGCTATCGGTAGAATATTGAAAATTCGACGTCTTCCTGATACAACTAAGGCCAAGTACTTGTGTCATATCCTTGCATAGTCATCACTGTAAAAAGGAGAGTAATGGGAGGTCTAATTAGACAATCGACTGCGGCATTAACTTACCTTTCTGATACTTAATTACCAACTGGAATTGTTGTAAGGAATTAATCCACTTAAGCTGTCGAGTTGTCTGTAATTTTGACTCGGTTAGAGCAAACTGTAGAGGCTTATGGTCAATGTTGTTTCCTTGCCAAGGATGTAACTCCTCCATTGCTTGAGAGCTTACACAATGGCATACAGTTCTTTTTCATACGTTGAATATCTTCTAGCTGTGTCGCTAAAATTTTTGGAATGAAAAGTGACTACGTGACCAGACAGAGTGATCAGTGCGCCCAAGGCATAGTCCGATGCGTCGGTCCCAATATCAAAGGGCTCATGCAAATTAGGTAACACAAGTACTAGTGCAGTGGAGAGCTTGTGCTTGAGCTGTTCAAAAGTTTCTTGTTGCTTCGGTGTCCATTTGAAGATAGTTTTTCCATTTCCCTTCGTCAACTGATTCAAGGGCTAGTCTATGTGACTGAAGAAGAGTATGAACTGTCGATAGAAATTCATCAAACCAAGAAAACTTATTAGTTCTTGAATTCTGTGAGGAATGGGCCAATCTTGAAGAATTTGTACTTTGTCTAGATCAACGTGAATGCCTATAGAGTCAATTACATACCCTAATTATTTGACATTGTTCATCGCGAAGGTGCACTTGTCCATGTTCAAGTAAACTTGATGTTCCTAGAGAGTGTCGAGGACTTGTCGAAGTTGTCCAACATGTTCTTCTCATGATCGAATGAAAATTAGTATGTCGTCGAGATCTACAATGACCCATTTTCCGATGAAATGTCATAGAATTTTTTCCATGTATCGCATGAAAGTCGTAGGTGCATTGGTTAAGATGAAAGGCATGACTAACCATTCAAACAATCCTTACTTGGTATTGAAAGAATTTTGGCACACATCTAAGGGCTCGATTGGAATCTGATGATATCCAGACTTAAGGTTGATCTTATTAAATAATTTGGCACCTTTCAGACAGTCGATGAGCTCGTCTATCCACGGTAGAGGGTAGCGATTCTTTACCAAAATTTTGTTGAGTTTGTTGTAGCCGATGCACATGCTCCAAGTCCCTTCTGTCTTTGGAACGAGGATGACTGGACTTCCACAAAAAGAGGAACTGGGTCGGATATGACCTTTGTCGATCAATTCTTGGATTTGTATGCAAATCTCTTCATTTTCGAGAATGGATCATCTGTAAATAGATGCATTAGGAAAAGAAGAACTAGGAGCAAGTTAGATGGAGTGTTTTACTTGGAAATGTCGAGGTACTCCATCCGACTCTTGGAATAAACTCTGATACTCGTCGAGAACATTGTCGATCAACTGCTTCTGTTAGAAGCTTCTTTGGTCGATAAGTCGACTCGTCTCTGTAGTCTTCCTAGAATGTTGTGGTTTGATCATGATTAATGTGAACTTCTTAGCATGATTGATGAGCTTCTTTGTCTATTTAGCAGATATCATTGAAACCGTTGGTGTAGGCCGTTGCTTTGGAATGTTGTACCATCGATTCTAGATTCTGACAATCACCTTCTGTGGTTGTGACTGATAACTTCCATGGCGATCCCATAGGTAAGGTTTCTCAAATAGGGTGTCGGCTATGGAGAGTGGTGCTACATCACAGAGTACTTCATCTTCAAAAGGATTTATGAAGTAGGCGAGTTTTCATTGTCAGGTGATCCGTAGTTCCTATCCATCCTTCATCCAAATCATGTTGTAAGGTTAAGGATGCGGAGTGGTGAGTGTTAACACTCAAAAAGTGCTCACTACCTCATCTACCCCATTACATCACTCATTTGTCCATATTTCCTACCATATTTGCCTCCAAAACCTTAAAAATCCACTAAAAAGCCTCCAAAAGGCCAAAAAACCTAGTAAAAGGCCAAAAAACCATTAAAAAGCCTCCAAAAGGCCAAAACCCCCCCTTTTCCCCCAAAATAAGTTAAATTCCTCCAAAAATAGCAAAAACCCTCTAAAAAGGGAATAAAAAATACAAAAAAGAGGAAAAAGAGAGGAAAAAGGAAGCAAAAACCTATACAGCTAACCTAAACCATATGGTGCCCAAAACCATGGGCCAGCACTCCACCACTAAAACCCTATAAATAGGTGATGGAGGCCCCTTATTTCATATCCACAATCATCCATATCGTTACTCTACCAAAATCACTCCTGAAACCCTAGCTCACCCTTGAGCTACTTTCACATTTGAGTGCCCCTTTGGCCCATTTCCAAAACCCTTTGGAAAAAGAGAAAGGAACAACACTAGAGCTTGGAAGCAACCCTCTTGGACTACTGCAAGGGCTTCACCAACCTTCACATTGGAGGTATAATTAATACAAAAAACCAATTTTATATTCTTTATGTTATTTTATGCACATGCTTAGAGTAGTTATTGTTTTATTTATTGTCTTTTATTTATTGTATTTTCTGAACTACTACTAAGGAAGCCCTTCTCCTTAGTAGGTGCTCATTTGCACAAGCTAGGGTGAAAACCCTAGCTACAATGAGAAGACCTAGTCTCTTTACAATATCTTCAGAAATGAAGTTCTTCTAGCTACCGTTATCCACAATCGGATGTAATGGGCTGTGTTGAACCCATATCCATGTATGGAACAGGTGCCCTCATTCCTCCTCGTCAACGATAGTTGAGGATGATGGAGTAGTTGATGTCGATGTCAAAAGGCTCACTGCGTCTAGATCATATTCTTCCATCGTCTTGTCAAACACGTCGGATGTCGACACTTTCACCAAAAATGTCTTATGAGCTTTGCATTCAGACGTATCATGCCAAGATGAGTGGTGGTAATCACACCTTTTGTCGGTCGGTGGTTGTTTGCTATATTCCCTTTTTTGAAAGGGATTTTTTCCCAGATCTATCTTTGGCGGAGTCGGCTGAGAAGATTTCAACTTGTCGAAGTCGAATGATGTCTTCTTATCAGGTGGTCATCCTGATTTCGGATTTGTTGGGAAGCGTGGTTTCCCTTTCTTCTTGGTTTCAAGTTTGTTGGCATAGTGAAATGAATCCGCAAGCGTAATGACAGTCAGAAATTCCATCTCTTGCTGAATATAGTGAGACAATTCATTGATGTACTTCAGAACAAGCAATTTCTCTTCTTCTTGGACACCAAGTCTATCCATGAGTCGATAGAAATCGTTAGTGTAACTCTGTATTGATTGGTCTTTCCATTTCCATAGTTGTTGTCACTTCTATACTGCTACTCGAGGTACTTGGGCAGGTAAAATTCCTTTCAGATGTGTTCAACGAATTTATCCCATGTGTCGATGGGGTCTATACTTTTCTCCATCTTTGTCGAGAGGTTCTCCCACCAGCAGTGCACAGATGTTGACATCTTTAATGCCGCAATGGTGATCTTGTCAGCTTTTGAGAGTTGATTAACAGAGTAATAGGATTCCAATTGTTGCACCCAATTCTCGACGGATTCCACATCAATATTGCCTTCAAGATTTGGTATATCCAAATTCATTTGCACTTTGAAGGGGATGATTTTATTGGAGTGAGTTCTCGTCGAAAATCCTCTATATTTCAAAGCAAATCGCATGAGAATTTCATTGAACTGGGCAAACATTTACGTTCATTGTCGAGTCAGCGCTTGCTCAATAAGTTGTGTTGTCTCGTCAACTGCATGTCTATTGCCTATTTCTTCTGCCATTTCTGGAGGTAGTGTCTGCTTGGATTGCTAAGATTGTGAGCATGTTTGAATAGGCATAAGTCAGTAACTTCACTGGAAGAGTCTATGTAAACTTAAGCACAAGCAAAACTGAGTCATCTGATTGAGTATGATCTGATACCAATGATATGCATGTGGCCAAGAAGAAAGAGGGAGAAAACAGTTCAAATGAATGAATCGGCTCTGTTATGGCGAAAGCTTAAGAAACAAAATGCACAAAGTAGGAATACACTACACAGACAAAGCACAGAAATACAAAGATAACAAGCAAGAATGTGAACTGATCTTCTATTACTAGGTATGAGATCATTGATTCATTGATTGATGTATGTTACAACATTATGCATGCTTATATAGAGAGTGATAAGATGATTCGGTGCTTTCTCATTACGTTCAATTACAAATAAGTTAGAACGGTTCGGCAATTCAACCGTTACAGTTGACTAGAAGATATAGAGACAGTCTGTCAAAGTTTGATAGTCACAAGTCGTAGATCGATGCAGCATGTCGATGTCGCGAAACTGTGAGGTCGCAGGACATGTTGAAGTCGCGAAGTTGTTGAAGTCATGTCGAAGTCAGAACTTGTCGAAGTTGTGTCGACATCGATGAATTGTCAAAGATGTGTCAAAGTTAGCATCCGACAATAATGCCAACTGCGATGCAGATCAATTACCGATTTCGACTCCTATAACTCCTATTTTTGCATCAGGTTTAAAGAATCAAGAGGAAAGTTCTTTAGAATTTCTACCAATCTTGGAGTTTCCTCTTGAATACCATCTACATAACTCACAAACATCAACATATGGTAATTGAAATATATCACCCGTTCCCATCATATTTAATATTTTTTAATATTCATCTTGGATTCCCTTGAAGAGGAGGTTTTTCAAGGTCTCTTTCCCCAACTATCTTTGTTTCAATCTTTGAAGGCTATATTGAAAGCATTCCACGTAAGCCTCCATATTATCTTCTTCTCTTTGTATAATTTTGAATATGTCTTCACTGACCTTACAATAATCCTGGTACCTTTTCAAAGTATACATGTTTCATGTCATCCCATGTTTGTATACAATTACCACCGAGGCTCATGAACCATCAGAGGGTTGCTCCTTTTAGAGTAAGGGAAAACACATTTAAATTTTGAGCATTAGTACAATACCCATATACTCTAAAAAGTACTTCAAATTCAAATAATAATACATTTGGGTCTTCATTTACCAAACCATGAAAATTTGGTAGAGCAGATGGGGGAATGCTTTGCATTTGTGCCACTCCTCGTGGATCTTTGATAGAGAATTCAAAGGTAACAATTTATTCTGTGTTAGGTCATACATATTTCTCACCTTCCATCCCTTCCAAAAATGGAAGAGGTTCTTCATGTTCTATCCCAAGGCTCCTTCTTCAAATGTTACTGTCAACTTATTAGTAGGGTGGGTGATGCTTACAACAACACTAAGGGGAATGATAAGATTTATCCATTCATGCACCAAAAACAAAATAAAATTGAATACAAATAAATAAACCCCACATTCAAAACAAATTCAATCAACTAGAAAGTAATCATGCAATCTACATGCCCTGGCCCTTATGATGTCGAGTGCATTATAGTCTGTTGAACGATGCATATCTCTTCACTACGTCTTACCGCCCTGACACCTTAGGATTAGGAAAATGTCTATCCTGCTCTACTTTAACAATGCTAAACAATGTTAGATGTACTTTTGCACCATTTATAACTTCCCTAGAAACAAAACCAAAATGTTGGGAAATTTAATTGTCTAATTAATTGAACAACTCAAATACCCGGAACATAAATTTTCAACCAGAGGAAGTCTATTATTTCAAAGTCATCGTGCAAAGTCTATGCAGAAAAAAAGTTCCAATTGACACTTCAATCAATGAAATCAAACTCTCACAAGTGTTGTAACTCAAATAAATCAATTAAATAAACACTTTTAGTAACTAAATCACTCACACACTAAACAAAAAGGAAATTAAACTGTGTTGCAAGAGAATAAATCAATAATATCTATGGTTCAGTCCACACTTAAACAATAATTCAAATCCACACTGTTCTGCATTAAATTTGAGATAGAGGAATTGGAATTTTAATTACCAAATGATAAGTTCTGAAATGATTTCAATTCATGTTCAAAAATAAATCTCGCCGATTCTTATATGTGCACACACATTGTAACAACAAACTATTAAATTCTGAATCCTGAAGAAACTCATTCATGAAATCCGAATCAACTATGTAACAACAAAAAGAAAGTGCAACCTGAATTCACACTTACAAAAGTAAACTCTATCTCTAACTAAGATATAAATGGGAAAACTCCGTGAAGAAGTGGGCCCTTTCTCCTTAACAGAGTTGCGTATGAAAAACTCATATCTTTAGGCATGTTGCAACTCAATATAATTATCAAAACTTTGCCATGTTTTTATTTATGGAAATTAAATATTAGAGAGCATTGAATGGATCTATCCTATAGAAAACTAATGACTAACTAATTTCCCCTCCTAATATAGGAGGTATTATTTATACATTAATGTAGTATAGAATGATAAGATCTGGTCCCCAAATCGCTCGGTTGCTCAAACAAATTGTTGTGTTTAGAGAACCGACCACAACAGTAAATCCTGAAAAAATAGTTCTTATCATATGCAAATTTATCGCAAACCATTAATAAATTTCGAAATCCTCTCGCAATTGAAGTAAATGAGTATATTTGGGAAGTGGGTTGTTAACGGTTTGTAAAGATTCAATACCATGTGCTCGTAATTTTTGTTCTAAAATTGTCTCTCCTTATCTTTCACGAAATTGACTGAGAAATTCTGACCACGAGCTGCAACTACCATGTTGGACTTGGGCATGAATTGAGGATCATAAATCCATGTCATCAAAGCTAGGAACAAAATCCATGTTCTATATTTCCACAGGGAGGTGTGCTGGTATGTCAATCTTGGATGTTGGAACCATGAATGTTGTTGTTGTTTCTATAAAAAATCACTTCACAAACCATCATTAGTAAAATCATGCACAAAATGCTCTAATTCATAAAAAATAAAGGAAAATAATTATTATTAACCACTAAAGCATTAATAGGAATAATGAGAAGTTACAACAAATGTATGGAAAATGGAATGATAAATGGGTGGCATGAGGCAGTGAAAGGGGTGAAATGGATGCCTAAAAGTGGTATAAATGGTTTCATATCCATGGCCCAACAAAAACCCTAAAAAACCTTTAAGAGAATATCATCAAGAATATATTGAAAAAGCAGAAAAACATCTTCAAATCCATGTTGAAACCTTAGAAGACCTTCCTCTTCCACAAGTGTGCACCTTTTTCAAAGCTCTATGAGCGGATGAATTAAAGAAAAAATTAGGAGAGCATTCCACTTATTTATACAAGTCTTAAATCACTTTGTGGGATGACATAACATTATTCAATATCATGGCACGACCGACCTAACAATCTAGATGGGTTGACTTTACAGATTCCTCCATATCTCCTCATTCCTATGGAATGAGAAGGAGTTCCACATACCATTGAAAAGGTCTCAGAATAAGATTTCCAATGATGTAACCTATAGTCCAATTTGATATAAGTATCTAGAGTAAAAATGACTTCAAATATAGAATATTCAAAATGGGCATCAATAACACAATATTTCCAACAATATTCATACTCGTTTGGTTTTTTGCCTCCACAAGTGTGAAAGTAGGGTGTACATCAATGTCTTCACTTGAAAGTCATCATTATATGTCTTTGAAGCTGGGTCAAATTAGTATCCGTAATTAAGAATAATCATTACTTATGGGGAACATCAATATCTTCACTTGGGACTCATGTAAGAATCATCTTTTATCTGTATATTAGGGATTCATGTTAGGGTCATATTTTATCTTCATCTTGGACATATGTATTATCAACAAATATTTGACATCAATAATAACAATATTTCCCCACCTTTTCCATCAATGAAAACAATATTTCCAATAATCTCCCCCTTTGTTATTGATGGAAACCTTTAGAAAATTATGCAACAAACATGTATATACTCCCCTTGTCTATAATTATGTCTCTGTGTAATTTTGATTCTACACAATTCTGTCTCTGTGCAGTTTCATTATTTTCAAATTCTCCCCCTACATGATTTCTCTGCCTTTGACATCAATGGAAAAGGGCTTCTCCCCCTGACCTTATGCTTATCCTTGTGTTTTCACCTTGTTTCATGTCTACAATTCCCCTCTTCCTATAGCACCTCATCAACGGGTTGCTCCCCCTAGACTTATGCTTCACCTTAGGACTGCTCCCCCTAAGACTATTCTTTCTTTCCTTTGTTGTAGCTTTTGTTGTATCTATAATTTTCTTATAACTCCCTCTATATTCATGCTACTTCATTTTTATCCTCTTATGCATCCTACAATTTTTTTTAATGTTACTCTCATTGTCTTCTTTTCTCTATTCTGAACGAACAACCTGCAATTATTAAACTGATTGCTACTCGTGGAGCGATCTTTACTTGAATTTTCTAGAAGAATACCTTCACAATCATAAACATTTTTAGGATTTTTTCATATGAATTAGATTCATAAAAAAATCGCATGATGTTGATATTGATCTCCCTTAATATTAGCAATAGCTAATCCATATGGGTAAGTCGTCCCCATTGAAGCTTTTGTCATGGACTTTACAAAAATATATGGTATATTGCAAGTGTTATTATCAATTTCCGCCGTAAAATCAATCTTGAACTCCCTCTCTTCAACTTCCTTAGATAACTCAACCTTGTAGACATTCAAATCATCTCTTGCAGAGGAACTCTTATCAATAACCATGGGATCTTAAATCGTGCCGATGTTTTCATCTTTTGATCCGAGTTCATCATCATTTTATTGTTTCTCATTAGCCTCCAGAGTAAACATATTATTCTATGATTCTTCCAGACTAGTTGCAAGTAAATCACTAACACCTTACATATTCTTGATCGGATGTTGAGCAATAGTCACATCTTGATGAGTCCAATTTATTTTCTTACTCAACTAATTGATTCAATTCTCTGGTTCTATTGATTTTATAGAATCTCTTCCATTTCTGAATGAGGTGACATCTTTCCAGTAAGAACTATATTAATTTTTTGACATAATCTTCAACTAACTTCTTTAGATTCTTGTATATAGTTCCCTGATCTATTGACTGGCTGCACTAATAACCCTTCAACATCATTCGCTCTTTCAATTCTAGAGCCCGCATTGCTTGCAAACCATCTAACTAATTTGGCTTGTAATCCTTATTGAAGTTTTAGCTTTTCTATTCCTTCTTCCCAAAAATCCACCTCATTTGCTATGAGGTCTTCTTCATTTTTCATATTTGAGAATCAATTGTTAATACTAAGAGGATTATCTTTAAAATACTTAACATATAGGACATTTTCTATTTCATCATCGACTATAAAAGATCCATTTCTTTCAAAAATTTCATTGTTTTTGTTGTCCTTCTTCAAAATTAAATACTTGGTCTGGTTCCTTGTCATGTGTCTTGAACATCTATTATCATAATATATTGTTGGTCCACAATCTTCTTGCTTTTTCTCTTCTGAATTTCTCCTCGATACTTTTGCGCATTTCTCATTATGTTTGACATGGGTATTATCTTTCTCATTTCTTCTTAAATTGCTTCTATTTAATCTTTCTATATGTCCATAATTGTTGCAATTATAGAAGATGATGTTATAATTTAATGAGTTGTAATTTATCCTTTAGAATCTATCATTAGTACTCAATTTTCCTTCATTGTTTTGTGCAATATGTACTAGAATAGTTGTATGATCTTCCTGTCCCAGTTTCATTTTCCATGCCTATTTAAGTCCATGTCAAGAAAATATTGTTATGTTGCTTCTACAGTCTCTTGCTATGTGTCCATAGTTATGACATTTGTAACATTCAACCTTTTACGGAGGCATGTAAACAACTATATTTCTCACTTGACAATTTCTTGCATAGGCTCGACATTCTACATGTATATGTCAAAAATTATTACAACCATAACAACTAAAAAATATATTTTGATACTTGGAGGTAGAAGATATTCTTGGTGGTGCAATTCCTCTATCTTTATGCATGTTTGACTCTTGTTTATCATGACTTATTTCATGGTAGTTGTCTTTTATTTGGTTGGAGATTCTAAGAAAATTTGCATAGCTTCTAGGCTTCTCTTCACTTATCTTCTCCAGTAGCTTGGAACTTTTTCCTTCTTCAATCTTATGATTTTTGACATACCCAAGACCAATCTTATGAAGTGGTGATATTTGATGGTTTAGAATTTCACCTAGAATTATTGAACTCTTTTCAAATTTCAAGTTTGTTGTGACACTCTTTTACACATCCCTTCTTAAAGAAACAATCTTGAGTTATTGTTCTTGACAAATTCCTTCCCTCTCTTTTAGTTGAATGGTGATCCTTTTTTATTTGTGAATGTTGTGTGGAATCTCTTTGTTTGAATGTTTATCTTCTTGATACTTTTTCAATTGTTCTCTTAGTGACTAGTTCTATATTCTGAGCTTTGTTCATCTACATCACAAATGGGTTCCTCTTCAAGATCAACTTCCCCATTTATTTGAAAAAGTTCTTCATTTTTTGTATCTAACCTTTGATTGTCTTCATATTCTTCATCAACGGACTTTTTTTCCATGGAGAGATATTCTTCTTTACTATCAAAATCTTTCCTTGCATATGGACATTTAGCAGCAAAATGTTTTATTTCACTGCAATTAAAGCATTTGGAGGATAGCTTACCTTTGTATTTTCCAGGTTCTCCTTTTGGATTTGACATAGATTGTGCTTCTTCTGTCTCATATTCACAGCTTGAAAAATCACCATATTTATCTTCATATATATTTTGTATCGTGTTCCAAATATGTTTGTATGATGTAAACTTATTTACCTTGTCAATTACAAAATCTAGTAATCCATTCAAGATGGAATCCAGTTCTTTTGTATTATTTTCTTGTGACTCCTCTCTAGCTTCCATATAACCAGTTGTGACTGATTCCTAGATATCAAATCCAAGGGCCATCGAATATGTATTCATTTATATGCTCCAGAATAGATAATATGTTCCATTTAACAAAGGTCTTATGTCTATGCTAAAACAAAATCCCTGACAAGCCATATGTGCTCGTGATCTTCCTTCCATTGGTTAAGTTGTTTTGAAGGAACCTACTCTAATACCAATTGTTGGGTTTATGGTTATACTGAGAGGGGGGTGAATAAGTATAACATTATGTTTCATTCTTTAACGATTCATCAAAAAATTCATACTCATAAATATAAGTAAACTCAAACCATAGAACACAAGATGTAATGTGGAAATCCAATCGGGAGAAAACCACAATGATTTTTATCTTATAAATTTTGAGTAGGAACTAACCTACTATTACAATTTTTACAAGCACTAACCTTTTGGAGACACCAATCCCCTTGATAGAGCACCAACTCAGTAATATGTAGGCACCAACCTATTGGAGACACAAATATCCTCAGCTAAGCACTGTCTCAATAATATGTAGGCACCAACCTATTGGAGACACCAATCCCCTCAATAGAGAACCAAATAAGTAATATGTAGGCACCATCCTACTGAAGAGTCATGTACAATAATGCTAACATAATTTACATTTAATTTACATTTTTCATTCTCCACAACACAAATCAATATTGGCTTCTGTGTTAATGTACTATGCACCAACTTTCGTGTCATGCTCGGTTCTATGCAATATAATCCTCACTATTATGCATTCATCACCTTACCTACATTGTTTCTATGTAATTTAAACTTCTGTGGAGTCTTCAACTATGCCTTATAACTTGCTTCATAACTAATACTTCAAATATGCCTCATAAGACCACTTTCAAGTTAGCTCCAAAATCTGCCATAATCATCTTCTCTCTCAACCTCATCAAAAGAAGAACCTGCAAGAAAACATCCCTTTCTTTTCACAAGGTGCACCTTCTCTTTCTTAGAGAAACTTAGAAACCCCTAAAAAAACCTTCATGAGAATATCATCAAGAATATCTTCAAAACCCCAAAAACATCTTCAAATCCATCTTCAAACCCTAGAAGACCTCCCTCTTCCACAAGTGCAGACCTTTTTGAGAGCTCTATGAGTGGATGAATTGATGAACAAATTAGGAGAGAGTTCCACTTATCTATACAAGTCTTAAATCACTTTTTGGTCCAAAATATCATTGTTCAATATCCTTGTAGGGTCGACTTAATATTCTTGCAGGGTTGAATTTACAAATTCTTTCATATCTCCTCATTCCTATGGAATTAGAGGGAGTTCCATATACCATTTGAAATGTATCAGAATAATATTTCTATCCATGTAACCTATACTTGAATTTGAGATATGAATCTAGATTAAAAATGCCTTCAAAGATACAATATATAAACTGGGCATCAATAACACAATATTTCCAATAATATTCATATTCCTTTGGCTTTATTGCATTCACAAGTGACCAAGTGAGGTGGACATCAATATATTCACCTGGAAATCATCATTAATTGTCTTTGAAGTGGGGGCACATCAGTATATTTACTTGGGAATCATCATTACATATGGGGGAACATCAATATCTTCACTTGAGAATCATGTCAAGATCATCTTTTATCTTTATTAGGGATTCCTGTTAGGGTCATATTTTATCTTCATATTGGACATATGTAGTATCAACAAATATTTTGCATAAAGATAACAATATTTCCATGCCTTTGATACCAATGAAAACAATATTTCCAACAATCCACACCATTATCTATCCTCAACACCTTTATTTTCTTCTCTATAAGATTCTCTACAAAAAGCCTTAAACACTTTAAATTTATCAAATACTTGAGATTTCATTCGAAGGAAATAAATCCATGTGTTCCTTAAGAAGTCATCTATAAACAAAACATAATACACATGTTTATGTAATCATGGAACAAGCACAAGTCCAAACACATCATTATGTGTTAACTCTAACATGTAATATCCCTGTTTTCAACCGATACAATGTATTAAACAAGATTATGTAAATGATGTAAATGATGTAAATATGCTAGTATGGATTTCTAGTGTGAAGCTCAAGGCCAAGTCTTGACTAATGAATGTCTAGGCATGTATAATCTAAATATTTCTATATGGAACATGTGGTTGGATTTTCATGATGATGTAAAATCTAGGTAAATATTATGTTATAAAATGATAAAAAAATGGTACAAGATGGTTGTGTAAAGAGCACTGGAGGGGAAGGGGAAAGTGGGCCTGTGGGAGATTAAATCCTCTATTTCCATTTGTTGAAATTTTAATTCATTCATCCATTTCCATGTCCCTTAAATTATCCAATTAATTCTTTTTTTTACTATTAAATCCAATCATTGAATGCATGTGTGATATTGGTGGGGAAAGTCTTTTCATGTAGTTATGGAAGAATGGGATGACTATACTTCTTTGATAGTGGCAAGAGTCCTCTCTTGTATGGTCAAAAGTTATGTCGGGTGTATTTATTTCCATCCTCTCATTTGATTTGGAGCCGACCACTCTTTCAGATATAGATTTTACACTACGTAGAGTTTTCTCTTGATTTTCATGGCTATTACCATACCCGACTATTGCATTAACTAGAAATTTAAATTATGAAGGAGAATTGCAGTTTTTTAGAAAAAAGAAAATGGTCATACTTGAGCATGGAGTCTTGGAAAGATATGAATATTTACTCATTATTTTTTACAACTTATGCATGCTTTATAATCCATGAATTAATGTTATAGGGGGTTCTCCAATAGCATACAACGGGTTGGGATCTTTCTGCACACAGTAATAAGCACTATAAGGGTTGGATTTCTTAACAAAACTATGGAATAGTGAAGGGAAATTCCTTCCTTTTGTTTTGTGGGGTAGTAGAGAATAGTTCCATGGTTTGGATGGTTGAGCGATATCTCTATGAATGTTCAAAAGAGGGAAATTTGGCTAAGCATGAGATAAAATAGGTTGTGGGATGAGAAATAAAATACTGAAGATATTTTCCTTGGGGGTGGTATCTGCATTCGATACCTATTATTAGGTGGAAAATGGATCTGGCACATCCAATTTCTTTTATATTCTTTTTTAAAGATATGTATTATATTTGTATATGAATGTGGAATGATTTGGTTTTCTTCCTGTAATGAATTTGATTTTTTATGCATGATGTATGTGTAGATATAGTTTTAATTCCATTGTGTTTTGCATTCTAAAATTGCACATGCATTTCTTATTTATAAATTTGTATTATGGCCATTGGGAGAAACTTATAAGGTTGAAATTCATAAATATCCCCCTCAGTGGTTAGGTTGATGGATGGGACATGACATAAGATTCCATTTTCTCTTGTAGCACCAAATTCATATCTTACTCAATTTTGCTTACCATATATGCAATATTCACATAAATTGAAATCTAGGATTCAATTAGTCACAAATTCAACCATACATTTACCATGTAATGATCGAAGGCTTGTCTCTCTAGCATGTTGCAATCTTTGATTCCATAACATTCTCTTTCCCCTAGATATAGTAGGAATTATGTATTATTTATTTCAACCCTTAGGCACAACATAACGATTACATCCATTGGTGATTGTTCTTCTTAACTTTTTGCATAGAGTTCCATTCATAAATCCCCTCATCTAGACCACTAATACTCAAACCATTTTGCATGTTTCTTTCTCAAACATAGTTTGTACACATGCATCACTCATCTTTCCAATGGATATCAAGTTTCTAGCTAGATCTAGAATGTCTAACACGCTAGGAGAGCTATAATCGTTCCATCCTTGAGTTGCAACTTCACTCTTCCACTTCTTATGATTTTAGTTGTTGAGTCATCTCCTAAGAAAACATCACCTCCATTATTCTTCTCATATTCATAGAACCAGTCCCTATTGTTAGATTTTTAATAATATAGCATTATAATTTTCATTTCTTTCAACAAAATAACCATCCATAGAAACACAAGAGACACAATAGTTTACCCAGGGAAAACCCAAACTCGAGAAAAATGCAACAAACCTTTCTTTTTTAGAGATTTGGTACAAATTACAAGTACATCACATATGAAAGTGATATATATTAGGAGAGATTACAAATAGAGAAGATACAAAAGAAGAAGCCCCAAAAATCAGTCTTCTACAACCTAAAGCGATTTTTTCCTTTCTTGAGAGAACATGAGTGAGATGTGTGTCCAAATGAGGAGGTATCCCTCATGTTTATACTATTTTATGGGTGATTTTTTTACTGGGGCCGACTTGTCTTAATTTATTGGGCTTACTTCTCTTTTGCATAGTAAAATACTTTTTTATTCATTTTCTTTTTGTAGGTCATCCTATCTAGTGAGGATACCTCATGTAGCTACTAACGACAACACTCCCTCTTATCTAGGCATGTATCATCATGCTCAAACACATATGAGAATCATCTGATCATAAGATCTTGTCTCGTACATCTTATCATCATAAGAAAGGTCCATCCACACAACTTAGTCCATCAAGAAGTGTGATCAATACAGTCCACACAGGACAAGAAGTTCACACAGAACTCATCTTGCTCCACATAGAACCATAGTCCATATAGGAATCTCAAGGAGTATGATAACTCAACTTATTCCATTGAGAAATACAATCAAATCAACCGATATGATCAACTCAAATCAGTCCATCGGGGAGTACAATCAACACAACCCCTCGAGTAGTACGATCAACTCAACTCATTCCATGGAGGAGTACGATCAATTCAACTCATATGATAAACTCAACTCAGTCCATCGAGGAGCATGATCAATTCAAATCATATGTTCAAATCAACTCAGTTCATCGAGGAGTACAATCATAATGTTCCACACAATAACCATAGTTCACATAGGAATCTCGAGGAGTATGATCAACTCAACTCAGTCCATCAAGGATTACAATCAACACAACTCATATGATCAGCTCAACTCAGTCCATGAAGGAGTATGATCATCATGTTCAACACATAAACCATAGTGCACATAGGACTCTCGAGGAGTATGATTAATTCAACTCAGTCCATCAAGGAGTGTTATCAACTCAAATAATGTGATCAAATCAACTTAGTCCATTGAGGACTATGATAACAATCCATCGAGGAGTATGATTAACTCAAATCGGTCCATCGAGGAGTATGATCAACTCAAATCACTCTCCATATAGGAGAATGTTCCACATAGGAGAATATTCCACACAAGAACCATCCCACACAGGGATATACTCCACATGGGAGAACGTTCCACCTAGGAACTATCCCACATAGGGATATACTCCACACAGGAATCAAGCACAAGTATTGTCTTGTGCCTCATCAAGGCCAACCAGTCATCAATCTCCCTTCTGGAGGAAGGGAATCTCCACCACCCCAAGCTTTTCACATAAGTATGCAAACTTCATTCTAGACAAAGGCTTGGTAAGGACATATGTATTATGTTCACCTATGGAGATATATTTGAGCTTCATTGCTCCCTTCTGAGTTATGTCTTTGATGTACTAATAACTGATCTCAATATGTTTTTACCTATCATGGAACACAAGGTTCTCCGAGATCTTTACACAACTCTGGTTATCACAAAAATATCACTTTCACATCAAGCTCATGGCCATACCAATCTACAAACAACTTTTGAAGCCATACTACTTTCATATAGGCTACAGTAGCTGTGATGTACTCTGCCTCGATTGAACTGAGTGCCACATAGGTTTGTTTCTTGCTAAACCAAGAAACCATAGCTTATCCCAAGATAAAATAATGCCCAAAGGTGCTCTTTATGTCAACTATACTACCAACCCAATCTGAATTTGTGAATCCCACCAACTTCACTTCAATATCTAAGGCATATCTGAGTCCATAACCAACTGTACCATGCAAATATTTCAGCACATGCTTAGCTGCTACAAAATGTACTTGTCTTAGCTTGACCATATGTTGTCTCAATGTGTTCACTACATAACAAATATATGGCCTGGCATTAACCAAGTAGAAGAAGGAACCAATCAACTGGTGGTACATGGTTGGATCCACTAAGTCTAAAGATATGACAGATTCATGTAACTTCTTCATATTAGCCTCCATAAGTATGGCCATGGACTTACATTCCATCATACCAAATCTACACAAGATCTCAATAATATACTTCCCTTGTCCCAGGAATATCTCATTAGGTACCTGCCTGTCACTTCCTCTCCCATCAATCTGACCAACAAAGGGAGACATGAATGATATATGGGGTTCTAAAATTTTCCCCTAAGGCCATATTATCAAATTCATTTACATTTCAATGTGTGTGCAGATGCATAATAACATACACAATGGAATTAAACTCTATCAGTGCACACACGACATGCAAATACCAGCATGCTCATCACAGGCATAACAGTAAAAACATGCACATAAATAAACTCATCTTATGCTATTTGCAGGAATTCAATTTTAACAATTCAAATTGGATCATTTCATTGAATCTGACATAAACAAACAGTCACTCATAGTACATAAATTTGTCATAATTAGAAATAGCAATGAACACTTAATTTTTAATTGAAATTGCTCGAGCAATTGGCAATGGAAGAGCAATGTCCCACCCAACTGTAGGTCTCTATACATCCTATATGAATTCGTATTTGATACCAACCCCGAGTTGGGATATGTATCCACTAAGGAGGAACTACTCAGAATCACTTACGTCCGTAGGCACAATCACTCATGTTACGTCATGTTGCAGTTGCAACCCCTTCCCCGAAATTTCTTATATTTTAGGGGCCTCCTTGGATATTGTGTTTAGCTTTAGATTTTGTCTTTATATTTTGACCCCTTGGGCTTCAAAAGTATTCTAGAAAGCCCCCCCATAACAATTTTTAAACTTAGAATTATTTTTTATTTATTTATTTTTTGTTTCCGAGAAAATTCCAAAACTTCGCCGAAACAATCGAAGCAAAACACGTTTTTGCTCTGAAGTAGTTGGTCTAGAATTGTCTTTTGTGACAAAATGATCGAAGTAAATTTCAATTCCATGCCGAAATAGTTGGAAGAGAATTCAGTTTTTCTTTGATGTGGTCACTGTTCAACCGAGTCTTATTTATTTACCAAAACGATCAATCTCTTTCCACAGTCAGTTTATGTTTCAGCCAGAAGCAGTCGACACCAAATGCATTTGTGCTCTGATACACATCGGATCTCGTTATAACTTTTCACTGGAAGGGTTTTATTTTCGTATCATGTATCGTTTGGATTGAAATAGGCCGGCGTAAAACAATGTTGCAGGTGTAATCAGAAGCGACCTGTGGAGAGTGGCAGATGCCAACGTAGCTCTAAAAGCGAGAAACCAAGGACGTCAGGCAAATTAGAAGCATGTTAAGAAGCTCTCCAGGCATGATAAAATCCAGAATAATCCCAGCACTACACCTTCACATGAAACAAACGAATGCAAGAGGGTAGTCAACCTTTCCAGCCACGAGTTGAACGATGCTGAATCTACCATCCTTAAAAAGGGCCTCAACTTCGCCGTAGCTCCCAAGACCATCCCCACTGATTCTATTATCTGCAATATAGAGGATAGCATCCAAAACCTAAACGAAGTACACAAGGAAACAATTCGGCAAGAATGCACTATGGTGTTAAGAAAAGAAAAACCACATAAACGTAATATCAATAAAGAAGAAGATTTAGTCTTAAAAAACCTTAGAGCAAACGACGACATCATTATCCTGAAAGATGACAAAGGAGGAGCCACATTAGTATTAGATAAGGAATATTACAATAATAAAATTATTGATCATCTCACTACAAGTGGAAGCTACAGGAAACTAGGTAGAAACCCTATTTCCAAAGTAATTAGAGAGGTTAAGAAAGCTATCATGCACTCAAAACAAGATGAAAGACTAAAGAAGCGCTTAATACCAACCTAAGAGATCACACCTAGAATCTATGGCTTTCCTAAATTTCATAAAGAGGTGGTTCCTCTTCGACCTATTTTCAACACTATAGGATCCCCCACCTATGCACTTGCAAAATATGCAGCTAAAATCCTAAGTCCCCTAGTAGGCAATACAGATTCCTTCATCAAAGACTCTAGCGAATTTGTGAAGTTAATCAAAGATGAAAATATAGGACCTAAAGACAAGATCCTTATCTTTGATGTGGTTTCACTTTTCAGAAAGATACCTCTGAATGAGGCCATCCAAGTCATTAAAGAGGCTACCGACCCTCACACAGCTAGGTTGGAATTTTTTTCCTTAGATCAAACTTTTTTAGCTCCCATGGAGAATTTTATGAACATACCACAAGGGTAGACATAGGATCCCCCCTATTACCCATAGTGGCAAACCTTTTCATGCAAAAGTTTGAGAAAGTAGCTCTAGACTCCTACCCATTGAAGCCAGCAAGATGGAAGAGATTTGTAGATGACACCAATGTGATCTGGCCACAAGGTGAGGCTGAAATAAATAATTTATTTATACATCTTAACAATCTCTCCCCAAACATAAAGTTCACAATGGAACTAGAGGAGAATGGGAGCATCCCCTTTCTTGATGTCCTTTTAATTAGAAAAGAAGATGGTACATTAGGACACAAAGTCTTTAGAAAAAAGACTCATACTGAGAGCTACCTCCATGCAGACTCTCACCACCACCCATCCCAGATGATAGGGGTTCTTAACACCTTAGAAATTAGGGCCTCAAGGATCTCACATGTAGAAGATCTTGAGAAAGAAAAAGACCACCTCAAGGAGGTCTTCGTAAACATAGGTTACAAGCCCAAAGATATCAGAAAATCTCTAGACAAAGCCCTCAATAAGAACCATGCTATTATGGAAACCTCCAATAACGAAACCACCAACCTAAGAGCTTACCTGCCTTACATTCAAGGGGTCACACATAAGATCTCCAGAATCCTTAAAAAGAATGATATTACAACTTCTTTCCAACCCCTAGAGACCATTAGACAAAAAATGATCTCTGTAAAAGACCCAATTGATCAAAGACAATTTAGTGGTGTTTATAAAGTCCCATGTTCTTGCAAGATGTGTCATATAGGTGAGACATGACGTTCCTTTCATACCCGATTAAAAGAACATGGAGCTGACATAATGAATGATCATACTCGAACCTCAGCCCTTGTAGAACATTGTGCCAAAACTAAACACCAAGTTTGCCTAGAATACACCAAAATCATCGCAAAAGAAGACCACTACTTCAAAAGGAAATTTATGGAAGCCTTAGAAATAATTAAACTTCCAAACAATTTGAATAGGGATGGAGGCTTTGAAGTTAGTGGTAGTTGGATTCCCTCTTTAGTCAACCACAAGTAAAAAAATACAACCCTCTTATTCAATTTTCCTAACCTTTAAGGACCTAAATATGAATCTAAACCTAATCTATAAAAAAATTCAAATTTAATTGTAACCTAATCACCCTTCCTTTGAATTAAGAATACACTTTATCTAGGTTAAATACACCCTCACTATTATGGTTTTCGAGCTAATCTCAAATTCCCCTTTACCACTCTCAACATTGCTTCATAACCAAGGAACTTTCATTATAATAAAAAGTTTTTACAATACACAATTCAATACTACTAACTCCGATAATACTAACTCCAATTTTAAAAATTTATCCTAATTAACATTCCTTTGAGTTACTAACACACTTGATCTATGCTAATACATCATCTTTTTACTCCAAATAATTTCAACACTATATCATAACCATGAAACCTTTTAATAAGCAAATCTATAAAAACATCTTTAAATAAACAATTTTATAAACCTCCTTTAAATAAATAAATAATTTTTTATAAAAAATTCCTTATTAACTAATTAAGACCTTCATTAATACTCATTCTATTAAAGTAACTTATTTAATTGTACTTTAAATACTACTTTGCATACTAATAATTTAAGGCTACAATTATTATATTATTATATTAACTATCTCATTATCAAACTAACTTAGCAACCCTAATATTAAAGGCTTCAAACAATAGCTAGTTAATTAATTATTATGATTTTAGGTTTTAAATTCATACTTTGCATAGTTTAATTAAAAGAATTCAATTAGTATAATTAAACTAATCTCTCACATTTAGAACATTAGTAACAGTTAAATAACTAATTAATTAACATTCTTCATCTAAATTACCAAACCCTATTCTCAATTCACCAAATAAACACTAATTTCCCACAGTCGACCATAAATTATTTCTATATCTTTACTTAGCCCACTATTAATACTTTAGATCTCATGCTCTCAACAAGATTGACTTTGCGTCCTAATGATGAATCCTGATATGGATTCGAAATGTCAACCTCGTAACTTTGAAACTGTGGATTCTCCGAGATCACCTAGTAAAACAATGTTTTAGACCCAAACAAATTCGCATAAAACCATTTTTCACACCGAAACATGTCGGATCGAGATTCGATTTTCCACCAATATAAAGTGTAACTTAATGCGTGTTTAGCCCAAATTATAATTTATTTTCCTTCAAGCGAGAGCACCATGTGGTTTGTGCAAGGTCGTGTGAAAAGGTTCTATCCCGCCACTAAAGATTTAATGAAGATTTAGGGATAAAATCACATTTAAAAAAGGAAAATAATGTTCTAGTTTGACACTACATTTCTCAACACCATTTTCCCAAGCCACTTGGAGCAAGACTTATGCTAAATCACACACCAACTTAGGGTTGTGCTCAGCCTCTCCAGGTAGGTCCCATTTTCTTTTTTAAAACTTCATGGTTTTTTATTTGTGTCATGGATTAGGTGAGGGCCATTTTTCTTTTGCCCTATTTTCACATTTTTGAAACCCATTGTTTTCATTTCAAAGAGAAGTTGTATCTCTAGATTGGTTTATCTACTATTTGAAGTATGGTGGATGAACCCTCGATTGAGCAAAGCAGCGAACCCTTACAAATCATATTCCTCATTAAACCTTCCTTGTTACCTTATACTTCCTATGAATTCCCCTATGGGCATCCAAGTCAAGTACTTGCCTTCAATAAGTCTCAAGCTAGGGTTCTACCTATTGAAACACTAGACTGAAAAATATTTCCTGGCCCAATTACAAAAAGAAGACATGAAACACTAAAGTTTTTAAGCGGTTGGTTAAAGAAATAATTGAAAACTTACCTCAAAAGTTGATAATTTGTAGAAGGAATTGATCGATTCATTTCACTTCTAGTTGACATGGTTAATGAATATTAAATTTGTTTATTCTGAATGCATGTTTTCATTATGGTTTCATAGAAGAATGTCTTTCCAATATACTTGTGCTTCAGAAATAGTTTGCATTAAACTGATTTCATGCATAGTTGGTAATATGAACTTTTGAAATTTGTTTGGACCCTAAATATGACAAGCCATGGTTAGAAAATTGTGGAAATGTAGACCATCTGGTTACTTCAATGTTTCTCTTACTAGTCCTAAAAATTTGTATTTGTTTGATGGGACAAACATGATCTACTATCTTCAAACCACTTTCATAGTAGAAGGTTGTTCTAAGTTTACATTCACTTCAGGAGTAATTTGCATTGGAAGTAAGTTTGTGACTAAATTGATAGCATGGATATTTGGGCATACATATAGTATCATTTAGTAAATTTGACTAAATGAAATGGTGTTGGTTTGGAGATGTCATGTTATTATTTATGGCTTTGATACTTCTTTTATGTTTCAGGATCTCGACATGTATAGGATAATTTATAAACACAAAGACAAAGTGGTGGAATCACATTCAGACATTGAGATAGTTCCAGAAGCCACCATGGAAACTCAGTTTGAAGATATGAGGGTTGTCACTGGAATAATCCCCAAATACAAGTGGGAATAAATATAACAACTCATCAAAGATCCAATCATGCCATATTCCACGATCGAAGAAATGGTGATATATCAAAATATAAAGAAATATGGACTCCACAAGGCTGCTACTCGACGAGAACTGTTCCCGTGTTATGAATTAATAGGCTGGATCTTGCCACATGTAGATGCTAAATTTAGGATCGTTTCAGGAACCAATGGAAATGAGTTTGCCTCATTTCAACCTGCACACATAAGCAAGGATTATAAATGGTCAGCTCCAAAAGTGTTCTTAACAATGGATTGGATTGATAGTGTAAAGATAGACCACTCAGAGTATGCAAAGAAAATGCTTCTCCCAGGTAAATAGTTGAGGCAGAGAGCTAGTGGGGAGCACGATACAAAAAATCTAAAAAATCTATTCAGAATTATTACAATGCTTTTATGCACAATCTACGAGAAGGAAACTGCAAACATGTATAATCTCATTTGGGTTTTGCTAATGTATCATTTCACCACATATGGTACTATATTCAACTGGGTAGAAATCATTTTGGACAACATGTCTGAGGTTATATTAGCAGCTCAGGAGGGGTTGAAGCAAAACAAAGCGGAATTCTACATGACCTCTTACTTGATTGATTGTATCATTATCAAAAATCCATTCGATATTTGGGATGCTATTGGGTTCCAAATGAGACTACCATCTATGTATCCTATCAGATCATGTGCACTCATAGACATGTAAGCTTCTACAAGCCAATTTTTGAAGATTTCATAATACCTCTATATTGATTAATTTTCGATAAAGAGACAAACTCTATGCCAAATGTAGCTTTGGAGGTAATCAATGAATATGGAGACTACTACTTTACACTAGAAGTAACCTATATTTGAATGTATGGAGGCACAAAAATCCCCTGTTTGATTCCAAAGTATGTTCCATGTTGTTGTAAATGTAACTTCAAAAGATATTCATTTGTATATTATTATTGTACCACCATTGGAGATGTTTTTCCTCTGTTTGGGGATATCATTATTGTATTTTGTCATACTAGAATATCAAGGTAAAACCTCCATTGTAAGTCAGGGAAATAGTTCCCCAAATGTCAAATGTAAATTATATTTTTGAGTCTCCCTAGGATAGGTCTGCCTAGTTAGGAAACTGAGGTCATCCCCATTGAGGAATTAGGTCACCCACACTTAAAGTATAAATAGAGAGGATCAGTCTCTCATTTGGCACAACACTCACTCAAGCAAGTTTGCATAAGATGAGGGAGAAGACAAGTTCGCTGGAGGAGAAAGAGAGAGAGTTGTAGAAGACATATTATATTTTGATTTTTCCATCTTGCTTGATATTGTACTAGTGACGAATCTATTTTTGAGGAATTTGCGGGGTTTTCTCCTTTATGGTTTCCCCAAGGAAAATTCTTCTGTCTTTGTTTTTTGTTGTGCTTTTCTATCTTTTAGTTTAAATATCTAACAAAATTGAATTAAAGTGCAAACTCTAACATGGTTTCAGAGCCATCCTGAAAGAAGGCATTGTGCAGGAGCGGGAAACTAGGGATTCCTAGTTCAAGGTCTTCTCTCCACATATCATCAGAAAAAGAGGGCTATTATAACTCACCCTAGTACGGCGCATCTTTTGGACGAAGAAAAATTCAATTTGAAGAATTTCAAATTTTTACCGAGTCACTAGTGCTCAGAGAAAACTAGGCCATCAAGTTTTGGGGGTTTTCCTCCATCAATCTCGACAAATGAGTACACTAGACAACTCTCCTTGAGGAGGTGCATCTTCCTATCTAATCAGAAGTTCAAAATTACAAGTTTGGAAAATTAGGGTTTCTTTAACCAACCCTAGGTCTGCTAGCTCCAGAACCAGGTTGGTTATATCAAACTGGTAAGTTCTAAACCTTTAATATTTCCATTTGAGGTTCTCATTTTCAAAATGACAACTCATACCAAGCTTGAGGATAAGCTTGAAGGAGCTGACAACTTTCAAGCATGGAAGTATAGAATCTCTGTTGTCATAGAAGATAATGACTTGGACAAGTATGTTAATGAGGATGTTCCAACACGAGAGGGAGATGAGGAAAAGGAAATCCATAAGAAGAACATAGTCAAAGCCAAGAGGATTATTGCAGACTCCATCAAATATCATCTCATACCTCATGTACCATCCTTGAACACTCCCAAGGAGATGTTCCATGCTTTGACGAATATATTCGAAGGGAAGAACATCAATCAGAACATGACACTAAGGAACGAACTCTAGAATGTGAATATCCAACACTCAAAGGCCATGCAATCTTACTACAAAAGGGTCTCTCAAATCAAGAAGCAACTTGAAGCGATTGAAGACAAATTAGAAGGAGAGATAGTTATGAACACCTTGAATGGTCTCCAAAGATCAAGGGACTCATTCATTCAAGGAATATTTTCCAGGAAGAAGTTGATCACCTTCAGTAGACTATGGGAAAAATGCACCCAAGCATAAGCTCAACTAGTAGCAAGAGAAGAGAATATGGGAGCTAATGATGACCAAGCTCTAACTACTCACACTAAGAGAAATCACAACAAGAGGGAGGACCATCATTACAGAATATCCAGAAGGCACCATGGACCTAGAAGGAATCTCTCCAATATCATATGTTACACATGTGATGAGAAGGGACATTACTCAAGAAATTGTCCCAAAAATAAAGGATCCTTCAAGAAGACCAACAATAAGAGAAATCATGCTCACACTGCTGAAGATGATGAACAAGCAAGCCGGAAAATAACTAGAGAAGAAAGGGATGATTCTTCAAGTGATAAAGAATATGTCTTAATCTCAGCACTCATAGGTACCATCACTCATGGGAGCAATGATTGGTTTGTAGATAGTGGAGCATCCAAACATATGATGGGGTACAAGGAATATTTCATCAACATATCAGAACATGAATCACCTCACAAGGTGAAACTTGGGGATGATTATCAATATCCCATCAAAGGAAGTGGAGAAGCTTCCTACAAGCTAGATTCCAACAAATCATTAAAGATGAAATATGTTCTCTATGTATCAGGATTGAAGAATAACCTTTTCTCCATATCATCATTAGATGTTAAAGGAATAAGGGTTGCATTTGTTGATGGCCAAGTTCTAATGTGGCCAAAGGGAAATACAATAAATGATGCAACAATAATTGGAGAGCAAGAGAGCGGCTTGTACAAGTTGAAAGGTCAACCAAAATAAGCATTAGTCCATCACTCCATGGAACCAAGTGAGTTATGGCACATAAGGCTTTCACATGTTCACTATAAAGCACTACCAATTGCAAGCAAAGCAGTCATTAGAGAGATTTTGAGGTCAAAAAAGGGCCTCCTAAGAGATGTACTACAAAAATATGAGATATATTAAAATATTATGAATTGGGGGTTTTATGGGGTAGGTATATATGACAAGTCACCTCCCACACTATTTTCTATGCACAATATAAATAACCATGGTTGAGTTACTTTTCAAAATTCACTAGAAATAAAATTAATAAAATAAGTCTACATTGATGTGACTAAGATTCATTTTAAATTCCCAAAAATGTATTGTCCTTTAACATTTATTTGTCTTGAACTTGCAAATGAAATTAAATAATAAAAAACATTTTTAAGAGTTTTTTTTTAAATTTTATGTTGACTTTTTATATTTAGTACTTTTCTCATGAATTTAATAATGTAATTTAATTGAGAATTTATTTACATGTAAACTGTCAATAATATTATTATAATCCACATTGCATTATTATTATTATTATTATTATTTATTAAATCTATTATTATTCTTTATTAGTTTGACATTATGTTATTAAATAGAATGGAGTGAATATATAATTTAAAATTAAAAACATAAAAATGATAATATATTATTTTATAAAAAAATGTGAAAGGACTTTCTTTATGAATTAAGAGTACTTCACTTGAAAATGACAATAATATTATTTTATGTGAAAGTGTGAAAAGACATTCATTATGAGTACTTTACTTGAAAATGACAATAATATTATTTTATGAAAAGACTATCATTATGAGTACTTTACTTTATGACTTAAAAGCACTTACACCACTACCTTGGTTAACTATGTGTTTTCATCCACCATAGAAAATTTGACAAATAAACATTCTTAACTCATGCAATGCCACCTCACCAAGGGGGATGATGTCATCTACTAGAATGTGATTGGTTGTATTTTATAGTACATTTTCTTTGTTTTGAGGCCCTTTTTTGACCTCAAAATGTCTCTAATGTTCATGACTACCAGAAATCTAGACAAAGCATGAAGGCATTTGCAAGGGATGTGAGCAAGGAAAGAACATGAAGAAGACATTCCCCAGCAGTGAAAGAAATGAAAAAGGAATATTGGAGATATGCCACTTAGATGTGTGTGGTGCCATGTCTTCCAGTTCATTAAGTGGGTATGTATATTATTTTTCTTTTATAGATGATTTTTCCCGTAAGACATGGATTTATTTATTGAAGAGAAAGGATGAGGTATTTAGAAAATCCAAGGAATTCAAATCCTTGGTTGAAAATCACACTGAAAGGAATATAAAGACCTTATGATCGGACAATGGTAGATAAGTCACTTCAAAATAATTCAAGGACCTTTGCAGAAAATATGGGATTAACAGAGAGTCGAGCACTCCTTAGAATCCTCAACAAAATGGCGTTGCAGAATGAAAGAACATAACAATAATGAAAGCAGCGAAGGAAATGTTACATGATCAATATATTCAAATGCAGTTATGGGAAGAAGGAGCAAGGAAAAATGTGTATGTACAAAACCGTACACCTCATTGTGTATTAAACAACAAGACTCATGAAGAATTTTTCTCAATAGAGAAACCAGAAGTCATCCATTTTAGAATATTTGGCTGCCCAGTGTACATACACATCCTGAAGGAAAAGAGAACAAAGATAGATCCTTCAGGAAAGAAGGGGATATTCGTGATATATGGTGACACATCAAAATCCTACTAAATATACTTCCCAAGATTCAAGAATATCAAGATCATCATAGACATAACTTTCGACAAAGATTCAACATACAACAAATCAAGAAAATTACCTATTGAAGAAACTAAAGAACCAAAAGTTCCCAGAACTAGAGGCATAGTTATCGAAGAAGCAATCCAAGATGAATACCATGACATGACAGAACCACAAGAACCTGTAGATCCATCTCGTGAGAAGAACTCCCACAAAATAAGACCAACATGGGAACGTGAAGCAATACAAGATGCAGAGAAGTATGGTGCTCCAGATGGAATGTATAGAGAAATCAAGAGACCGAGAGCATACTCCAGCTATGTGGCCCTACTATGTGACATCATTGATAAAGAACCTTCCAACTATGAGGAAGCAACAGAGAAGAGGGAATGGAAGGATGCCATGATCGAGGAGTACCATTTGATTATGAAGAATGATGTATGATATATAGTTCCAAGACTAGTAGGTAAGTCCGTTGTGACTTCAAAGTGGATCTACAATATCAAGCATGCTGCATACGGTAGCATTGAAAAATACAAGGAAATATTTGTGCCACTTGGCTTCTCCGAGAAAGAAGGGATATACTACCAGGAGACATTTGCACCTGTAGCAAGATACACTTCCATCATATCTATACTTGCATTGGCTGCAATGATGAAATGGAAGTTACACCAGATGGATGTCAAGGCAATATTCCTGAATGGTGTAGTAGAAAAGAAAGTGTACGTGGAGCAAACACTAGGATTCAAGACACATGAAAGACAAACTCGTGTTTTCAAGTTGAAGAAAGCCTTGTATGGATTGAAGCAGGCACCCAGGACATGGTATGGTAGGATGGACAACTTTCTGATGAGATTAGGATTTACCAAGAGTAAAGCAGATTCCAAGCTTCATTTCAAGGTTGAGGATGGAAGACTAGTGATACTACTACTGTATGTAGATGACATGTTTGTTATAGGAGGCGATGAGTTCATTGCAAATACGAAGAGAAGTATTTCCATAGAATTCAAGATGAAGGACCTAGGGATGATGCACTACTTCTTAGGCATGGAGGTGTAGTAGAGTGCGGATGGGATTTTCCTTGGTCAAGGAAAGTATGTAGTGGATATTCTGAAGAGGTTCAAAATTATGGACTACAAGGAAATGACCACACTAATGGCATCAAACTTGAAGCTACTGTGTGATGCTTCATCAGGGACATTTCATGCCATGATGTACATGTAGATGATTGGTTCGTTGATGTACTTGATGAACACGAGACTAGACATATGCTTTTCCTTGAAAACCATGAACCAGTTCTTCACGGATCTGAGACATGTTCAGCTGATTGTTGCAAAGCATATATTGAGGTACCTGAAGGGTAGAATTGAGTATGGGCTCAAGTATGAGGTGAATGAGAAGATTATCCTACATGGTTATGTTGATTCAGATTGGAAAAGTGTTAGTTTTTCATCATTTAATTCAATATGATCTAGGATCTTAACTGAGAGAACAACATGTACAACATATCAAACACAATAGACAAGAGACACAAAGCATTTCACAGGGAAAAACCAAGAAGGTGAAAAACCCGGCAACTTCTTCAAAGATAGAATGAGCACCAATACAAAGATCACAAAGGTCAAACCCTAAAAGATAGATGTCTCCGGCAGTGTAATACCCCAATTTTGACACTTGTGATTTATTGGCTTTTATGTAAATATTGTATACATGCGATGTATGTTTCCCTAGCATGGAGCTCAAGGCTAAGGCCCCGCTAGTGTATGTTTGTATTTTATTTAAAATGGACAAGCATTTGACATTTTGTTACCCATGTGCTATTAAGCCATGGGATATTGTAAATTGATGTAAATATTTAATATTGCAATAAAATACCAAAAACTGGCTATGGGAGCAACGAATGAGAAAGGGGCCATGTGTATCCACTAGGGAGTGGTGAGGGGGCTGTGGGGATGAACCATATGCTGCCAAATGTCATTGTGAGAACCCATTTGACTTTCCTTGACGACATTTATTTCTGTTGTAAGGAAGTAGTTGAATATTTCAGTCCATGGCTTCAATGGAGCATGGACAGCCCAGAAATTCGTATTTGTAGGTATGGGCTCTGTTTTCTTATACCATAAGTCACTCTACCTCATGTGGGTTGCTTCTTCCCCATCCCCATTTGATTGTGGAAGGAACCAGCATAATTTTCCATCCAAAAACGAATTCCCAGCAGTGAGCAAAACCAAAAATCGCAACTTTGCAAGAACCCATGTTTTGAAGAGCCAAAAACACCCAGATTTAGTATTTGACAGTGAAAACCAATAGGGGATCCATAGATATGAACCTTGGGGTGAAATTGAGAGTATTAGATACCCCAAAATCCATTGGAAAACCCAGTTTTTATACCCCAAAAAACCTGTGACGGGATTGAGTTATTTGATGAACAAAATTGTGAGAAATCCAATTGTGAATGACTGAGCAGAGGTTGGGTTTGCTTGATAAACCTACTGAAGGCTAGAATCTCAAGGATTAGCAACTGGACCTTTCTATGCCCACCCTAAAGAGCACTAGAGGGAAGGGACGCCTGAAAGACTGTGCAGCAGAGAAGGGGACCTTCCTTGTGTTGGGTGTGGTAGGTAATGTGGGTGTCTTGACTGTTGAATTCATTTGATATGCTTGTAGCTATGTAGTTGAGCTCACTGTCTTAGCATTTCCCTCCGTTGTCTTTCATATGCTTGACAAACCCAACTGTGTGTTGGCTTAGCATAGTTGTTGAGTGAAACCATGGCTGTGAGTGAGCCCATCTAGTTCCTCCTTAGTGGATACACAACCCAACTCAGGGATGATCTCTCAGCTGAAAGAATACAAGATGGATAGAGATCTATGGTTGGGTGGAATGTTTCTCTCACATAGCCAGTTGTTTGGACAACTTCATCTACAAGATAAGTGTTATCTACATTATAAATTATATGCATTTTCTGTTCTGTAATGTGTTAATTCAAAATGGTAATTATTCATGTTAATGGAATTGATATGAAGTCTGTGCGTAGTCTGGGAATGGAATTGAAATCCCTGGGTGTTGAATCATCATATGCCTATGTTAGATATGAGGAGGCATTATTGTTTGTGTGCTTGCTAGTATGTTTATTTCCGCTGTGTTTATTTGAAGTATGAGTTTGCACACATGAAGTTCTTATTTATTCTTGAAATTATGAGTCATGGATGGGGATGAGTTTACCAATTAAGCCCAGTATGTTAGTATTGTTTCCCTCCACTGCACCGGATTGATGGAAGGGGACGTGACAAGTAGCTACTCCTACTCCACTTGTGTGCACTCCTCTCTCTCAACTATGCAAGTTGGATGAGTGAGTGAATTAGTAAAATGAGAGAGTCACACTCTCTATTTATACAACAACTTAAACTGCCTTTAACCCTAACTGGGCCGACTTCCTAAGGAATCCTAATAACCCATCTAAAGTACTCGAACTTCACTCTGGCTAGTGGTTTGGTCAACACATCTACAATCTGCTCATCTCTCACAACATATAGGAGCTTCATTGCTCCTCTCTGCACCATATCCATGATATAGTGATATTTGATCTCGATATGCTTTGACTTGTCATGGAACACCAAGTTCTCAGACAACTTCACACAACTTTGGTTGTCACAGAAGATACAGGTAGCATCCAACTAGAGATCAAACAAATCATACAGTAGCTTCCTTAGCCATACTGCCTCACAACTAGCTAAACAAGCTTTGACATACTCTACTTCCGTTGTACTCAATGCTACGTAGGATTGCTTCTTGCTAAACTAAGAGATCACACCTGATCCCATACTAAAGCAGCACCCCAAAGTGCTCTTCCTATCTGCAACACTGCCTACCCAATCTGAATCAACATAACCCTCCAGGTTAATCTTTTGATTCACATCATACTTGAGCCCATAATCAACCGTACCCTTCAAGTACCTTAGAAATGCTTTACAACAATCAAGTGAACATGTCTAGGATCTGTCAAGAACTGGCTTAAAGTGTTCACATCAAAGAAAATATCCGGTTTCGTGTTCGTCAGGTATATCAAGGACCCAATCATCTGATGATACATCATGGCATCAACCAACTCTGATGAAGCATCACTCAATAGCTTCAGGATTGATGCCATAGGTGTGGCTCTAGCCTTGCAGTCGATCATCCCGAACCGCTTCAGGATATCTACTGCATACTTCCCTTATCCAAGGAAGATTCCATCTTCAGTCTGCTAGACCTCCATACCTAAAAAGTAATGCATCATACCCAAGTCCTTCATCTCGAACTCGGCAACAAGATTCCTCTTTGTATCAACAATCAATCCAATCTCACCTGTCACAAACAGGTCATCTACATATAGTAGAAGTATCACTGGATTTCCTTCCTCAACCTTGTAGTAAAGGTTGGAATCTGCTTTACTCTTTGTAAAGCCCAAACTAGTCAGGAAGCTATCTATCCTGTCATACCATGTCCTGGGTGCTTGTTTCAAACCATACAATGTTTTCTTCAATTTGCATACATATGACTCCCTGTCATGTGTCTCAAAACCGAGTGGCTACTCCACATGCACTTCCTCTTAGACTACGCCATTCAAGAAAGCTATCTTGACATCCATATGGTGTATCTTCCACTTCACCACTGCAGCCAGAAAAGGTACTGTTATGATGAAAGTGTATCTGGTTACGGGTGCAAAAGTTTCTTCATAATCTATCCCTTCTTTTTGGGAGAAGCCACGAGCCACAAACCTTGCCTTGTATTTCTCTATGCTGCCATCTGTAGTATGCTTGATCTTGTAGATCCACTTGGAAGTCACAATAGACTTCCCTTCTGGTCTCAAGACCACATCCCAGACATCATTCTTCATGATCGACTAGTACTCCTCGATCATGGAATCCTTCCATTACTGCATCCCAGATCCTGGGAACTTCAGATTCTTCAATATCTTCAATAGGTATTTTCTGGATTTGTTGAGTCTTCGTCGCTTGTTCTTCGAAGCAAGTCTCTCTTGTAGGTGATGGTACATGGTCTTTCCTACAAGACAAGTTCAATTGCATGATTAGAAACATCTCATAGATTTTAGAACAAATTCTTACACATAAAGACATATGTCAGACAGTCATGCAATTATCTTAGCCAATGCTTCATTACAACATTTATCCATATCCCGTAACTTTCTAGATGCCTTCCATCTCTACCAGAACATTGTTAAGAGTGTGCACTACTCCCAACATGTCAGCAAAGAGATTTCATTCTAGATAAGTAGCAATGGAATGTTGTACAGTACCATAGGCCACTTACCAATTTCTTGTATATTAGTAGTATCTTGTTCATTAATGCAACTTTTCTAATATGCATAATATGCATCCTAAATCTAGGAACATAAGTATGTACATGACTGAACAACATTATTTAAGTAATCATATATACAAGAAATGACAATTCAAATACTTATCTTCGTTTGGTTGTTGGGTGGACTCCCTCTCAATCTTTGCTTCCTTACAGGAATTACTGGAGTGTGCTCCCTCTTGATCTTTGCTTCCTTGCAGGAACTACTGGAGTGTTCTCCCTCTTGATCTTTGCTTCCCGGATTATTTGTCTTTGAACTTATATCCATCCTAGACCACTATGCATGCTTAACTGTACACGAGTGTCATCATTGTGTCATCCTAAAGATCTCATACATAATCATACATGCATTAGTATAATCTCAATATTATCAAAACATTATGATTCTAAATATTTATGGTCACATTATCATTTCATACACAGGTAATTTATCACAAGCATTAGTATTCAAGGTTTCAGGGAGGACCTCGTTTACTCATGCTTATTCTTATTTGACCATAGTACTCTTTTGGTTTGTCATATCATTATACAAAGTAAGAAGCATAATATGCATAAGCCTATGATTACTCAAACTTATAACTTCATGAATAATCATTATCAATCATACAAAAGTATACTTATATGAGATCCTAACACAAGGTAGGATTCTAACTTGATATAGGAAAAAGATACCTGAATTATCATGTTTGCAAGTTATGTCTAACACACCCAAACAATGTCTTCTTTGTTCTCTTCAATGATTTAGAGACCTTGTTCTAGTAACCTGCATATCTCATAAGTTAAGCATTTGTAGAACCAAATTATACATACCTCGTAAGTAGGGCTTCTATGTGATCAATGGCCATGGATGATTCTTTGTCTTCATGTTACCATGGTCATATGTTCTTGATCTAGAACTTGATTTGTATTTCTTGATGTACCTTTCATGTTAGCGGACAACATCATCCTCATACAACACCACAGTGCATTAGTACAATAATAAGTGTCATAACCCAATCAATGAATGTCTTCTATCGTTCACATCATTCATACTTTTACTAAGTTGATAAGAAAAGTCTATAATTAGTCAAGATTGTACTAACCTTAATAATATAAAGACAAACTTAATCATGAACATATTTCAAAACATACCTGTATCTCCTCTAGTCATACCTGTCGAGATTGCTTGTAGTCTTTTATGTAAGGCCTTAGCCTCATCTCCCACTGGAACTGGAATCTCTTCACTTATGTAAGTGTCAAATTCATTCTCTTCTCGGATTAACCCAATCCACTTTGATTTGTTGAAACTGGATCTCGAGCTCACTAGGGTTTGACAAAGAAACCCTAAAAATACAAACTTGGAATTTCAACCTTCTATTTAGACAGGGAGATGCAATTGATTGAGGCGAGCAAGCTGGTGTGCTCATATTTTGAAAACTCCAAAAATTGACCCCTCAAAATTGACCTATGAATTTTGGATCTACATCTTCTGTCAAAATCTAGTTTTCTAGTTTTCTCGTAAAAATCCCGAACTAGGGTTTGATAGATCCCGGGGTTATACCCAACCAAAAACTTTGATCTTGGCCTCTAAATTTTGATTTTTCTGAGGAGAGAAATCATGTGCTGAGAGCACTCCAAAATTCCACTTCTGTCAAAAGCCCTAATTTCCCGTAGCAGTGACAAACCAAAAATGAAAGTGCTCAGAATCCAATTCTATTTTGACAAAAATATATGCCATTTTGTTTATGATCTATCTCTGAAATTTCGGATCCTCGGGGTTTGAAACTTCGGCCTATCGTATATTGACCTGTCATATTTCCAACCCCACATATCTGAGCTTCAATGGATTCTCCATGAGAGAGATATGCCAAGTGTCACAACATGACCTGTTATGGGATGAAACAACATAGAGAACTTATACGGAGTGCCACGTGTCACTGTTTCAACTTCGACCTTTGAAACTCAGACCTGTGAAACTACAGTCCGTTCCCTAACTACCAATTTTTATGGAATTCCATTTGGAGCTCCCTAGACCGAGATATGACCTTTGTTCCTAGGTCCCCTGTTTAGGGATGCATTCTGGAAGAGGCAAAAACCCTAACTTGTATGAATCATATCTCACAAAGTACAATGAATCTGAGGCTGATATTTGGCCAAAAGGTACATGAACATTTTATCTTTGGCCTATAAAAGTTTCAGATCCTGAACCTTCACCAAAATGGATTTATAGCGAAAGTGCCACGATGACTAGTTTTTACTAAACTAAGCCCTAGCTTCCAATTTGTCACAAGTGCAACAAGTGTCGTAAATGCCATACAATGCCTTCCTTCAGGATAGCTCTGATACCATGTTAGTTTTTCATCATTTAATTCAATATGATATAGGATCTTAACTGAGAGAACAACATGTACAACATATCAAACACAAGAAACAAGAGACACAAAGCATTTCACCGGGGAAAACCAAGAAGGTGAAAAACCCCGCAACTTCCTCAGAGATAGAATGAGCACTAATACAAAGATCACAAAGATCAAACCCCAAAAGATACATGTCTCCATAAGCTACTCCTCCTCCAGTTGTGTGCACTCTTCTCTCTCAACTATGCGAGTTGGATGAGTGAGTGAATTAGTAAAATGATAGAGTCACACTCTCTATTTATACAACAACTTAACCTGCCTTTAACCCTAACTGGGATGACTTCCTAAGGAATCCTAATAAACCATCCATATGACTCATACAGGGCCAACCCCATCGAGGTGGTCTAATAACCCATCAAATATAAGTTATGACACTTACAATGTAACTTGCGACACTTGCAAATACAAATGACGACACTTCCAACCAGAGGAATAACACATCTCCGTTGGGGATACAATAAAGTACAAATGTAATACATACAATATACAAGTGAATATATTATGAAGTTACAAATACATCAATAGAAAGCAGTTCCAGGGATAGGAAGAGCACTTTAGGATGCTACTTTAGTTTGGGATCCAGCATGATCTCTTAGTTTAGCAGGAAGAAGTCATGTGTGACACTGAGTACAGCCGAAGGAGAGTATGTTGCGGCATGTTTGGCTAGTTGTGAGGAAGTATGGCTTTGAAATCTAGTGTCATATTTGTTTGATCTAGATTTGGAGGCAACTTGTATCTTCTATGACAACCAGATCTGTGTTAATTTGTTTGAGAACTCGGTGTTCCATGACAAGTCGAAACATATTGAAATCAAGTACCACTATATTTGGGATATGGTGCAAAGAGGATTAGTGAAGCTCCAGTATGTGGTGACAGACGTGCAGATAGCCAATGTGTTAACCAAGCCATTAGCGAGAGTGAAGTTCGAGTACTTTAGAGAGAAGCTTGGTGTTATCCAGGTCGATGTTCCTCGAAAGAGGGAGTGATGAGATGAGAAGACGCAGGTGCACCAGGGTTGTATCTCACATGGTGGAAGACACAACTGGTACATAGGTATGTAATGTACCTAGGGTGCTCTTGGGATGTATCCACATGTTTGGAGACGTTGGTAGGTCCATGGGTCATAAAGAAACCTGGGGTGCGCCTGGGCTGTATCTTACATGGTGTAAGATGCAGGTGATCCTTATGGATGTAATTCACCTGAGGTGCTCCTGGGTTGTATACACCTATTTGAAGATGCACGTTGACCGAGAGAGTTTTAATGAAACTAGGGTTCTCCTGGGATGTACCCACTGGGTGGGAGATGCAGGTGGAATGACAGAGAGACGTAATGCACCTGGGGTGCTCCTGGGTTGTACCCATTGACTAGGAGACGCAGGTGGTCTGATGGATATTATGTATTCACCTAGTCTGCTCTCTATGTGTGATGATGAGATGATAGTAGGAGATGCAGGTGATTGCGGTTGCAATGTAGTGTGTGATCCTTGATTGTAACTACTTGATGGATTGATCATGGAGATGATGAATACCTAGATGAGAGTTAGGCCTACATCGAGCATGAAAAAGGGTTGGCTCTATAGAACTTCTCATGATGGATAGATTCGAGATATGTCACTAGTCAATGATCAATGAGATGAGGATTGTTGCAGTAGCGATGATGATTATCCAGTGTTGATGACATTCCAACGATGATGATTCAGAGTATGTGTCCAGTTTCGATGATGACTGTGGAGAGAGAATACCTTCATAGTTAATAGGGAGTGTTGTTGTAAATGTAACTTCAGAAGATATTCATTTGTATATTATTATTATATTATTATTGTAATTTTATTTTACCTTTGTCAAAGATTTGTTTTCTCCATTTTTGGATGTCATTATTGTATTTGTTCATACTAGAATATTGAGGTAAAATCTCCATTATAAGCCAGGAAAATAGTTCCCAAAAGGTCAAATGTAAATTGTATTTTTGAGTCTCCCTGGGAGACGTCGGCCCAGTTAGGAAAGTGAGGTCAGCCCCATTGAGGAATTAGGTCACCCACACTTAAAGTATAAATAGAGAGGATCACTCTCTCATTTGGCACAACACTCACTCAAGCAAGTTCACATAAGGTCAGAGAGAAGACAAGTTTGTTGGAGGAGAAAGAGAGAGAGCTGCAGAACACGTCTTATATTTTGGTTTTTCCATCTTGCCTGATATTGTACTAGTGACAAATCTATTTCTGAGGAATTTGCGGGGTTTCCTCCTTTATGGATTCCCTAAGGAAAATTATTGTGTCTTTGTTTTTTTCTATGTTTGTCTATATTTCAGTTTAAATATCTAACAAAATTGAATTAAAGTGCAAACTCTAACATTACAGACTATGTCTTTCTAAAAGAAGTAGTGAGACAAGTTTTTGTACATGGAGTCAGACATTTTTTAAATGACAATAAGAAGGCATCATATCGTCCAACTTCCCTTCACCATTGGATCATACAAGTTCACCAAATTCAAAGGGGCTGAGAATTTTGTAAAGGAATTAGAGGCCTATCACTTTGGGGAAAATATATTCATAAGAAATGATAGTTTATGAAAGGTAGCTAAGCATTGAATATCATGCAGAATCAATTTCGAGTATTCTGATCACTTCTTGAAAGATGAGGAAGTGTGTAGGAGGGAGAAAAACATAGTAGATTTCAATAAAAGGTTTGGCAGGAAAATAGAGGCAAGATTAAGTCAAACAAAAGAAGCCTCGAAAGAGTCATAACAAAATAAATCCAATGAGGAAAATCTAACATCAGAAAAGGAAAAGACTCGATGCAAGAGGAAAATCTAGTGAAGGAAAATGCGAAGAAATTGCAAGAAGAAGTGATAGAAAAGAAAATACAAGAAGAGAAACTTGCTAAGCACGAAGAAGAAAAAGGACAAAGAGAGCAGGAAGTAGAAGAAGCAAAAAGAAAAGAACAAGATGAAGCCAATAAAAATATGAAGATGAAGAAAGGATCAAGAAAGTTGTGGAAGAGAAGAATTTTCAAGAAAGCAATAAGAATCAACAAAAAATGGACATAGACAATCCTATTGATCCTAATCCAGAAATACCTCTTACTGGAGATCACCTTGCATTGGCTGAGCTCGGACTCACGCCATTCACGCCTTCAAAACATTAATCCATAGCTAAACTTGACACTATTGTCTTCAATCCAAAGAGCAATACCATCTCGAAGAGAACTGAGGAGAGATTGAAGATTCGTAATTCATAGGATTAAGAGGAGAATGTGTGGGTATATAGTAAGTGAAATTTTTGGGGTGTGTGTAGAAGATGGAAAATGAATAATATTGAAGAGTAATTTAGGGTTGTAGAGTGAAGAAAAAGGACGAGGATAAATATATCTATGTTACATGTTGCATATATTGATTTCCAATTCTATATGTGTTAATATAATGGAGAACATAATGGAATAAACTTCCCAATGAATTATGTAGTAAAGAAGGAAGGCACTTGATTTCCTTTTGTGATTAGTTGAGAGGAAGAGTTCTTATATGGCTATTTGAATATTGGTGAGGTTCCTGAAGTTCCATGTGATATGATATTGATTGAGTGAAGAGTGACATACTTTGGGTTGAACGAAAAATAGAACCTAGTCGATTTACTTTGCCACTATGTCTCATAACCCAACATATGGGTGTGAGTGAATGCTTATTATTTGGAGTTGGATCACTCTCTTACAAATAGTTTGGTGGATAATCTTCTAAGGAAATATTTATATTCATTTCTATCTCTCCATGGTTATCTTCATTTTACACATCTAACCTTTATTTCTTAAATTTAGTTGAATATTTGAATTATAGTAAATTATGTATTTTAAGAATATGATTAGATTTGAATTAATATATTAATTAATTACTTTTCACATCTATTTTACATTAGAAAAATCATGGGTTCTATTGGAATCCCCACAGTGAATTACTATTCCAATGGGTAATCAAGAAATTTTTTTATTCGAGTGTTGTTCTACCCAAGGGTGGAAACTTAGGTATAATACAAGCACCAACCTATAGGGATAATTATCCATGAATGCAACCTTGAATCATGATATAAACCCTCTAGATGGAATCCTTCTCTAAGGATTCATATAAAGGGCCCAATTTTGAGGTTTTACACACTAATGAAGGGTTTCCTGAAATAAAGAATGTTTGTTGGATGAAAGAAATTGTCTTCTTCTTTTAAAGACACCACTCTAAGGAACATAGTTCATCAAGAAATCACTAAACCATGAGACACAACCTCTAGTTATAATATTTATCCTTAGTGGGTAAAGATCCTAATTTTGTTGTTTATCATAGACAAGAAGTATATCCTCATAGAAGGCATGCCTTGAGGACGGAATTCTAGGTATTGCACCTTGAATCACCCACCTCTAAAGGGAATTCAGTGTGAAGGTTGTGTCAAACATGAGACAATCCTTTTGGATAAAATCATTGGACAAGAGTGGGATAAGGGCCTAATTATAGGGTTTAATGCACACTAATAATCCCTACAAAATCATACTTTGAATATAAAATGCAATTTATTTCACCTTGAAGTACTTACCATTAAGGGACATTGACTAGGAGGTTGGACTAGGACCATAGACAAGCCTATTCGATGGAATAAATGGATTAGTGTTGAATTTTCAGAATTTACATCAATCTGATCTAGGATCTTAACTGAGAGAACAACATGTACAGCATATCTACAGCATATCAATCATGGAGACAATAATGCAAGCACACAAGAGACACAAAGATTTACTTGGGGAAAACCATAAAGGTGAAAAACCCCAATAACTTCCTCAGAGATAGATAGAGCAATGATACAACCAACCAAGAGAGATATCCATAACCTAGCAGCAATCCTCCTCCTCCATAAGTGTGCCTCTCCTCCTTGAGAGCATGTGTGAGTAGTGAGTGAGTAAATAGAGTGCCTCCCGCACTCTATTTATACTTGACTTGACTTGCCTTTTTACCTAACTCATGTAGGCTCGAACTTAACCACATAATATAATGCTGACTGGGCCGACCCCCAATAGGGTGGTCTAATAACCCTTCGACCCACATGGCTGACCCCCAATAGGGTGGTCTAATAACCCTTTGACCCACATGACTTATACAGGGCCGACCCCAAACAAGGTGGTCTAATAACCCATCAAGTATAAGTTACGACACTTACAATATAAATGACGACACTTCCGTATAGAGGAACAATAACATCTCTATAGGAATACAATATACATATATGTGAAATACATTCCGAAGTTACATATACATCAACACTCCCTCTTAACTAGGAAGGTATTTCTCAGCACAGTTCTTCTAGCACAAGTCATCTTCTCTGGATCATCGTCACTGGATAATCGTCATCGAGTCATCATCATCGTCACTGCTGCTGCTATCTCAATCATTCTCTGAATCTACTCGTCATAGGAAGTTCTACAGAGCCAGTCCTTTTTCATACTGGATGTAGGCCCACCACCTGCAGGTCTTCATCATCACTGGCCATACTGTGGAATCCTCAGGACTTTTACGTGCGTCACAAAACCTCGAAAGAGCATCCCAGGCTGTTACGAGCACACAGCTCTACCTATAGGATCTCCCAGGGCACCGAATTACATGTGACCTCACCACAAAACCTCGCAAGAGCATCTGCTAGATATCCCAGGGAACCGAATTACATGCCATAGGCAAAACCTCGAAAGACTATCTGCAGATCTCCCAGGGCACCGAATTACATGTGGTCATGGCAAAACCTCGCAAGAGCATCTTCCAGATATCCCAGGGAACCGAATTACATGCCATAGGCAAAACCTCGAAAGACCATCTGCAAATCTCCCAGGGCACCGAATTACATGCCATAGGACAAAACCTCGAAAGAGCATCTGCCAGATATCCCAGGGAACCGAATTACATGCCATAGGCAAAACCTCGAAAGACTATCTGCAGATCTCCCAGGGCACCGAATTACATGTCCTCCCAGAGCAAAACCTCGAAAGAGCATTTGCCAGATGTCCCAGGGAACCGAATTACATGCCATAGGCAAAACCTCGAAAGACCATCTGCAAATCTCCCAGGGCACCGAATTACATGCTCATCTGCACAACCTGATCCACGGCCACAGAGCATCAACCTGATACTCACCATACATCATCCTGATGTATCCATGATCATCCTGATCATCATCACTGCAACGTCCTGCTGCATGTCATCTGGAGCAACATCCTGAAGCTCGTCATCTATGATCATCCTGATCATCACTGCATCTACCTGATGCATACCAAGTATCATACATGATCCTCCTGATCATCATTGTATCCTCCTGATACAAATATATGATACATATCGCCATACATGATCCACCTGATCATCAATGCATCTACCTGATGCATACCAAGTATCTTCCTGATACATATCATCATACATGATCCTCCTGATCATCAATGTATCCACCTGATACAAATACAAATACATGATACATATCGCCATACATAATCCACCTGATCATATAATGTATCCACCTGATACATATACAGATACATGGTCCAAGCATCCAACATGATGCATAAACAATACATACACATGATCCAACTGATCATATCCTGCATCCAACATGATGCGTACATACATACATAAAATGATCCAACTGATCATGTCCAGCATCCAACATGATGCGTACATACATACATAAAATGATCCAACTGATCATATCCAGCATCCAACATGATGCATACATACATACATAAAATGATCCAACTGATCATATCAAGCAGAAACTAGAACATCATCCTGATGCTCATCATCCAGCGCTTACATCCACAGCCATGTGAAGGATCCTCCTCCCAACATGCTTGGAATGGCTTCAGCAAATGTGTCCATCACTTCTTCCCCGAAGTGTCCTCGATCTGAGGAACGCCAAGCCTCTCTCTGAAGTACTCGAACTTCACCCTGGCTAGTGGCTTCGTCAGCACATCTGCAATCTGCTCGTCCGTCGCAATATATAGGAGCTTCACAGCTCCTCTCTGCACCATATCCCTGATATAGTGATATTTGATATCTATGTGTTTCGACCTGTCATGAAACACTGGGTTCTCGGACAGCTTCACACAACTCTGGTTATCACAGAAGATACCAGTAGCCTCCAACGGGAGATCAAATAACTCAGACAGTAGCTTCCATAGCCATACTGCCTCACAACTAGCTGAACAGGCTGCAACATACTCTGCCTCAGCTGTACTCAATGCTACACAGGACTGCTTCCTGCTAAACCAAGAGATCACACCTGATCCCATACTGAAGCAACACCCATATGTGCTCTTCCTATCTGTAGCACATCCAACCCAATCTGAATCAACATAACCCTGCAGGTTAAACTTTTGATTCGCCTCATATCTGAGCCCATAATCCACTGTACCCTTCAGGTACCTCAGAACATGCTTTACAGCAACCAGGTGAACACTCCTCGGATCCGTCAGGAACTGGCTCAATGTGTTCACAGCAAAGCAAATATCTGGTCTCGTGTTTGTCAGGTACATCAAGGACCCAATAATCTGACGATACATAGAGACATCAACCAGCTCAGATGAAGCATCACATAGAAGCTTCATATTCGATGTCATAGGTGTGGCCATAGCCTTGCAGTCCATCATTCCGAACCTCTTCAGGATCTCTACTGCATACTTCCCTTGTCCAAGGAAGATTCCATCACTCTGCCACACCTCCATGCCAAAAACAAATAGTGCATCATTCCCAAGCTCTTCATCTCGAACTTGGTAGTAAGCTTCCGCTGCATGTCGGCAATCAATCTATCTTCACCTGTAACAAACAAGTTATCTGCATACAAAAGTAGTATCACTTTTATATTTCTCAATGCTGTCATCTGCAACATGCTTGATCTGATAGATCCATATGGAAGTCATAACAAACTTCCCTTCACATCTTGGGACTGCATCCCAAACATCATTCTTCATGATCGACGGATCATGGCATTCCATTTCTTCATCCCAGATCCTGGGAACTTCAATATCTTCAATAGATATCTTTGTTGCTGGAACAAATGTTGTAGTCCTTTTGTAGGAGATGGCATACGATCTTTCCTACACAACAAGTTAAATTGCATGATTAGAAAACATCTCATAGTTTTCAGAACAAATTCTTACACATAAAGAAATATGTCATACAGTCATGCAATTATCTTAGCCAATGCTTCAATACAACATTTATCCATATTTCGTAACTTTCTAGATGCCTTCCAATCTCTACCAGAACATTGTTAAGAGTGTGCACAACTCCCAACATGTCAGCAAAGAGGTTTCATTCTAGATAAGTAGCAATGGAATGTTGTACAGTGCCATAGGCCACTTACCCATGTATATTAGTAGTATACTGTTCATCAATGCAACTATACCTATCCTAAGTCTAGGAACATGAGCATATACATCATTGAACAATTTTATTTAAACAAACACATATGCAAGAAATGATAATTAAAATACTTATCTTTCTTTGTTCGTTGGGTGGACTCCCTCTGAGTCTTTGCTTCCTTGCAGAAGCTGTTGGAGTCCTAATCTGAAGTAGCTTCTTCTACACCTTTCTGTTGTGGAATGTAGAAAGATGGTCAACTCCCTCTGAATATCAGCATCCTTTCATAAACCACTGGAGTGTACTCCCTCTTGATCTTTGCTCCCTGGATTACCTGTCCTTGAACTTATATACATCCTTGGCCCTTATGCATGCTTATTAGTATCATGAATGTGTTATCCTTGTGATCTCATATAAAATCATACATTCATTAGTATACTATTAAAACACAATAATATCAAGCATGTATAGTTATGATCATTTCAAACAAAAAAATAATAAGCATTATTATTCAAGGTTTATGCAGGATTCTTATGGTTAGTCAAATCATAAGAAACATAACATATCTAAACCTATAATTACTCAAACCTATGACTCTTCAGGTTAGTTGAATCATCAATCAAGATAAGAGATATAATATGCATAAAACCTGTGATTATTCAAACCTATACCTTCATGATTCTTCTGGTTAGTCAAATCAATCAATATAAGAGACATAATTCTTTTACTTATATTCCTATTTGACCATAGGACTTTTCTGGTTAGTCATATCATCAATCAAAGTAAAAATCATAATATGCCTAAACCCATGAGTACTAACTTCAATGAATAATCATAATCAATCATGCCAAGTATACTTAAATAAAGGATCTTATCACAAGGTGAGATTCTAACTTGATATAGGAAAAACATACCTGGATTAGCATGCTAGCTAATTATGTCTAACATACTCACATGATGTCTTCTTGGTTCTCTTCAGTGACTTGTGCTAGTAACCTGCATGTCTCATAAGTTAACCATTATAAAACCAAGTTATACATACCTCGTGAATGGATCTTGTATGAGATCCATGACAATGGATGAATCTTTGTCCTCATGATATCATGATCATATGTTCTTGGACCAGAACATGATCTGTCTTTCTTGGTGTACCTTTCATGTTAGTAGACAACATAGACCTCATACAACACCATAATGCATTAGTACAATCATAAGTGTCAACACCCTAACCAATGAATATCTTCTATCATGCATTCATAATTTTGTTAAGGTGATACAACAAATCTAAAATCAAAATTGTACTAACCGTAATAACATGAAGACAAACATACCATAAACTTAATCATGGACAAATATCGAAACATACCTCGATGAGTCATACCTGTCGAGATCGCTTGTAATCTTCTAATGTAAGGCCTTATCCTCATCTCCCTCTGAGACAGGAACTTCTTCACTTATGCAGGTGATCAATCCATCTTCTTCTAGGATTAACCCAATCCTCTTGATTTGCAAGAACTGGACCTTGAGCTGGATATGGGTTTGTCAGAGAAACCCCAAAAATTCAAACTTTGAATTTCAACCTTCCGATAGGATAGGAATATGCGCCTTGATGAACTGATCAAACTGGTATATTCAGAATTTGAAAACTGCAAAGTTTCACTCCTCAATTTTGCCTTTGAAACTTCTGGATTCACTGGACGTGACCCTGAACTGGGGTTTGATGAAGCCCACTCTTTTTCCCCATCAAAATGTTTGATCCAAATCTCTAAGCTTCTATTTTTCTGAGGAGCTTCCAGCCGTGTTCACAGATTTCAAAAATTCCCATTTTTACAGAAGCCCTAATTTTCCACTTTTCTCATCAAAGTCCCGAACTAGGGTCTAATCAAGCCCGGCCTTCTGCCCAACCAAAAATTCTGATCTTGGTCTCTAAATTTCTATTTTGATGAGTAGCATCCAGCCGTGGTCTCCGATTACAAAAATTCCAACTTTCTCCAAAGCCCTAAATTCCGGAAGCCATGAATGAAGGTACCAAAAAAATAATTCTGTTTTGACAGAAATATGTACCTGATTGTTTCTGGTGTAACTCCGAAATTTTTGATCCACAGGGTCTGAAAAAGTTTCCTGAGATAGCCTGACCTGTTATCTTTCCATCCTGATAGGTCTGACCTCAATTGGATTCTCTGAGAGAGAGTTATGCCAAATGTCGCAACGTGACCTGTTTTGGGAAAATACAGGAGAGCGAACTTGTACGGCGTGCCACGTGTCACTGTTTGACCTTCGGCCTCTGAAAAAGTTGTCTGAGATAGCTCGGCCTGTTATCTTTCCATCCTGACAGGTCTGACCTCAATTGGATTCTCTGAGAGAGAGATATGCCAAGTGTCGCAATGTGACCTGTTTATGGGATAATACAGGAGAGCGAACTTGTACGGCATGCCACGTGTCACTGTTTGACCTTCGGCCTCTGAAAAAGTTTTCTGAGATAGCTCGGCCTGTGTACTACCTGTCACTTTTCACGAAATTTCATTTGGAGCTTCCTAGCCCAAGTTATGACCTTTTTCCCAAGGTCACCTGATTTTGACTCAGATCTGGAAGAGGCAGAAACCCTATATTGTACAGATCATAAATCACAAAGTACAACGAATTAGAGGTTGTCCTTTGGACACAAGATACCTGGAGATCTTAGCTTCGGCCTGTAACAATTTCAGATCCGAAAAATTCACCAAAACGGATTTATAGCGAAAGTGCTACGATGACTGGTTTTTGCTATATCAAGCCCTAGCATCGTTAGTGCAACAAGTGTCATACATGCCATATCATGCCTTCTTTCAGGCTAGCTCTGATACCATGTTGAATTTTCAGAATTTACATCAATCTGATCTAGGATCTTAACTGAGAGAACAACATGTACAGCATATCTACAGCATATCAATCATGGAGACAATAATGCAAGCACACAAGAGACACAAAGATTTACTTGGGGAAAACCATAAAGGTGAAAAACCCCAATAACTTCCTCAGAGATAGATAGAGCAATGATACAACCAACCAAGAGAGATATCCATAACCTAGCAGCAATCCTCCTCCTCCATAAGTGCGCCTCTCCTCCTTGAGAGCATGTGTGAGTAGTGAGTGAGTAAATAGAGTGCCTCCCGCACTCTATTTATACTTGACTTGACTTGCCTTTTTACCTAACTCATGTAGGCTCGAACTTAACCACATAATATAATGCTGACTGGGCCGACCCCCAATAGGGTGGTCTAATAACCCTTCGACCCACATGGCTGACCCCCAATAGGGTGGTCTAATAACCCTTTGACCCGCATGACTTATACAGGGCCGACCCCAAACAAGGTGGTCTAATAACCCATCAAGTATAAGTTACGACACTTACAATATAAATGACGACACTTCCGTATAGAGGAACAATAACATCTCTATAGGAATACAATATACATATATGTGAAATACATTCCGAAGTTACATATACATCAACAATTAGGAGTGGGATATTACAATAATTATATTGTTTGGAAAACTAGGGAAGGATACCCTCTCCTATTTCATGCTTCAATACTGAAATTTAGGGGCTTTCTTCTTAATCATCCACTTGTAAGCTAAACTAGCAATGGAGGAAACCTAGGCAATGACATAGTCCCCATCGATGGAATATTTGTCTAAGGAGTAGTATAAGCACATAATGATTAGGTTTGGTGCATAAAGGAAGGGTCCCCTCACATAAATGATGGTTTGATTCCTTAAATATTTCCTCAATTCAAGAGACAAGTCGCATGAGTGGCATATGTCCATAATTATGAGGTTGGCACAGCAAGGATGGGAAGTATATGCTAGGACATCATTAAGGGCTCAAAATATTGGGCTTAGGTGTTGAATACAATTCCAAGTCTTGTGGGAAATTCATTAAGCACTAGACCATGACACAAACCTTATACAACAAGTATTTGGCTCATGATGCTATACTATATGTATTCGAAAGATTGAAGAACTAGCATGAGTTTACTCAATGGCAACACTACAAGAAAAAGGGCATTTTAGCGTCACATTAGCACCACTATTTGTAAAGGATTTGAGAAATCCTGAATTTTCAAATAGTGGTGCAAAAGTGGTGATAATGTGGGGATACGCAAGTGGTGCTAACATTTATGGTGCAAAAGTGGTGTTTGTAAAAAGTTGTTTTTGGTGTTAAATGAATATGTGGCATTCCATGTTGTATGGTGCAAACCACCAAAACCAATCTTAGGTGGAGTGAATTTTTGTGGTGCAAAACGCCAAAACCAATCCAACATGGATTGAAGCTTTTTGGTGCAAAACACCAAAATTATTATTATTATTATTTACTATACACAAACTTGTATATGGTGCAAAGCACCATAAAATAATGAGTGGTGCAAAGCACCATAAAATAATAAATGGTGCAAGAAAAATATAAATCACATATTATATATATTTATATATAATATTCATCATACCTTATGAAAAGCACTTTCGTATTGGATAATAATTCTCAGAATTATGTGAAAATGGCCATTATGCATCGTACATCATGAATATTTATTACATTATTTTTTGGAAGGAATAGATTCACTTTTGCTTAACAAGTTCGGAAGGAGGGGAATCAATTTTGTCAAAATATTCACGTCATTTAAATATTAAGTTATGAACCATGCATATTTCAAGGAGAGTCACAAAATATGTTACATCATATGACACTAAGAAGGTGGATAACATGTGAATTCATCTTTCCCTTACTTGGGATTTTATCACGAACTACCCTTGCTGGAAAATCTAACCTATATACAAATTTCAAAACAAGGATGATTAAAGGGATATGACTTCATCCTTCCATATTTTCCATTTGCATTCAAATGTAACTGAAGCTCTAAGGAAATCCTACTATCAAATCCGTCATATGGAACTTACATTAAAATTTGTCAAAATAGATTTGGACTAATAGAGAAGCTCTCAAATGGCCATGTTCAAGACAAAATCATACTTACTACAAAGTAAGCCACTCAAAACAGGATCAGCTTTCTGCCCTTTTCTTCATGACCTTTATAGTGATCTCTCCTCCAATGTCAAACTCATGTTCCATCTCCATGAGTTTTCATTATTCTTGGTTGATCGATTCTTGGCATTCTTTTTTGAGAACTGCCAATCCTTGATATATCCAGGCCGAGATTGTGGAGGATGAGTCTCTATAACACCTGATACCATGGAAACCACTCGAGACATGGAAGGTCGTTGAGAGGGAGTTGCTTGTGTGCACAAAATACCCACCTGAACAAACCTCAACACTTCTTCTTCAGAATAGCTCAAAAGCATGCTAGTGTCCACTAAATCCAACAATCTATTCTCCTCATACAGATGCCAAGTCTGCAGTTTGCAGTTCAATGACAGATAATATTAGACATGGACATGTATTACACAGAGAGTTCTTCCTAACATCTGCAGTGCCTTGGTACATGACAAAATAATTTCAAATATTTCTGTGAGAAAGTAAATATAAACAAATCAATTATGTTTGGGATTTCAGAAGAATTCAGTGCCCAATCCAAAATATAGACCATGTCATCCGGCAAGCTCCTGTGTTGATGAGTTCTATTTCTAGCAACTTCAAGAGCGACTACTCCAAATCTGAAAACATCCGCTTTCTCAGTAAGGTGACCACGCAAAGCAATTCTGGAGCCACGTACCCACTGAAAAGTACACCTAAATTTTTGTTATCAAAATGTCATGCTTTTTCATTAGATGACTTCAAATTGACTGATATGTCTGATCAACTTGTAATAATTGTGAAGTATATTGAGTTGTACTAGCCATATATTGTTTTTCTTATGCTATTTCAATTACTACATTAACTATGACGAGAAAAAGAGGTTGAAATCTGATGTTGTACGGACTCCAAACATTGTATTAACATAATGAGAAAGGCCTTTGTATACATGGGAACATAATAACATATCCAATTCAGTAAAACACCCAAAACAAATAATCTCTGTAAGGAATAGAAAAGCGATATATATTGTCTTACATTGTTCCTGCAACTCTGGTGCTGATACTCTGGCCATCCAAGATGCCATAAATGGCTTGGACTAAAAGATCTGCTAATATGAAAATTTCTGAAACCTGTGTTGTGAACTTACAGTACTTGCAAATGCATCATGGTCCATGGCATTATATAGAACAAGTTACTTTTGTGTTCCTCAAGTTGGTTTCTATAACATAGTTAAAACGATAAGGCTTTGTCAAATAAAAACAGAAGCATACCAGCATGAGAGAGATGATTTTTATCAAAGTTCATGAGCCTAAAGTTTATAGGAACTCGATGAAAAATGTATAAGGAAATTTGGGATAAAAATGGGCATCATAATCCAATTGGAATTCGATATAAATAAGTAAAACTTGAAAACAATGTACAATGTGAAATTCAATATGCTTTCCAGCGTAGCAGCCATTTTTTCCTCTCCTTTGGAATCTGATACCTGGACATGTATTATTTTCTAAATTGGTGGCATGTACTATGTACTATATTATTTTCTAAATTGGCGACATGTACTATGTACTACAATTCCAAGTGATGTTATCCTCCAGGCTCTATCCAAGGCATTCATCCGCCTCACCTCAAAGAATTTTATACATTTTGATATGATCGTATGAATGAGGTGTTCAATCCCAATTTCTTCTTTCCAGATACAAATATCACACACCAATGTAACACACCTAATGATCTGCTAATAATATATGAAAATGCTCTTGCCATCCAAGATGGCCTAAATGGCTTGGACCAAAAGATCTGCTAATATTAAAGTTTCAGAAACATGTGATGTAAACTTACAGTATTTGCAAATGCATCAGGAAATTATATAGAACAATTTACTTTTGTGCTCGTGAAGTTGGTTCTTATAGTGATATCATTACAGAGTAATACCTGTCGATAGGCATCAAATATGCGCAATCCAAGACTTGGCCATGACTGTGTAGATGGAATTTGGATTTCCTCAAAATGGAGCTCTACCCTCTATTGTCCATTCTCAAGACCAAGGCTATAGTATCTTACCTTAATCTCGAGACACGTTTTAGTTCGAGTTGCCAGAATCTCCGCCGTTTTGGATAATCATTACACTACATTTTGAAACTCCTTTTTTACCTCCTGTAGTTGAAACGCCAGGATCAGAATTGATTTTTCTTGGTTTACCATGACCCAAACTGTAAAATTGTGATGAAAACGTGGAACAAAGTGAAACTGTGTGGAAAACGAACAAATGACAGCAAAATTCCTCAGCAGTATGCAGCAGTGAGTCCTCTTGAAGATGATTATCTCGAGCAATATGGCTTTCATGCATACTACAATAAGTCATCAAGGCAGAATTTAGACTTGCAATTACCAGACAAATATTTCCAGGAACAATGCTCCACGTTGGTTCGTCTGCATTCAAGTAAGAGGTCCAGGGTTTTTACATTTTTCATATAATTGTAGTTTAGGTTTTGGAGAAAAATTTTCACCTGCTTGAAGTATAATGAATTCAACTTATTTATATCTTTAATTATTTTTAGAAATTATGTAGAATGTTGGTGACACTTTAAACTTGAGCATTTAATGTCGGAGCTGATCGAAAATGCTCGAGTGATGAATCTTCCTTCAACAACAGTGTGAAGGGTAAAGAAATTCTCAGCTTGGGTTTCTATAAACATTCAGATTTGTCTTCTTAGACCACTAATGTCGATATTTGCATGGAAGCAAGAGGGAAGGGTAAATAAGAACAAGATATGTGCAAAGAAAGAGTCTGTGAAGATTCTATAGCAGTAGAGGATGAAGATATGGAAGCTGTGCAAGACCATATTCAGAGAATAGTAAGTGATGAAGATGAATACGAGGAATTTGTTCTAAAGATTATACACATGAAAACCAGGTTTGGTAATCTAGTGTTTATTTTGTCTTGTATAAAATCTCATAATTTGTGTTTTAGTTTATCAGTAACTCAGCCTTTGCACATATTTGTGATGTGCTTAATATTTAAGGATTCCTGATTCTTGAAGACCTTAATTTTTCCTCTTATATTTGTTGAGATAAATTCTGTGATAGCTGGGCGATATCACGTTAGTGAATACCTAGGGTCAGCTGCACTCAGAAAAGTTATTCAGGCACATGATCTCCATATAGGAATGGACGTTTGTATGAAAATAATTAAAAAAAAAGAAATTTTTTTTTATATGAGCCTGGATGAGATCAAACTTCTTAAGTATGTAAATACGCATGATCCTAAAGATTGATAATTCGTCGACCTCACTAGTGAACCAGAACCAAGGCCCCATTGTTTACTGTTAAGGTTTTTGTTTCTTTCATTGTTTACTGTTAAGGCTTTTGTTTGTTTCACTTGCTGTTGTGTATAGTACAATTAAGAAGTGCAACTTCATGGAAACCAGTTTGCCATCACCCATTATAGGAAAAATAATTCGAAACATTAAATAGACCTACAGGTCAATGGAAATTACACTAAACCTTGGAGTCACATTACTTGGCAGTAGAATATGGAATCTTGATTATTATGGCAATTTGGATGTACACTCCTAGAAAGAGATTATCTGCTGTGCTATATGCAAAAGAAGAAACAAATAAAGTAGATGGAATCTTGAATGTTATGGCAATTTGGCTGTACACTCCTAGATAGATATTATCTACTGTGTTATCTATATACAAAAGAATAAATAAATAAAAAAGACATTAAGACAAATTTGAAACCCAATTAATTGATTTTATAAAACTAACCTCAATACATGTTGATGTGAACTCTATTGTCACTGCTCAGAGAACCTCCGAATATAAACTAACCTCACTACATGTTTTTTTCAACTCTGTGTTGAAATTGGATTGTCACTGCTCGGAAAACCTCGGAATATAGATTTTATCTGAGCACAAAACACTACTATGGCGTGTCAAATGCTACATGTGGTTCGTCTGGACCTTATTTATTGATATATAACATTTGTGAATTATCAGTAATATCTATGGTATTTCTTTGTGGCCACATAAAAACACTAGGAATGCACTTCTTGACACTATGGTGAAGTTCGTGGAACCCATCAAAGAATAGTTGTGCAGATTCTTAGCAACCCAGATTTTCATGAGGTATGAAATCTGCAACTTTTACCACTCTTATGGCGTAAGTTAAATATATATATATATATATTTTTCTGAGATATGCAGCTAAGTAGGTAGCTGCAACTTCAAATAATAAACCATGTTTGACATGGTTTATCTCAGAACCTGTATTAGCTGAGAACTTTCAAGAACCTGAAAATGAAAATATGAAGCTTTCTTATGGTAGCAAATTCATGAAAAGTATATTAATGTCAATATTTTCAATAGTGGGATTCATAACAGTTTCATCCATGATTCGCAATGAATTCTCATTTTGAGACTGCTCTTGGCCTGCCTGGATTAGCTTCATGCTATCACTCGAAAGTAATAGTCCGTTATGTGAATTAGCTTCCCACATTGAATTTTCCATCGAGCACACATTGAATTATCGCGTTTGGGGTAACTCGTGCTCTCAATCTGTTTTGTAAATGCAGCCATTGCTATCATTGAAACTAGGAAGTATGCTCACAGAAGTACGTTGTAGATCTATCCCTCTAGTAATCGGCCTCGTCTTGTATTAACGTTTGGTATTTTGTAAAGTCAAGTCAAGCTAAGCTTTCTATCACCCAGTTGATGAGCTTTGAAGATATTTGTCTCTAAAGAGCATAAAATTCTGTATTGGTGACAGTTATTGTGAGAAATTATATCGACTATCAAAATCTTAAAGAATCATCATTTGTAAGGTATAATCGTTAATTCTTAGATCCTGGCAACAAATAGATCAAATTCGGTGGTCTTCTACAACATATTTGTAGTAGACTATTTAATTGATAGCACCAACTAGTTATAGATAATATAACGAACTTCTATTCTATGATTTGATATTAATTTCAACTGTGAAAAAAGTGTGAAAGTGCTTAACATGGTCAGTATTTGGTTTCATATTTTGGCATTGCCCTTCTACCTATATTGTTTCTCGAGAGCCGATATGATCTCCCTCTCGATCAGTGCATCACACATAAAAGTAATAATGGTTAAATTTTGATCTCCCTCTCATTAGTTCATCACACAAATTTCCTTAAAATAAAATCAATCTTTCCTTAACAATTTAATAACCCAATACCTCACCGATTAACACTTTTCAACCTGCAAAATGTTTTCAGTAAAGCATTATATTTGAATCTTACCTATATACAACATCCAGGGAACCCTATGAATATGATTCTATTAGAATCCTATGAAGCTGATTGTAAATTAAGGGCCACCTGGAACCCAATATGTAATCAGTGATTTAAATTCTCTGGTGGACGTGCCACTTTTGAAAAAAAAAGGCTTGAACGAAATACTTGTTAAATGATATTTCAACAAATGATTGATACGAACTGTAGTTATAGGCTAAGAAAGATGGCTCTTAGAAATAACAATATGATTATTGCTTTTAATTTTTTTTTGCAGTTGCCGCCTCTGGATCATGGGATCAGAATCACCATGGGAACCCAAGGTGAGTAGTCCATTGTGTTGCTCATCATGTTGTTGTTCGCTTATAAAAATGTTCTTTTAAATTTTTTGTAATATTTTTATAGTTGAGTGATTGTGCATATCTCCAGAAACCATAAACTTTAGCAGTCACATCCAAGACACTAGGGGATATCGACGCCAGGAAAATCCATAAGATAAAAGAATATACGATTTATGTTTTGATAGAAACTCAGGTAGTGAGTATAGAGACAAAGGAGAAAGACGTGTTGTTGTATATATTGATGGATTTTGATTTGCTCCTTGTACAAATCCTTGTATCTGAGAGGTTTGTTCAGCATAGGAAGGCACCTTGAAGAGGTAAATCAATAGATGTTGAATCGAATGCATTTTACACATCTGCGTGCAATATTCCACTTGCAATCTTCCTCACGGTTCAAGGGAGAAAGGAGCAACCCTCTCAACAGGATCCCAATTTTTTTTTTCCTGCAAACCCTGACTCCTCCTTAATTGCATGCCTGATACACGCCATTCTGTTCGCGCATGAGCCAGAAGAGGAGGAGTCTTTGGACAAGACTAGACTCCCCATAAAGGATGGTTCCAGGAGTCCGCGTGAAGCCAGGTGCTGCAAGGATGTCCTGCATGCTTCCACGCCATCCCAACGATTGCCTTCCCAATACTTTTTAAATTCAAGTGAGTGGAGCTTAAATTCGAGTGAATGCAGCTGCAATTTGAGATTTTAATAATTAAATCGAAGAAAGGGGAAATAAAAGGGGATTTATTTCCACACAGAATCTTCGCTTCAGATAAATTCGGCACTTGAATGAGCATAACGTTGAAAATACTGGGAAGAAGAAGCAATTGATCTCACAGAGTGTCATGGAATGAAGGAGATTTGCGATTTCCCACAGTGGGAGACAATTTTTGGAGCTCTGTCAGTATCTAGACTGCATGGGAATCATCATCAAAACCAAAAGATATATATACAAAACTATGAAAACCCTAGCGGGAGGGTCAAATACAACACTTTAACTAATCACCATGGAACCCTCAACTTCAGGACCTAGATGGCGTGATCAACAAGTGATTATGTAGAGATAAAACAAGTGACCCAGTGTTATATTACAGGTCTGTAGCACTGTAGCGTTTGATCAGCACTGGTTAAAGATCTGGAGTATTCATATCCTCGATTGATAAATAATTATTTCAGTTTAGAATATGTTGCAGCTCCCAAAAGGTCTAGACTAGGGATGACGTTACAGCCACAATAAACATATATGCACCTTCTAAATATCAAAACCCAACAGAAGATTTCATTTGTTAAACCATTATGAAACCCATTTAAGAAGGTCCAGTAAAAGGGCCATCGCTCAGTTCTTAATAAAAGGAGTGTTACAGTGCAATGAACATAAAACCCTAAAACAACCACCCTTTATCATTCAAGCTGGAAGGGGTCTTCACCACACACGAATAAGGAGAGGTTGAGAGATATTTTATTTTAACATACCTGGAGAAGCTATTTTAATCCCCTATAGGAGCAACTTGAAGAACGCAGAAGGGTAGTCACCATTGCACATGTTAACACCCAACAGACAGGGGTTAACAAAATTGTTTGCATAAATAAATAAATAAATGGATTAACAATATGCTCAAATAAACCAAACCAGTTAAAAGTGATAATAGGAAATGGGGATTACCACAAACTATATGGGAAAAAAAACAAGATAGTTACGAGCGAACTCGAGCCGAGATCTCGACTTGAAAAAATTTTCAAGACATGTTTCCTGTACAACCAGGATAGAAACATAATTAGACTTTAGGTAAACTTAGCGATTCCAGGCAAACAATATAAGAAAATTACTATAGAAGCCTAAGCCTCATCCTGTAAATTGGAGCCGAGAGCTGAATGTTTGAAACAAAGGGCGTCCAATGGGAAGGTGAAACCATAAAAATTACCCACCAAGAAGTCATTCCAGGAATGGATGCGAGGGTCAATATCCCAGAAGAAAAGCACTCTCATGAACAAAACCTCACAGAAGAGGAACCCGCGAAAATATAAAATGTAGTCGAAATCAATACTACATTCCCAGTTTCACCAAAGTCAAGGCTTAGTAAATGAAGGTGTATGAAAATGTACAACTAGCTTCCTAGTAACCAAGTTTCCACAAATGGATAGACTTTCTTAATTTCAGGTACCAAGTTTCCATGTGACTGAGCAATGCTGCATTTAAGATCACAAATGTAGTGTACAATTTCAATTATACTTATGTATTTGAGACAATGAAATACATATATAACCTAAGTCATATAATATCCACAATTTATGCCAAATATGTTAGTGAACAAGATATCATGTGAACATTATGTTACATATAATATTTACCTTGGAAAATTATTTATCATATGCCTAGGATAGTTCATAAACATGTTGTATACTATATGTGTAATGTGTTGCACCCTAATGTTTGAACAAGAGATCGGGTCTAACCTTGTTTTAAATAAGCATTGAACATAATTATGCTTTCACCACCATGCTTTTGAACTTCTAGATGCTTTTTACATAGGGACTCAACCTTCATCCTGTACATTTATTAAACAACATGGAGATGTCAAATAGTACATCAAGCTTTGTAAGACCACAAGATGAACCTATGCATGGACATGAAGGTGCAAACTATTACCAGTGCTACAAGTAACTAAGGCAGTGCAACATTTATCTAGATATGTGTATTCATACAAAACTATGGTGCAAGTATGATGTAAGACCATATAATTGTCCAATGTTATAAACATCATAGAACAACACAAATGTATATGGTGCCATTATTGTGTAAAAATATAAAATAACGTAGGTGGGTTAAGAGAGTTCTGCTAGTAAGTTCTACTAATAAGAAATCAAACAAACTTGTAATGGCATATTCACAATTCATAAAAAGAAAAGAACTACCATGCAATTGATTACTACATACAAAGGATGAAACACCTTAGTAGGCAAGTCTATGTAAAAATAGTAATCTAGGTAATATTTACACTATTATTAAAAAAATAATGTTAATATTTTAAGTGATTTTATAGGCACAAGTCATAATATAAATGATGCTCAAGTGATAAAAATGGATCCAAACACGAAGGAGGAGGAGTGTTGTTCCTATGAGAGTATTCATATTTTTGTTGCAAGGAATGAAAACTACCATCTTGGAAAATCTAGAATCACAATTAGAAATTAGTATCATTGGTAGTGAGAATGGCTCCAAACATGATACAAGAATATTGTTGCATCTATATGAGAATTAATAGTGAAAGTGAAATTTGGAGTTACAATCAAAAGAAACAGTCAATGGTGATTAAAAAATGGCTTCAACTTATTGGAAGAAAAGTGTTGCTTCTATTACAATCACTAATATTTCTATTGCATGGTATGGAAATTTCCATTTGGGAAAATATCCATAATATGGTCACAACAGTACAATCATGTTTCATTGGACTGGTTAGAGATCACTAATGAAATTGATGGAAATGGATTCAAAAGTCCTAAAGGGAAATGGAATTGTTGATACAACTCAAGTTTTGTTTTATTGAGTTTACTTTCACTAATATATTGCTTTCCTTGATCATGGCCCTCAAGCCCTAGGACCTTCCCTTAGGACCTAGGGCCCAAGTTTCATCCTTAACAATTTCTATATCCTGAGATATAAGTTTGGTTCTCCAAACCGGCAAAAAATGTCTATATCCCCACTATAAGCTCAATATTCCCCATATAGGTGTGTGTAGTGGTATAAGGTCTCATTCATAATCATTGAGTCCTCAAACTTACCTTTAGGGACTAAGTCTTGGGTCTCTTCCCCCAACCATATACATGGCCTTAAGACCAGTCCTTGATGTAAAAAACCTCCTAATTGTTTTTTAATATGCTCATATGGAGGTCATATATCCCCTCAAGATATCATGTGTTGAGACTTAAGTCTCCTCCACTAAACATGTCCAAGGCCCCAATGCCTTTTTTGGGGTATCCATGGCATTATGTATCTAGGTCTTGTGGCCTTAGGGATTTCAACATGGTCAGTGGAAAATATCTTTTCCTCCACCAAGCACATAATAACATTAGTATCCTCAATCATTGGCCAATGATACCCTCAAGTGGCCATGTAAGGTTGGTTGAGGTGATCGTATTAGCCTTGGATGGCTAGAAGATTCCATTAGTGCCATAGGTTTATGTCTCCTACCTTGAGCATGTCCAAGGCCTAAATACCCCAAGCCCCCAAGACATGGATACAGAGTGGCACAAATATCCATGAAAGGTCATGCATGGTGATTCAGGAAATGTCTATTGCTCTATATGCCTCAATGGTTTATTTAGGGTCAAAGGCATGGTCATTTTCCTTGAAACATCATTCACAATTCCCTAAGACATGTAGATACTACTTGAAAATACCTATTGGAAATGGCATAATAAATCATAGGTCAACGATACCCTGAAGAGGGAATGCGTGGTTGGTGGAGGCAATCTTCTTATCCCTATATGGATAGAATATTCCTTTAGAGCTCAAGATTCAAGTCTCATACACTGGCTATGTCCAAGGCCCCAAGGCCACATGACCTACATACATAGTTCCATACATACTTCTCCAAAGTCATTCATGGTACTTTTAGGTAGTGGTCATATCTCTATATTCCTTAATGATTGCTTGATGGCCAAAGGCACGGTCTTCTTCCCTGGAAAATCCCCGAGACATGTACATATTAATCAAAACCACCTAATGGTAACAACATATTCAATAGTAACTAGTTATACCATTGGGAGGTTGTGTGTAGTTGGTGGTAGCAAACTTATTATCCCTAGATGAAAAGAAGCTTCCTTTAAGGGTGAATGTTCAAGTCTATTCCACTAACCATGTCAAATTGTTCATGACTCTAGATGCCTAAATGATTTATTTAGGGCTAAAGGCATGGTCTTTTTCCCTATAGCACCATTTTGAAGGCCCTAAGACACATACATACTTCTCAAATCCACCTTATAGCATCAACATCCTCACTCATAGGTTAATGATACCCTAAGAAGGCCATGTATGGTTGTTATAAGCAACCTTCTTAGCCCTAGATGGATAAAATTTTCCTTTATGGCCTGATGTTTAGGTCCCATCCCATGACCATGATGATGCTCCCATGTCCCCAATAGTTGGATACATAGTGTCGCGGTTACCCCTACAAATTCATGCGTGGTGGTTTGAATATTGTTTCATGGCTCTTAATGCCTCAATGGTTTCTTTAGGGCCAAGGGCATGGTATTTCTCCCTAGAATGTCATTCCCAAGGCCTTGAGACACATACACATTTTTTAAAACCACCTCATGGCACCGATATAATCAGTCATATGCCAATGAAACCCTAAGGAGGCCATGTGTGGTTGGTGTAGGAAACATTCTTAGCCTTGGATGGACAAAAAATTTCTTTAGGGCCTAAGGTTTAGGTCTCTTCCATTGAGCATGTCCAAGACACCAAGGCCCTAGGACCTAAATGCATAGAACCATAAATATGGTTGCAAAGTTATGCATGGTGATTTGAGACCTTCTTCATGGATCTAGATGCCTCAATGGTTTTTTTAGGGAAACATTTGTGGTCTTATTTCATAGAGAATGATTCCCAAATCCCTTAGACACATACATTCTTCTCAAAACCACCTAAAATCATTAATATTCTCAATCATGGGCCAATGATACCTCAAGAGGCCATGTGTGGTTGGTGGAGGCAATAATTCTATCCTTGGATGGCTAAAAGATTATTTTTGGGCCAAATATTCAAGTCTCCCCCCCCTACCATGTCCAAGGCCCTAAGGCCCCAAGGCATGTATGTACATTGTGACACAAATATCTCTACGAAGTCATGCATGGTGCTTAGAGGCATTACTCCATGGATACAAGACCTCAAGAGACAAATTGTTATTGGTGGAGGAAACCTTCTTAGCCCTAGATGGTTAGAAGATTCTTTTAGGGCTTGAGTTGCAGGTCTCCTCTATTAGCATGTCTAGGATCCTAAGACCACAAGACCTAGATACATAGCATAATGGATACCCATGCAAAGTCATGTGTAGTTATTTGAGGCATTGTGCATGGATTTATATGCCTGAATGGTTTCTTTAGAGCCAAAGGTATGGTCTTCATCCCTATAATTCCATTCCAAAGGCTCTAGGAATGGAACCAACATCCTGAATCATATGCCAATGATACCTTCAATAAGCCATGTGTGTTGAGTGGAGGAAACCTACTTAGTTCTAGATTCCTAGAAAATTCCTTTAGAGCCTAAGGTTTAGGTCTCCTCCACTAACCATGTCCAAGGCCCTAAGGTCACAAGATCCAAATACATAGAACTATAGATACCACTCCAAAGTTGTGCATGGTGGTTTGAGGAAATGTTGGTGGCTTTGAATGCCTCGAAATTTTCTTTAGGGCCAAAGGCATGGTCTTCTTCCCTAGAACATCATTCCCAAGGCCCTAACACACTATATGATACTCAAAACAACTTGTTGTCACCAACATCATAAATCATAGGCTAATAATACACTCAAGTGGCCATGTACAGTTGGTGGAGACCACCTCCTTAACCTTAGATGGTTAAAATATTCCTTTTGGGATTGAGGATCAAGTGTCATCTACTGACCATGTCCAATTCCCAATGAAAAAAAACCTAGATACATAGTGCCATGGATACCCCTACGAAGTTATGCATGATTCCTTAACACATTGTTCATGTCTCTAAATGCCATAAGCATTAATTTAGGGCCAAACACATAGTCTTCTTCCTTAGAATATCATTCCCAATGCCTTGAAACAAGTAGATATTACTCAAAATATCTAATCGTACTAAGATCCTCAATCATAATCCAATGCTACCTTTAAGAGGCTATGTGTGGTTGCTTGAGGTATCCTTCTTATCCTTGGATGGATAGAAGATTCCTTAAGACCCTGAGGTTCAGGTCCCCTCCCTTGACCATGTCCAATGCCGCAAGTCCTAATGACCTGGATGCATAGTGCCATCAATACCTTCTGAATCCATGTGTGGTGCTTTTTGGCATTATGTATGGCTTTGTATGCCTAAATGGTTTCTTTAGGACCAAAGGCATGGTCCTATTCTATAGAGTGTCATTCCCAAGGCCCCAAGACATGTGTCTAATGCTCAAAACCAACTATTGGCATTAAAATCACTAATCATAGACCAAATATACCCTCAAGAGGCCATCTGTGGTTGGTGAAGGCATCCTTGTTTGACACAGATGGCTAGAAGCTTCCTTTAGGGCCCTATTGTTAAGTCTGTTTCATTGACCATGTCGAATGCCCTAAGGCCACAAGACCTAGATACATAATTCCATGGATATCCCTACAAAGTCATGTGTGGTTCTTTGAGGCATTGTTCATGGTTGGGGAATCCTCAATTATTTCTTTAGTGCTAAATGCATGTTATTCCTCCCTAGAACTTCATTCCCAACACCCTGAGACATGTACATACTCCTCAAAACACGCTAATGTCACTAACATCCTCATTCATAGGCCAATGACCCTTGAAAGGCGATGTGTTGTTGGTGGATAGAACCTTCTTATCTCTAGATGGCTAGAAGATTACATTAGAGCTTGAGTTGCATGCCTCCTCCCATGACCATTTCCAATCCCCCAAGTCCCCAAGACTTGGATACATGGTGCCATGGATACCCTTGCAAAGTCATGCATGGTGCTTTAAGGCATTGTTCATGGTTTTGGATTCCTTAATGGTTTCTTTAGGGCCAAATGAATGGTCTTTCCCCTAGAATGTCATTCCCAAGGCATCGAGACACATACATATTTTCAAACCCACCTACTGGATCGCTAGAAGATTCCTTTTGTGGTCGATATTTAGGTCTCCTCCATTGATCTTATCTAAGGATAAAAGTCTAGGAGACCTAGATACATAGTGTCTCAATGGATTTGGATGGCTTAATGGTTTCTTTAGGGATAAATTCATGGTCATATTCTATGTAATATCATTACGAAGGCCTTGGGACACCTACATAAGGCTCTTGCTTTACTTTTATGACTCCAATAAAGGACTTGAGATCCATCCCTCGATGAAAAAACTCTTGATTATGCTCATATCCAACTATTATGTGAAATATCAACTTTAAATGGTGTATGTTATGGTTCATGGTCTTGATCATTGCCCATTACCTCAATAATATATGTCAGGGTATAATTCTTTCAATTTCTTCCCCAACTATTTACTCAGGCCCATCGCTAGTACACAAAACCACATATTTCCACCCATATCCACTTTGAGAATAATGATATCTTATACATTGCATGATCTGCTAAGTGATAGTTTGAGTCATTTCTATTAGCCCGATATGCCTAAAACCATCCTTTAGGGCCTAGTTCCTATAATTTCTCTCATGACTATGTCTAAGGTTTGCATACCTAGTGTTACTTATATGAATGCTCAGATGCCAAGGATAGCATTTGGAGTTTATGGGTGAGGTTTAAAGCTTCCCTTAGGGTTTAAGGCTCAAGTTTCCTCCTATGACATTATAGAAAAACCTAAGACCCGTGCATACTAGCAAAAAACTCATAATGGTGTTAATTTCCTTACTTAGAGGTAAATAATAACCCAATATGTCATGTGTAGTGCTTTGAGTTGTTGTATTTTTCCTTGGATGCACAAAATATTTTACTAGGGAATAAGGCCTCAGTTTCCTCTCTCAAACATGTTAAGGGCCTAAACACCCATATATAGTGCTTAAAAACAACCTCTTATTTACATTAATACCCCCAATATCAAGCCAAGGATACCCTTAGGAGGCATTATGTGGTGTTTCAAGGTATACTTGTTAATCTTATATGCTTGGATATTTCCTCTAAGGTCCAAGGCATGGGGTTCCTTCCTTAATCTGCCCTAAAGACTTATACCTAGTTTTAGTTCCTCCAACTCCACCCATTATCCCTATTATAAGGTCATATATATTCTCAAAAAGTCACTTGTGTTAGTGTGACAAATCATTATTATCCCTACATGCCTATAAGTATAATTTAGGCTAAGGCCTAGGTTTCTTCTCTTAACTAGGTCGAGGGCCGATAGACCTATTACTAGTGATCAAAACCTTATAATGCAATCAATATCCACACATAGATGTTAAGAATATTCCTAGGAATGTATGTGTGTGGACTATATTTCTTGGTCCTAGATTCCTAAAAGATTCATTTAGGGCCCAAGGAAGAGGTTTACTCCCTCGAACATCTCCAAGGATTTGAGACCCATGCCTTGTGCACAAATCCTAGTAATGATATTAATATCCATTATAAAATTTAATAATATCAATAAAAATATGCCTTGTCAAATAATGAAATCTCAATTCAAATAATTTTTATTTTTTTTTGACAAAAACGGTTAAGATTTATATTAAAGATCTATGGCAGAGCCACCCAAAGTTTTACAAGCCAAAATTATAGCAATTCTATCAGCCATGCTACCCATAATTACATATGCCTGTAACTGATCAGGACTTTTTTAGAAAAAACAGAAAACAGAAGTTGATAACAAACAGAGACCAGATAAACAAAGAGAACCTAGCAATTAACGGTGACGAGCCCCAGTAGACAGGCTTGCCTTTGACGGGTTCTTGCTCGAGCTTGGATTCCCAGTTCCACGGTAGTTCTCCATCGCAAGCTCCAAATTCTGCAGCCTTTGGTCTAGGTTCTCTATGGCGGCCATGATTTTCATCTCCAAGGTCTCCAGAGCTAGCTCAAACTCTTCGCGATTGCTTCTGACTTCTTCATCCAGCCTATCCAGTCGTCTTCCTCCTTGAGCGTCCATACGATTCATAAAATCTCCCTGCCTTCTGACTCGACGACGGAGCACTCGAATTTCCGCCTCCAATTCCAACAATGGGTCAGGGGAATATGCAGCCGAGTCTTCTGTATCTGCCATGATAAGCTGGGGCCAAATGCCAACCGGATAACACAAATTAGCAGCGTGTAGAATTAGCTTCCTCCTTCCTATAGAGTCTAAAGCCAGGGTGGTAAGTCGATTTGAGCCGGAGCAGGGGAAGTTGCCGTTCTTAAATCTGATGTCCACTCCATAACATGAATTCGGCATCATTGCCATTAACTCGTCACATGTTCCTGTATCCTTCAGCCAATTTCGGCTGGATCCTTTACCCAGATTCGTACCATCTCTTAAATAACGACTCGTACTTCTGAGATCAGTTAACTCCGGAGAATCCTGCACCAGCATGATATCATAATTAAAACTGGCCTTGAAATCCCCTGTGGCAATGGCGTGCAGTCTGAGCTGGGCTGAGGAGAGCAAATCCCCTCGTATGGAGACGTCCAGGTGATAGAAAGGAGGCGAGCATATCTTTCTCCATTGAATGCCATGATCCCTGGTACGGCGACTGGTACGAGCCATCGTCAGGTTAGTCGAGGATGTCGTCACCCATGCTGAAGAGGAGCGAGCGTTGGTGAGTGGGAGATAACGGGAGCTGGAGAGGAGGAAGATGTCCTCGTGTGGGGACACATCGCACTCCCACATGGAGTCCATCCGTCGACGAAGGCGCCAGGTGCTCAATGCCCGAAGCCTGCAGCCCTCACGTGTTTTAGTATTTCCTTGCCAAATGCCCATGGAAAGGTTGTTCGGGGACGAGTCTAAAGAGTTACGGGATGGGGACCCTATTGATTCCTTCATTAACTTTAAGAAATCCTTTCCGTAGATTAATTGCTTCATTAGCTGCTTTGTCAGCCTGTTCATTATTCTTCCGCAGGACGTGGAAAAATTCGATGTCCTGGAAGAGAGGTATTAGCTGAGCAATTCTTTGGAGAACCTGACGAAGTCGCATGGATGCAGGTAAATTCATAGTGTTTATGCATTGGATAATCATCGTGGAGTCCCCTACAACAGTTGCTTGTTGTGCGCCATGTAGAAGAGCTTGGTTTAGGCCTTGCCAAAGGGCCAGGGCTTCCGCCATGTTGTTGGATTCCACTCCTAAATTCCAGGAATAGGTGAATATCAGTTGTCCGTCGGGGCTAATGAGAACCCCTCCCCCTCCTGCCTCCCCTTCAATTCAAATAATTTTTATTAATATTTTATAACAGTAATAAATTAAAAATGGTTGTATTTAATTTTTTGTCAAATTTAAGAATCATGGGTATTTATTTGCTTGAATAAAATTGAAAATGAATAGTCGACTTGAGCTATTTAGAAAATAATTATTTGTGTACTTGTTGTGTTTGTTGTGCAACACCTCATAAATGAACCATGTGAGCTTGTTGGTTTAAATAGTGATAAAAACAAATAATTGAATTTGTTGTGATTGTGGTTTAAAACCTCATAAATTAATCGTGGGCATTTATTTGAATGAAAATAATTGAATTAAGTTATCACAAAATAATTATTTGTAATGTTATTGTATTTATGGTGCAAATCATCATAATTAAATAATTTGTGTACATGTCCATGTGACAAATATGAGCTTAACCCCACTATATGGTACAACACAACATTTATTTATGCTTAGGATTCCTTTAGGCTAAGGCCTATGATTGTTCGTTCAACAATGTTGAGGGCCATTGGACATATCCCTAGTGATTAAAAACTTATAATAGTGTGAATGACCATACGTAGAGGCTAAGAATACTCTTAGGAATATGTGTGGGGACCTTTGTGGTGTCTTTCTTGGTCCTAGATTCCTAAAAGCTTCTTTTAGGGCCTTAGCTAGAGGTTTTCTCCATTGATCATATAGATGGATCTAAGACCCATGTCTTGTGTTAAAAACCTAATAATAATACTAATTTCCATAATAAAAATTAAGAAGATAAAAATATCTCAAATGAATAATCAAATTTATATTCAAAATTTTTTATTACAACTTTATAATAGTAATAAATTAAAAATTCTTGTTTTTATTTATTTGTCGATTGTATTTATATGTTTAAATAATATAAAAAATGAATAAATGAATTGAGCTATTCTCTAAATATTATTTTTGAACTTGTTGTGCTTGTGGTGTAAACCTCCTAAATGAATTAAGTGAATTTCTTTGCTAAAATATTTAAGGTGAATTTATTTGCTTAAATATTCTAAATATAAATATTTGAACTTCTTGTAAGTATGGTGCAAAAACTCATAAATTAATCTTCGATCATTTATTTTAATTGATGAAAAAATAAATAAATATTGAATTGAGTTATTTTCAAAATGATTATTTGTGAATTTGTTTATGGTGCAAATCCACATAATTAAATCCTACATGTATATGTCCATGTGGAAAATAATAGCTTAGCACCACTTTATGGTACTTGCCAATATGGCATTTCTCATAAAGGTAAAATTCAATTTCCAATAATATTAACTAATATAACACCATATTAATACCACAAAATATGAGTGGTGCTAATACCAACAATTTAACACCACAAAATATAAATGGTGCTAATAACACCACTTTAACACCACATAAATGTAAGTGGTGCAAATACCACCACATTTACACCACAAACTATAAGGGGTGCTAAAAGATGGATTTTCTTGTTGTGCAAGGCATGCTTCAAGGGAAAAAATAATAGCAAGTTGAGGTCATAAATGTCATTTTTATGGTTAAAGGAAAATGCACATGGCCCTAGATCATTACAAAAACCCTTAATAAGTAATATTTGGACAGCATATGGAATATGCATTGGATTTCAATGATGGAGAGATCACAAGTGTGTGTCTTTTATCAAGACAATGTTCAAAGTTAAAAATTATGGTTTGAGACCCCATAGACTTATTCCAAAATTAGCTGGACATGTCTCACCTGTCAAGTCCCCTCCCATCAAACAGAGCGAGGGAGAGAACATGACACTAAATTCGTGCATCTAGACCCATATCCATTAAGTAAAATTCACTGATAATAAAAGACATGTCCATATGCATATAGTAATTAAACACAACGGAATTAAAATCATGTTAATATCTAACATACATTCAGCATTTTCATGATAGCCATTAAATAAAGACATTGCAGAATTATAAAAGAGAGTACTTATCTTGAAACAAAGTAGTCTCGAGCAACTGGCTATGCAACTACAATGTTCCACCCAACCATAGGCCAATTATGCTCGTCAATCTCTCAGCACAATTGCTACCCTCGATTTGGGCATGATTTCTACAGGGAAAAGGGAACAACGGACTCACTCATAGCCAAAATACACCAAAATCAGCCAAGCCAATCCACAGTTGGGTTTATTAGGCTGCTAAGGCAATGGAAATGAATAATTGCTAAGATAGTGAGCTCAACCATAGAGCTATGGATACCTCTACAAGATCTATCCAGCTTGGTTCCCCACAATTCCTACACACCTATCTCAAGGAAGTATTCCCTTCACTACTACACAGTCCCTTAGGCCATACCTTCCAATTCAATGTTGTTCAAGGTGTGCATAGAAGAGTAGCCAACCCTTTTGATATTCTTGAGAGGTTACCTCCTCACTAGGTTTATTAAGCCAATTCTGTCCACTTCCACTCCAGTTTCTTGCTCACAAGTTCAAACCAAAACAGAGATGCACATAACAGCAAAAGTGCAAGTGTTGGGCATTAAGGGAAACGTTTTTACAGTAGGATGTCGAAAAAGGGGTTTCCATTAGCTTAAAAAAAATGTGGGGCAACAAAAAACGAAATGGAAATTGGGGAATCAACCCTGGGAGAGCAAAATCGTTTCCAAAAAACGTTTATGGGCATTCAAGGGACACAAACGGCCTTCATAAACCCCAAAATCGTGGCTCCCTTCCTCCCAGCCATTGTGCAATACAAAAACGAGTTCCCAAGCATGGAAAATGCAGGAAAAAGATGAAAAACGTGATGGGGAAATCCCAGCTAGTTCAGACTGCGTGAGAGAGAAAAGTCCCTCGGTGAAAGATGGCTTTGGGCACCATTTCCTGGGTGTTTTCTTGCCCAAGAAGCAAAAATACGAATTCCCAGGTTGATGGCTTGCCCATACATGAAATTGGCTGCCATACCTCTTCATTCCCAAGGAATTAACTACCTCAACCAACTCTTGGAAGAATTAAATGATTTGGTGCATAAGTCAAAATGGGTAGTTGGTGGTTTATGGGTTTTCTCATGAAATTTGGCTTAACATTATTGGCTCAAGGGTTTGAATAATTTTTCCTCCCTATTCCTTGTGAAATCATGTCCCCATCTCTTTGTTGCATTGCATAGCTAGTTGTGGGTATTTCATTAAAATTCGTATTTACATAATGTCTTAATTTACATTGTGCATGTCTAGCACAAGAACCATAGGCATCTATTTTCAATTGTCGATACATAAAATGCTAAATCGATGGCGGGGCCTTGGCCTTGAGCTCCTCACAATGATTTAATAACGATATTTACATCATTTACAATTTTAATGCAATGGGATCTAGATCGGGATATTACATCACGCCTCATAGCTTGACATGGGTTTTCTAAAATGAATATTTGTGGTAGTGTAGTAGTCACAATAGCTACCTTGCTTATGCAATTTATGCTAATTAATATGTGGTAATTATGTTGTAATATATATGCATATAGATATGTGTAATGTTGATGTAATTTTACTAGAGTTTTGTAATTGGATATAATATGTAAGCATTATATAAAGGATAGTCATTATACAATGAGTAAATATTATTTAGTCTAATAAACTTGTGATAGTTTAAGTAAAAACATAGCTAAAAATATTAAATTTAATAAAATAAAATAAATATAATTTTTATATTATTTATTATAGAATATAATTTGTTCACTATATTCCAATTATATAAACATTTATCAACATTTTATTATCATAATCATATTTATAAATGCTAATTTCATCTTTTAAACCAAGGTGCCTTGGGTAAGTCTAACTATAAATATTTGAAAAATAAATCTAGATGTAATACCAAGACATGACGCTTCAATGATGTTTGTTGCACACAAGTCAAAATTTAGGCGCATGTGATGTTATATTACTACATTCTTCAAGATCCTCATCTATTTAATGGATCAATTAATGAAATCAAAATTTGAATAAATCAATTAATTAAAAAAACATGCAAAGCCGAAATATCTTTCCCTTTTAACGGATCAATTAAAGAACGTCAAAATCACATTTCTTGGTGCTTTTTTTCATCATAAGAATCTAGAATTTGTTAAACACTTGTCATGACTTACCATGGGTTACCGTGGTCACTGGTGAACCGGTGATATAGATTTGTTGATGTGGCATTATACCGTTGGAAACGGTTTTCAATGGAGCTTTTTATAGAAAAGAATTTGGCAACTAGTCGGAGAAAGTACTTTTAATTTGTTGATCTGGGATTATACGGTTAGAAAAGGTTTTCCATGGATCTTTTTATTGAAAAGATTTCGGCTGGTATTTAAAACCACCTTGTATTCTTACGGAATATGTATTATGGCCTTCGATTCTCCCCGAATTTGTATTTTTGAAGGAGTTGCAAGGCGATAATCCGGCCAATCTTTTGACGAACTTGCAAGGAAATGGTGGTGGATCTGATCTTCGGATAATAAATTGCAAGGAGATGGCGGTGTATCTGAAATTACAAAAAGAAAAAGCATACATTGGAATTAGAATGTTTGTGACCGTTTGAAATGGATTTGTGACCGTTTGAATTGTATCGGATATAAAATATTTGAGACAGCCATCGTTCTGCTAGTTTCATCTCAGCTTCTTCTGTATTCTGCATTGCTTTCTTGGTTTTTCTTCTTTTTCTTTTTGGTTTTTACTGTCCATTTTCTGTAACCTACGTTTTGTTTGTAGCTGGTTTTCCTGGTTGATCTTTTTTCATCTGTTTTTGGTTTGCGTTTGCATAGCTTGGTCAAGTGATTTGATTTTGTAGCAGAGTATAAAAAGAGGAGTTGAAACCATTGATCTTAGAGGATAGAATTCTTTAATATGGTTTTGCAATGAGCTGCTCGGGTCATTGCATCTTTTAAATTGTTTCCCACAATGATCAGATATCGACCCATTTATTTCATATTCTGTAAGTGCCACTGGAGCAAAGGATGTTTTCCCACAGAAATAATTCTTTGATATGTCCAACTCTTCATATTAGACATGCCGAGTATAGACGTCTGCAATTCGAGAATCCTGGGGGACGGTCGGGAGCTGTGACTCTTCTTTTATATTGAAGAGTGGAATGTCCAATTCCGAATTCCAAGGGAATTGGACCAATCCTTCCTCTGTCACTTTTGTTGATACATAGTGCCTGATCGGCGATATCTCCTACGACGCCATTTACGGTCAGTAATCGCTACCCATAAACCTAGTTTAGTTTTAACCTTCTTTCTTGCTCTCTGGAGGTATTAATTTGAATTGTTTAAAGCATATTCCAAAGATTTTATTATTTATGTTAGGTATGATTTTGAGATCCACATCATGCAGGGTTTTATGATGTTGAAAATTGAAGTTTAGTTTTTATTGTTTTATGCGTTGAATTTGCTGGCCATACCACTGCATTGAGTTCGCTTCAGCTGTATTAATAGTCACGGTGCCCATTAAGGTTTTTATCTTATCTTATGTTTTTTTGTTGTGTCTAATCCGTCTGGTTGCTTTCTGCTAAATTTGCTCCGATCCGTGTCTAGAGTTTCAAACAATTTAATGCATCTTGATATTCAAGATTGTTTATTATAATTTTATTTTCACGATTATTCAAGATCATCATAATCTAGTTGTTTATTATACTGCAGATTGATTTCAAGGTTGTTTACAACTTTGAATGGATGTGAGAGTTGGTTGTGAATGTATGTAAGTTACAGAAGAAGATAATTTAACTTTTTTATTACTTTCATCCTTTAATCTTTTCATTATAGTTCAAAATATATTTTGGGTGGATATTTAACTAATAAGTTTTTATTAAGATTGATAACAACCTACTCCAACCTTCCTGCGGTTAGATGGATACCACCTGCTCCATCCTCCTTGTTAGATTAATTTTTCTCTATGTAGGTGCTAAGCACTTTTTTTTTTAACATTTCAACTTTTTATATAACACAAGAGTCTCGTCGTCTTCTCAACACCGTGCTTATAAAGAAAAATCCAAAATTAAAAGTCATCTAAAGAAAAATTTGAAATTATATAGAAGGAATTTAGTTATTTGGATTTCGATTTCAAGTACAACCAAAAAAAAAATTAGAGGACATCACTATAGTCTATAATGAAGGATTAGAAGATTCTGCAACAAAATTAAAGGCCATCTCTATAACAAAATTAAAGGCCATCTCTATAATAAAGGCTTAAAAGATTATAAACCTACTGTATGGGTTGTTTTTCTCTTTTATTTATTTGTTTTGTTTGTAAATTTCTATAAATTAATTTTTTTGGCTTTTGTATTACAGAATTTACACAATTAAGATATAATTATTTTTATTATATTTTGTTCATATTATTTGATTGTTTTTTATATTTTGTTCATATTATTTAATTTGTTGATTTTACAATAACAAGTAATATAAATTTATCATAAATGAAAAGCAAAGCATGAGTTTTCACATTCCTTATTTTCTTATCCTAAATATATATGTTAATTATATGACAAAGAGTGAAATGTAAGTGGAATAGAAGCTGAGGTAGACACACTGTCAATCTATCAATCACCCTCCCTTCCAAGTAGGTTTCTACTTTATTTATTGTCTTTTGAAATATAATGTCTTGTATTTTACAAATAGAATATTATGGAAGAGTTTGACATTAAATTAATACCATAGGTTATATGTATATGGTATAATAATTTAAGTTATAATGTTGGATTTAATTATATTTAGAATTTATCTACATTTGAGAGAATTTTTTCTTTGGTTTTGTTTCTTTATGTTTTTTTACATTTTATTTATATTTGGTTTTATTTTCGGGATATCTCAACAAACTTCCTCACATATAGTGGATGATAGGTCAAACAAACCTTAATCCAAACTCCAATATGTCTAAAAGTAATTGACAATTTGGTTTTATTTTCTACATTTTATCTCTATTTCGTTTTAATAATTTAATCATAACAAAAAGCCTATGTATATAGTGTTCACTAATCTAATAATGGATATATATAAAATGCTCACTCATAGAATTGTGGATATATGTAGACTCTTCACTATAAGAGTAAGAGACTCTATTAATCCAATTTATAATAAATAATAAAAAAACATTTTAAATATTATTAAGCAATTTTTATTTTTCTTTATATAAGTTTTAATAATCCAATTTATAATGAATAATGAGAAAACATTTTAATTATTATCACCAACTTTTTATTTTTAATTTACATAATTAATATATAGCTTTTATATTTTTGTTAAATTAATATTATATATATAATTTATTAAATTCTATTCACTTAAATTAAATTTTATAAATATCAAGCTTTCAATATAAATTAATAACATACACTGATGCTGTTTCTTCTTTTTTACCATTAAATATTCCATTGTTTCTCCCATTTAAAATTAAATCTTCCATGGTTGTTTCTTCCTTTTTACCAGTAAATCTTCCATTCATTGTTGTTTCTTCCATTTCAATGATTATCAATCATTAAGATTGAGATAAATTGTTTCATGAAAACCCCGCTTCTCCTTCGGCTGAGATTTTATATTTTACCATCTCTACCGTGTTTTGATGGCCTTCCTTTTTCCCGATAAGGAAAAGACGGTGGATAAATAAGCAGAAGAGCTCGTTCTATAGGGTTGTTGACATTTTCCAACATAATCGGAATTTTGTTTTCAGGTTTTTTGGCGTCGTTTTCTCCGTTTGGAACATCTCATAAGTCTATCATAAGTCTAAGTTCAATAACCTGCAGTTCCATCCTCCTTTGACATCACATTCATAATGATACGTTGTTTTTTCAACATCAAATTATATCTTAATTCAGATATTAAATTGGTCAAGTGCTCAGAGTTATCCTACCCCCTAATTCTGAGTGAGATCTCGGTTTGATGGACATAGTGGGGATCGAACCCATTAACGGTCTCAAGCCCCAGTTCACTCTTGCATCGATAACTCTGTGTTTAAATCCTTGTGGCTAGTAGAGAAGTTATATTGTGACTCCGTATAAAATTATTCTGAAAGAAGGTGGCGCAGATTGGTCAGGTAACTCTGTGTTTAAATACTTGTGGCTAGCTTATGGTATGGAGCTATATCGAGATCTGTATTAATTGCTGTAAAAGTAGGAGGGAGTGTAAGAGGGAGTGTAAGTTTTTTATTTGGTTGATATTAATCTCCTAAAGTGTTTATAAGTTAGTATTGGGAGATGTGTAATGTAATGTCTTTATGTATAAAAAATAAAAAGTAATTAAAAAGATAGATGTCTCCTAATAAAATAAAAAGTGAAAATAAAATAATAAAAAAATTTAAAAATCCATATCTGCTAATAAAATAAAAAATTTAAAAGCAAATAAAAAGTCATATAAATTAACAACTCAAAATATTTAATAACTCTCGTCAATATTTAATAGATCAGTGTTAAAAATAAATCTATGTTGGTTTAAGAAAAATGAGACCTTGGTAGTGTGCAGATCTGATAAAACCCTGTCTAGAGCATTATATAGCTTCTAAATACATATCTTGTAATTTCTTACGGATTGTTATGTATGGAAATCTGTTTAAGCTGTCCTCGTGTTAATGTTTTTAGATTTAGTGTTTGTGATTAAAGACGCCACATAATCCTCCATGGTGAACCCGGCATTGACTGTGGTAGGAAAAACACCGAATTAAGGGACAAGATGGGGTAAGCGAACAATTCATCGAGAAATCCAATGTGACGGGCTTTAGCATGGACTCCTTGTTTGGTAAATATATGAAATTGGTTCGAAAATGTGTTGTATGGACGTTTACATTACTAGCCTTTGTGTATAAACATAACTACTATTTACATTTACATTTACTCTTTACATAACTATTATTTACATTTACATTTACATTTTCCACCACTCTGTAAATTCTGGTTTTCTATTATCATTTGTAGAATTTAAGGATTATACACTATGCACTATACACATTTGTAGAATTCAATGTATATACACTACACTATATCCTCGATTTTCTTTTGACAAATTACATTTTTGCATTTTCAATCCAGAATTAAATGCCGATAGTTGTCCCAAGACAGAAGTGTCTGAGTTATTGCCAAAATCCAAATTCTTACTAGTTTGTGGAAATAAACCAAAAATAGTAGGCCCTTTGAAATATAGAACCATTTCCTTTGTCATTCACAGAATTGAATTCAACGTAAAAGGAAATAATTATCATGTAATAGTATTCGGCATTCGAATTTGTGTGGGAAAATGTGTGGAATTACCATATTAAGGTTTTCTAATCGTTCTGTTTAAAATCAGAATTTTAATTTTTAATTTAGAGTGTCCGTTTCTTTGAAAAAGAGATTGAGATTGTGGGGTTTAGGGTTTGGGGAAGAGGGAAGTTAGAGAGAAGGGGTACAGAGAAAAAGGGGGGAGGGAAGGTGATTAGGGGTTGTTGGGAGTAGAGGGTTGTGGAGAGAAAGAGATAGAGATAGGGTAGTTAGGGGTTTTGGGAGGAGGAGGGAAATTAGAGAGAATGGGGGTAGAGAGAGATAGGTCGGTGGGTGGTTAGTAGGGAGGAGGATTATGAGAGACAAAGAGAGGGGGGAATAGTAGAGAAGGAGAGAGAGAGAGAAAGAGAGAGAGGGTGGTTATTGGTAGGACTAGGAGAAGAGAGAGAGAGAGAGAGAGAGAGAGAGGGTCGTTAGTGGTAGGAGTAGGAGAAGAGAGAGGGAGAGGGTGGTTAGTTGTAGGGGTGGGAGAATAGAGAGGGAGAGGGTGGTTAGTGGTAGGAGTAGGAGAAGAGAGAGAGAGAGAGAGAGAGAGAGAAAGATGGGAGGGTGGTTACTAGTTAGTTGTAGGGGGAGGGGGATAATGAGAGATAGAGAGAGTGGGATTAGGGTTAGGTGGAGCAAGGAAGAGAGAAGGGGGATTAGTGGTAGGAGTAGGATAGAGGGGGGGGGGGGTTAGGGGTAGGATAGAGACACAGGGAGAGAGGGGAGTGTTAGGGGTAGGTGGAGCAGGGGAGAGAGAGAGGGAGGAGGGGGTGTTAGGGGTTTGGGGGTGAGTAGGGGGGTGAGTGAGAGAGAGAGGGGGGGTGTTGTTAGGTAGTTGGAAGAGAGAGAGAGAGAGAGAGAGAGAGAGAGGAGGTGGTGTTAGGTAGTTGTAAGAGAGAGAGAGGGGAGTTGGCGTTAGGGGTATGTGGAGTAGTAGGGTGTGAGAGAGTGAGTGAGTGAGTTGAGTGGCGCGTTATTAGGTGTAGCAGGGGAAGGGGTTTGGGGGAGAGAAAGAGATAGAAAGATCGTGTGGGTTAGGGTTTTGGGGAGGAGTAGGGAAATTAAAGAGAAGGGGGGTATAGTTGAGGAGTGTGGGGGGGTTAGGGGTAGAGAGAGAGAGAGAGAGAGAGAGAGAGAGAGAGAGAGAGATGGGGGTGGTTAGTGGGAGGGGAAAGGGGATTAGGGGGGGGAGAGAGAGAGAGAGAGGATAGTGGTAGGGGGAGGGGGATTAGGAGAGAGAAAGAAAGAGAGGATAGTTGTAGGGAGAGGCGGATTAGGAGAGAGAGAGAGTGAGAAAGAGAGAGAGATTTGGGGAAGTGCGGAGTAGAGGGGATGGGGGAGAAAGAGATAGAAATTAGGGAGTCAGGGGTTTAGAGAGCAGTAGGGAAATTAAAGAGAAGGGGGCATGTATAGTTGAAGAGTGGGGGGTTCAGGGCTAGAGAAAGAGAGAGATGGGTGTTGGTTAGTCGTAGGGGGAGGGGGATTAGGAGGGGGAGAGAGAGAGAGAGGGGTGTTAGAGGGTTGGGGTTTAGGGGTAGGTGGAGTAGGGGAGTGAGAAAGAGAGATAGAGAGAGGGAGAGACAAAGAGAGAGAGAGAGAGAGCAGGGGGGAGAGAGAGTGAGGGGGGGATTAGTAAGGATTAGGGGGAGGAGTATGGGGAGAGAGAGAGAGAGGGAGAGGAGGGCATGTTAGGGGTTTGGTGGTGAGAGAGTGAGTGAGAGAGAGAGAGTGAGTTGAGTGGCGCGTGATTAGGTGTAGCAGGGGAAGGGGTTTGGGGGAGAGAAAGAGATAGAAAGATCGTGAGGGTTAGGGTTTTGGGGAGGAGTAGGGATATTAAAGAGAAGGGGGGTATAGTTGAGGAGTGTGGGGGATTAGGGGTAGAGAGAGAGAGAGAGAGAGAGAGAGAGAGAGAGAGATGGGGGTGGTTAGTGGTAGGGGAAGGGGATTAGGGGGGAGAGAGAGAGAGAGAGAGAGAGAGAGAGAGAGAGAGGATAGTGGTAGCGGGAGGGGAATTAGGAGAGAGAAAGAAAGATAGGATAGTTTTAGGCAGAGGCAGATTAGGAGAGAGAGAGAGTGAGAGAGAGAGAGAGATTAGGGGAAGTGGGGAGTAGAGGGGTTGGGGGAGAAAGAGATAGAAATTAGGGAGTCAGAGGTTTAGAGAGCAGTAGGGAAATTAAAGAGAAGGGGGCATGTATAGTTGAAGAGTGGGGGGGTCAGGGCTAGAGAGAGAGAGAGATGGGTGTTGGTTAGTAGTAGGGGGAGCAGGAATAGGAGGGAGAGAGAGAGAGAGAGAGAGAGAGAGAGAGAGAGATAGGGTTGGGTGTTAGGGGTAGGTGGAGGAGTAGGGGAGTGAGAAAGAGAGATAGAGAGAGAGAGAGACAAAGAGAGAGAGAGAGAGAGCAAGGGGGGATTAGTAAGGATTAGGGGGAGGAGTATGGGGAGAGAGAGAGAGAGAGGGAGGAGGGGATGTTAGGGGTTTGGCGGTTAGTAGGGTCATGCATGAGAGAGAGGGGGGGTTTGTTAGCAAGTTGGGGAAGAGAGAGAGATAGGGGTGTAGATTAGGGGTACGTGGAGAAGTAGGGTGTGTGTGTGTGTGACAAAGAGAGAGATAAACGAGTGGGGGATGATTAGGGATATGGGGGTTGGGATTTGAGGGAGAGAAAGAGACAAAGATCGATAGGGTTATGGGTCTGAGGAGGAGTAGGGAAATTAAAGAGAAGGGAAGGTATAAATAAGGTGTGGGGGGTTATGGGTAGAGAGAGGGAGAGAGAGAAAGATGGGGGGTGGTTAGTGGTAGGGGGAGGGGTATTAGGAGAGAGAGAGAGAGAGAGGATGATTACAGGAAGTGGGGAGTAGTGGGGGTGGGGGAGAGAAAGGGATAAAGATTAGGGAGCTAGGTGTTTAGGGAGGAGTGGGGAAATTAGAGAAAAGGGGGGAGGTATAGATGAGGAGTGGGGGGGTCAGGGCTAGAGAGAGAGAGAGAGAGAGAGATGGGGATTGGTTAGTGGTAGGGGGAGTGGGATTAAGAGAGAGAGAGAGAGAGAGAGAGAGAGAGAGAGACATAAAGGGATGAGAGAGAGAGAGAGAGGGAGAGAGAGAGGGAGGGTGATTAGGGGTAGTCGAGAGTAGGGGCTTAGTGGAGAAAAAGAGTTAGAGATTAGGGAATTAGGGGTTTGGGGAGGACGAGGAAAATTAGAGAGAGGGGGGTAGAGAGAGAGAGAGAGAGAGATGGGAAGGTGGTTAGTGGTAGGGGGAGGGGAATTATGAGAGACAAAGAGAGGGGGGTTAGGGTTAGGGGAAATAAGAGATATAAAGAGAGTGAGGGAGAGAGAGAGAGAGGGTGCTTCATGGTAGGGGTAGGAGAGAGAGAGAGAGGGAGGGAGATGGGACAATGGTTAATGGTAGAGGGAGGGGAATTATGAGAGTTAGAGAGAGGGGGGGTTAGTGGTAGGAATAGGAGAAAGAGGGGGGATTAGGGGTAGATATCGAGAGAGAGGGAGATAAAGAGGGAGAGAGTAGAGTGCTACGGGGTTGGGGTTTACGTGTAAGTGGAGGATTGGGGGGGGCAAAGAGGTAGGGAGATTAGTAAGGGTTAGGGGGGTGAGGGGACAAAGAGAGAGGGAGGAAGGATGTTAGTGGGAGGGGGTGAGTGAGAGAGAGGGGGTGTTTTACGTAGTTGGTGGAGAGAGAGGGGGGGTGAGAGTTAGGTGGAGGTGGAGGAATAGGGGGTGAGAGAAAGATAGATAGATAGATAGAGAGAGAGAGAGAGAGAGAGAGAGAGTTGGGTGGGGGGTGATTAGGGGTAGGGGGAGGAGGTGGTTTGGGGTTAGGGAGAGAAAGAGAGGCGGGGGGCAGGTTAGGGATAGGGGGAGTAGGTATAGGGTTAGAGAGAGAGAGAGAGGTGGGGTTACAGGTAGAGAGAGAGAGATTGGGGGTGGTTAGTGGTAGGGAAGGGGGATTATGAGAGAGAAAGAGACAGAGACATTGAGAGTGGAGGGTTAGGGGTAGGAGGAATAAGATCATGGCTAGGGAGAAAGATAGATGGGGTTACTAGTAGAGAGAGGTGGGGTAGGGGTAGGGGGTGAGGAGTGAGGGGTTGAGGTCGGTAGAAAGAGAGGAAGAGGATATGTTAGTGTTAGGGGGAGTAGGTGAAGGGTTAGGGAGGGAAAGAGAGAGAGGTAGGGATATGGGTAGAGAGAGAGAGAGAGAGAGAGAGAGTTAGGGGGTATTAGTAAGGTTTAGGGGGAGGAGGGGTGTTAGTGGTAGCGGGTGAGTGAGAGAGAGAGGAGGGTTGTTAAGAAGTTGGGGGGGGGAGAGAGAGAGAGAGAGAGAGAGAGAGGTGGGGGTTAGGGGTAGCTGGAGGAATAGGGGGTGAGAGAGAAAGAGAGAGACAGAGTGGAGTGGGAGGTTATTAGGAGTAGGGGAGAGGATGGGGTTTGCGAGAGAGAAATTTATATAGATCATGAGCGTTAGGGGTAGGTGGAGGAATAGGGTGTGAGAGAGAAAGAGAGAGACAGAGTGGAGTGGGAGGTTATTAGGGGTAGGGGAGAGAATGGGGTTTGTGAGAGACAAATTTATATAGATCATGAGTGTTAGGGGTTTGGGGAGTTGTAGGGTAGTTAGAGAAAAGGGGGTTATAGTTGAAGACTGGAGGTTGGGGGTAGGGAGAGGAGAGTTGTGTGCGCGCATGAGAGAGAGAGAGAGAGAGAGAGAGAGAGAGAGATCGAGGTGTGGTTAGTGGTAGGTGGAGGCGGATTAAGAGAGAGAGGTGGTGTAGGGGTAGGGGGTGAGGACTGGGGGGTTGGGGTAGGGAGAGAGAGAGAGAGAGAGAGAGAGAGAGAGAGGAGTAGGTGGGGTGGGGAGTAGGAGCAAGTTTAGGGAGAAAGAGAGGTGGGGTTACTAGGAGAGAGAGGGGGGTTAGGGGTAGGGGGTGAGGAGTGGGGAGTTGGGGGGAGAGAGAAAGAAAGAAAGGAGGATGGAGGTAGGGATAGGGTGGATGAGTTATGGGGGGATTGGGTAGAAAGAGAAAAAGACAGGGGATGATTAGTGGTAGTGGGTGGGAGGAGTAAAATTAGAGAGAAGGGGGACGGGCTAAGGGTATGGGTACTGGGGAGGAAGGGGATTACAAGAGGGAAGGAGAGAGAGAGATCGGGGGGCTTCTGGGTTTGGGGAGGATGAGGAAAATTATAGAGAATGGTGACAAGTTAGGGGTAGGGGATTACGTGTAGGGTTGGGGGGTGATGAATGGGGGGTTATGGATATGGAGAGAGAGAGAGAGGTGGGGGATGGGTTAGGTGTAGGTGAGTAGATCCATGATTAGGGAGAGAAAGAGAGAGAGGTGGGGTTATAAGTAGAGAGAGAGAGAGAGAGAGAGAGATTGGGGGAGTTGGATTAGGAGAGAGAGAGGGGGGGTTAGGCGTAGAGGGAGTGGTATTACTAGTAGAGAGAGAGTGGGGTGTAGGGGTAGGTGTAGGGTGAGTAGGAGTTGGGTTAGTGAGAAAGAGAGGTGGGGTTACTAGTAGAGATAGAGAGATGGTAGGGATAGGGGTGAGGAGTGGGGGGTGGGAGAGAGAGAGACAGAGGGTGGGGGGAAAGGTAGGAATAGGGGATGAGAAGTGGGGGGGTGGGATTAGAGAGTGAGAGAGAGGTGGGGGGTGCTTACGGGTAATTGGGAGGAAGGAGGTTGAGGGATAGAAGGAGAGAGAGAGATTGAGGGTTTTATGGTTTTGGGGAGCATGAGGAATGTTAGAGAGAAGGGGGGAGTATGGGGGAGAGAGAGAAAGAGAGAGAGATTGGGGCTAGTTGGTGGTAAGGGTTAGGTGTATTAGGAGAAAATAGAGAGAGGGGGGGTTAGGGGTAGGGGGAGTAGGAGGGGGGGGAGAGAGAAGGAGGGAGATGTTAAGATTCAATATGCTAAGATAGAAAATATTACCATTACATTCCATTTCACAACAATAGCATATACAGGATCACTGAAAGAACAACAAGCACAACATAAACACAAGAGACAGAGATTTATCCTGGGAAACCCTCATGGGGTAGAAAACCCAGCAAAGCTTCCACAATATAGATGACCAATAAATACAAAGATATAAACCCTAGACATGAGCTCCTTCTCCTCCATAGCAGATCTCTCCCTCACCTATGCGCTAATCACAAGTGAGTGCAATGTGTTAAATGAGGAACACACCTCCTCTATTTATACACAACTCCGACTTGAATTTTACACTAACTACGTCGGCCCCAACTTTAACCACTGGGTTAAACACCCCATTACAACTAACTCTGGGCCGACCCCACTAGGGAAGTTTAATAACCCAAGTTACCACATTCCGACGGAGGAATAAACATCTCCGGATATACAATAAGGTCTTCACGGAGGATTGAAACATCTCCAAAATAATAAAGTACAAATATAATATTCTTAGAAGTTACAATATTTCAACACTCCCCCTTAACGAGAAGGATATTATAACAACATCTGCAAGAGCAAGGAGTCATCAACATCATACATGATACATCTATAAATCATTGGAAGCTTTCTCAAATATCATCAGTAACTCAACCAGTTACTGGAATATATTCAGGGCTTCAATACTAGAGTATCAGCATTGTCAGTATTGAGTCTTCACCTTCTGCAACACTCGAACAACTACAATAACATCATCATCTATATCACCTGATCAACAGCCTCATCATTTGGATCTATTGATCATCATCATAACAGCATCAACTGGATCCTCTCGATCAATAGCATCACATCATCAACTGGATCCTCTCGATCAACAACATCACATCATCAACTGGATCCTCTTGATCAACAGCATCACATCATCAACTGGATCCTCTCAATCAACAGCATCTGGATCATCTCGATTAATAGCATCTAGATCATCTCTATCTACAACATCTGTATCATCTCGATAAACATCATCTGGATCATCTCGATCGACAACTTTTGGATCATCTCGATCTACAGCATAATCTGCAATACACATGATCCAATTCCAGGATGATCAATCCTTATCAATTTTAGACAAGTCTCATGTCTATGGATGATGCAATCCAGATCTACTTCCAAGATGATCAATCCTTATCAATTTTAGACAAGTCTCATGTCCATGGATGATGCAATCCAGATCTACTTCCAGGATGATCAATCCTTATCAATTTAAGACAAGTCTCATGTCTATGGACGATGCAATCCAGATCTACTTCCAAGATAATTAATCCTTATCACTTTAGGACATGAGTCCAAGGACGATGCAATCCTATCATGTACATTTTGAACCAAATGTCCAGGGACGATGCAGTCCTATCATTAATTCTAGGAGACAGATGTCTACAAATCAATTCTAGGACCGAAGTCCGAGGAGGATACAATCACCACATTCTTAGAGACATCTGTCTACGGATCAATTATGGGACCAAAGTCTGGGGAAGATACAATCCCTACATTCTCGGAGACATCTGTCTACGGATCAATTATGGGACCGAAGTCTAGTGGATATAAAATCCCCACATTCTCGGAGACATCTGTCTACGGATCAATTCTGGGACCAAAGTCTAGGGAAGATACAATCCCCACATTCTCGGAGACATCTGTCTATGGATCAATTCTGGGACCAAGTCCGTGGAAGATACAATCCCCACATTCTCAGAGACATCTGTCTACGGATCAATTCTAGAACCGAAGTCTCGGGAACATACAATCCCCACATTCTCAGAGACATCTATATATGGATCAATTTTGGGACCAAAGTTCGAGGAAGATACAATCCCCACATTCTTGGAGACATCTATCTATGGATCAATTCTGGGACCGAAGTCCGGGGATGATACAATCCCCTCTCATCCACTAGGGACCACATTCTCAAAGACATCTATCTACGGATCTCTTTTAGGACATGTGTCCAGGGATGATACAATCCCTCTCATCCACTAGGTACCATTTCTCGGAGACATATGTCTACGGATATCTTTTAGGACATGTGTCCAGGGATGATACAATCCCACCTCATCCACTTAGACAAAGTCTAAGGACCATATATTGATCTCATCGTCAAAACCGGTAACCTCATCATTGACCTCATCGTCGAAACAGGTAACCTCATCATCAACCTCATCGTTGGAATAGGTAACCTCATCATCAACCTCATCATTGGAACAGGTAATCTCATCATCGAAACAATATCCTCATCGATACCAATATCCTAATATCATCATCGACCACATCACTTCCCCTTTCGAGGAGGGTCCTTCTGAACGACACCAAGCTTGTCTCAAACTTTACTCAAGATAGAGGTTCAGTCAATATATTAGCGACTTGTTCATCAGTGCTCACATACTCGAGCTTGATAGCTCCTTTCCACACCATATCCCATATATAAAAATAGCATATCTCTATGTGCTTTGACTTATCATGGAACACTTGATTCTTTGCCATCTTGATACAACTCTGGTTGTCACACAAGATCACAGTGGGGTCCATCTCTAATTCAAACAATCTTAATAACAACTTATGAAGCCATATTGCTTCACAACTAGCAGGGCAAGCAGCTATATATACCACTTCAGTTGTGCTAGATGGATTCATGCTAAACCATGAGATCATGGTAGATCCCAGACAATAACATCCGCCCGATGTGCTCTTCCTGTCTGATACACTTCCTTCCTAGTCAACATCTGTGTAGCCATACAATCTGAAATCATGATCTCCAAGATAACATATGCCAAAGTCTATCATACCCTTTAGGTACCTCATCACATGCTTCGCAGCTATCAAGTGAACATGCCTAGGTTCCACTAGATACTGTCTCAAGGTGTTTCACAGCAAAGCATATATCCGACCTTGTATTTGTCACATGCATCAATGACCCAATAATCTATTTTTACAGAGTCACATCCACTAACTCTGATGAGTCATCCGCTAATAGTTTCAAGTTGGAATCCATGGGAGTGACCGTGGTTGTACATTCCAACATAACAAATCTTTTCAGGATTTCCACAGCATACTTTCCATGGTTGAGAAAGATTCCTTCTGAGCCTTGCCATACTTATAGTCAAATTCTGTAGCTAGTTTCTTCTTGCTAGGGGGTTGACTATAAGGGGAGATACAAATAGGGGTTTTAGGGGTAGGGGGAGTAGGATAGAGAGGGGGGATAAGGTTAGTTAGATGAGGAGTGGCGGAGTTGGGTGTAGGGTGTGTGTGTGTGTGTGTGTGTGTGAGAGAGAGAGAGAGTGAGAGAATGGGGTGGGGGTGATTAGGGGTAGATGAGAAGGGGGGGTATGAGAGAGAGAGAGATATATTTTGAGTGTTAGGAGTTTGGGGAAGTGGAGGGAAATTAGAGAGAAGGGGGGTATAGGGGTAGTTGGAAGAGAGAGGGAGTGGGGTTGGGGGTGGGATTATGGGTAGGTGAAGGAGGGGGGTTGTGGGAGAGAGAGAGAGAGAGAGAGAGAGAGAGAGAGAGAGAGAGAGATATGTGGGGGGGTGATTATAGGTAGGGGGAAGGAGGGGGGTTGCAAGAGAGAGAGAGAGAGAGAGAGAGAGAGAGGAGTAGGGGTAGGGACAGGGGGAGTAGGAGCAAGTTTAGGATGAAAGAGGGGTGGGGTTACTAGTAGAGAGAGGGGGGTAGGGGTAGGGGTTGAGGAGTAGGGAGTTAAGGGGGAGAGAGAAATAGAAAATGGTTAAAGGAGGTAGGGATAGGGGGATGAGGAGTGGGGGGTTGGGGTAGAGAGAGAAAAGGGTGGGGGGTCATGAGGGGTAGTGGGGAGGAGGAGAAAAGTTAGAGAGAAGGGATACAAGTTAGGGGTAGGGGTAGTCAGGGGGAGGGGGTTTCATAGAGAGAAGGGGAGAGAGATATCAGGGGGGTTATGGGTTTGGGGAGGAGGAGGAGAATTATAGAGAAAGGCGATGTGTTAGGGGTATGGGGAGTACATGTAGGGTTAGGCGGCTGACGAGTGGGGGGTTGGGGGTAGGGAGAAAGAGATACAGGTGGGGGATGGGTTAGGGGTAGGGGGTAGCTATGCGATTAGGGAGAGAGAGAGAGAGAGAGAGAGAGAGAGAGAGAGAGAGAGAGAGAGAGAGAGATCAGGGTTGGTTAGTGGTAGGGGGAGTTGGATTAGGAGAGAGAGAGAGGGGGAGTTAGGGGTAGAGGGAGTGGTATTACTAGTAGAGAGTGAGTGAGGGGGTAGGGGTAGGCATAGGGGGAGTAGCAATGCGGTTAGGGAGAAAGAGAGGTGGGGTTACTAGAAGATATAGAGTGAGGGTAGGGATAGGGGGTGAGGAGTGGAGAGAGAGAGAGAGAGAGAGAGAGAGAGAGAGAGAGAGAGGGTGGGGGGAAAGGTAGGGAAGGTAGGGATACTATATGAGGAGTGAGGAATTGGGGGTAGAGAGTGAGAGAGGGGTGGGTGGTGATTAAGGGTAGTGGGTAGGAAGGAGGTTGAGGGAGAGAAGGAGAGAGAGAGATTGGGGGGTTATGGGTTTGGGGAGGAGGAAAGTTAGAAAGAAGGGGGGAGTATGGGAGAGAGAGAAAGAGAGAGGCAAGGAGAGGGGGTTAGGTATATGGGGATGAGGAGAGAGGGTGTTTGCGATATTGGGGGATATATAAAGTGGTGTGGGGAGTGTTATTATGGGTAGGGGAAGGAGTGGGGTAGAGAGAGAGAGAGGAGGGTAGGGAGAGGGGGATGAGGTAGGGGTAAGGTGCTATGGGGGAGGGGGATTAGGAGAGAGAGGTGTGGTTGCAGGTAAGAGGAATAGAAGCATGGTGATGGATAAATAGAGGTAGGGCTACTAGTAGAGAGAAAGAGGGGGTGGAGTAGAGGTAGGTTGAGTAGGATTGGGTATAGGAAGAAAGAGAGGTGGGGCTACTAGTAGAGAGGGGAGGTAGGGGTTTTGGGGGGGAGAGAGAGGGTGGGGGATGAGGTAGGGATAGGGGGATGAGTAGTGGGGTGTTTGAGGTAGAGAGTGAGAGAGAGAGAGGTGGAGGGTGATTATGGGTAGTGGGGAGGAGGGGGATTCTAGGAAATAAGGAGAGAGAGAGATTGAGGCACTTATGGGTTTGGCGTGGAGGAGGAAATTTAGAGAGAAGAGGGGAGTATATAGAGAGAGGATTGGGAGAGAGAGATGGGGTTGGTTGGTGTTAAGGGGGGGCTAAGGGAAGGGGAGTAGGAGAGAAAGAGGGGGAGTAGGGTAAGGCGGATGAGGAGTGGTGGGGTTGGAGGAAAGGGGGAGAGAGAGTGGTGTGGGGTGTGTAATTATGGGTAGGGGAAGGATGGGGTAGAGAGAGAGGGGAGTATGGAGAGAGAGGGGGGGGGGAGAGAGGGGCAGGAGAGAGAGGGGCAGGAGAGAGAGATGGGGGGTGGTTGGTGTTAAGGTGGGGTTAGGGGTAAGGGGAGTAGGAGAGAGAGGGGGGGTAGAGGTAGGGAGAGTAGGAAAGAAAGAGGGGGGGTAGAGTTAGGCGAATGCAGAGTGGTGGGGTTAGAGGCAGGGGGAGAGAGAGTGGTGTGGAGGAAGGGTTACTAGTAGAGAGATAGGGAGGGTGTAGTAGAGGTAATTTGAGTAGGATCGGGTATATAAATCTATCAAGCTATTGATGCATGTCCTAATGATCATATCATATACTATGGACAATATGCATTAGAAAATGAATGCCCATAATGTCAAACAAGTAGGTATCAAACCGATAAAGTGACAAAAAAGGTGCCTGACAAAGTTATTCGTTATATTCCGATAATTTTACGTTTACAGCGGTTGTTTAGGTGTCAAAGTATAGCACAGTTTATGATTTTTGATGAAAAGAACAAAAGTGGAGACGATGTTCTTCGAATGCCTGCAGATGGTTCTGCATTGAGGTACATCAAAGAAAAGTGGTGAATTTTCAAAGAAGAACCTCGTAAGTTAAACTTTTGTTGGCAGCTGATGGTGTCAATCCATTTGGAGAGCTTCATTCTACCTACTCAGTGTGGCATGTTTTTGTTATAAACAATAACCTTCCTCCTTGGATGTAGATCAAGAGAGAGCACACAATGTTGGCAATGATTGTTGCAGGTCATTAATTAATTTGTATTTTTTTATTTGAAAGTCTGATCACTAAATATTTCATTTCTTTTTTCCATGCATAATAATTATGTCTTTTATATATACCGACATATAGCTAAATATAATTAATCATGTATGTTGGACCAATTAGGTAAGTACTAGGTTAAAGATATGAATGTATATATTGAGCCTCTTATCGATGAGTTGTTGAAGTTATGGGTTGGCATTACTATGTATGACATCTCGAGATCAATAGGGAAAAACGATTTCAATTCCATGAAATACTTGCATTTACAAATCATGATGCTCCTAGGTTAACACATTTTTGTAGTATATTGTTACTTTATTTTGTTCTTTAATATTATATATATCTATTGACAATATCATTCATTATTTTAAATGGTAATTCTAATTCGTTACACTAATTCATATATCTTGTCAGTATTCAAACAAAGGGTAAATTTAAATGTCCATTTTGCGGTCCCAGGATAAAATCTCGTCGTTCAAGGAGTTTAGTAAAGGAAGTGTTTGATGAGTATAGGCACTTTCTGCTTAAGAACCATACTTATCGAACTATAGACAAAGAAAAATTCAATGGTAAAGAAGAGAATTGAAAAAAACCACAAAGAATGACACCTCACCTATGGAAGTTGAAATATAATAGAAATAGTCAAGGTATGCCAAATTATTTATGTATTGTTGGAATATGGGTCAATACTTAGCCAAATTCTTGACAATGTAAAACAATATTTTTCCTACTTTGACAGATTGATTTCTTGCACATGTGACCATCATAAGGAAAACTGAAAGCATGGGTGGATAACCACTTCAACAAGGAACATATCTATGTCACCCTATGAATTTTATTATCACAAAGACACCTCCTTGCGGGCATTTCCAAATGGCCTTTTAAACTGTTAATTCATCACTTCGACAAAAATTGTCAAACCCTAGGGTAACATGAGATTTTTATTTTCACCAATTTTGAAGTCTGAGACACCCAATGGATAGAGGCCAACAATGTGACTTCATCTAAACCAATTTCACCTATTGAAGCCTCTTTCTCTCTCGTCAGTGGGCATGTTACTAGAGTAGTGCAATCAAGTTGGGAGGCACTTTTGGCATAGTGATATCTTCCTCCTCAGAGACTCTTTGGACAATTTGAGACTACGGTTGGATGCACCAAACAACATTCTAGATATAAATACTCTCAAAATATTTTAATACATCAACAACAAGACATGGCGGGCATTTTACTGAGGTCACTTAGGCAGTTTTAGTGATTTTACACTTGGACAATTTTTGTACTTTCCTAGACTTCGTCCAATATGCCTGAATGCCTATTTTGGTAGATCCATAACTTCTTCTTCAAACACTTCCAAGTCAATATGAGAACATGGTCAGCTAGAAAAAACAACAACCTACAAGATGACCATACGGTGTGGGCATTTTCTTCAACCCACAAACTATGGCAGGCATTTAGCTAAGGCCACTTAGGCAGTTTTGCTACTTTGGTGTAAAAGCAACCTGAAACCCTATTTTGGAAGGCTGCTATCTTTGTCAGGAAACACCTTCTATGAAAACTAATTCCATGGTTGGATAGCCTCTTTGAAAATCTAGAGCATGATAGTTCTAGATAATTTTTATCATTCTCCCATGAGGTATGGCGGGCATTTTTCCAAGGCCACCTAGACCCATTTTCCAACACTTAGCCATTTCCAAGAATTTCTCCAAGGTTTATCCTAAAACCCTATTTTGGCAGACTTATAACTTTCTCCTCAGAAATGATTAAGGAAAACATATACCATGGCTAGATAGCCACTTCAACAAGCTATAGCCTAATACAATGGTGCGGGGATTCTCTTAGAGTAGTTTTGACTACTTTTTCATACTTAGTCAATTTCCAAAGTTTCACAAACTTGCCATATTTTTCCTGAACGATGTCAGATTACAACAATGACTTCCTGATAGCACCAGAACACCATCATGTGTCTTTCTAGCCTCATCATACATGCCACATCATCATACTTTCCTTGTTATTACTTCATTTGTCATTCCTTTGTCTTTCACTAAATTTACCCTGCCATCATGTCTTTGGTTATCCTTTTGTCATTCACTGAACTCCTTTGACATCAATGACAATCACATTCAACATGTATCATATATGATACAAATTGTTGTTTTTTTTAGTTAATTATGTTCAGCACGGTATGTACCTATATTGATTAATTAGTGTTTATTTGATTTTCTTGATGTTTCATGAACGTCATTAAGGCACGAATGGGATTCCACGAGAAATGAAAATTTACCCGATACAATTATGTAGGTTTCCATACTATGAGCACCTACAAATAGTTCATTTGTTTGATACAATTCATATTGGGAATAACATAACATAAATGTTATGGCGAATATTAGATGGAAGGACTGACAAAGAAAGAATTGAAAATATTTGTAGTGACATCGAAGAAGCTAATCATGCATTGTAAAGTGTGACCATTAATTCTAATGGTGATGGCCATCAACAGAATATTAGTCTTCCTTGGTGCTTGATGAAGCAACAAAGCAATATTGTAAAAGAGGTCATCAGAAAAATAAGGTTTTCGACAGGGTTTTCGTCTAACATAAAGAATATCTTAACGGAAAAAGGAGATTTTGTTGGGGTTAAAACACATGATTGGCATACATTCATTAAGGTAATTATGAGTTTATAATATATTTCCTTATTTGTATGCACTATTTTATTAATTTTATTCTCTTATTTGGAAGTAAATAATAATTATGTGTTTTTTGATACAGCATGTTCTACCTATATCTCTCCCAGATGACTTTGACAACAACATAAAAAAAATTATATATGTTCTTGGAAAATACATGAGGTAAGTAATGTTCTATATGGAAAATGTACTTGGTCTATGATTTGTAGCGGAACTTATTGACATATTATGTTTTCCCCGCAAATTTTATATATGGCTTGATATTATTTTATTGCATCATTTGTAGGTGGCTTTCATCAAAAGAAATCCATAAAGAAGATATAAGGTATTGGAATAGAGAAATTCCCAGACTAATGTGTGAAATGCAACAGTGTCTACCTCCAACATTTTTCAATGCACAAGAACACTACCTCATACACCAAGTTGAGGAGCCTGAATTATGTGGACCAGTACACACAAGGTCGATGTGGATGGTGGTGAGGCAGTTGAAGTCAATGAAGGATTTTGTTAGACAAAGAGCATGTCCTGGGGGTTATATGGTTGAGGGATATATGGTATATCAATGCATGGAGTATATTAGTGAATATCTACCTAAATTAGCAGAAAATATGAATGTGCCTCGCATTTGGCATCTTGACCCCATCAACAAATTTGAAGGGGAGGTCCTATTGGGGAAAGCTACAACGAGGACCGTGAAAGGTAATTATCAGATTTTGTGGAATTAATATATTACAAATGTGTTTTTCCAATTTCATTTTATCATACTCGTTTTTTACTTTTTTATTAATCCTGCATATTCAAATATATTAAACTATGTCTTTAATGATATCTAATTAATGATATTGAATTGTTATTTTTTCATATAGTTGCTCGAGCGTGGGATGCTTTACATTTATACATTGCAAACAACCTTGATTGGATGATGCATTGGATAGAAGATTGTGAAGAACATTTCGGTAGGTTATCATGGGAAGGGGTCAGTAAGATGATTAAAACAACTCATCGTCATCGACATCAATTTCCTAATCTTATGTTGCAAAAGGAAGTTGATTTAGCCTATGGTTTAAAAGATAAAACGGCAAGTAAATTGTTTACCCACATTTTACTAGCTACTTCCCATTTTTCAATGTATTTGGTTTGTTTAAGTTTTAAAATATATTTTCTAAGTCCTATATGACGTTTATTAATTCACCATGATTTTTTACTTGTTGCCAATGTTGCAGTTGAAACATCACACTGCTATGTGGTGTAATGGTCATTAATTTCATATCAAAATGTTGGATGATAAGATGAAAAACTTGGATTGTGGGATAACTGCAATGTTTAAGGTCACCAATGTTTCTTCCAGAAGTGACAGACATCCAGAAGAAACTGAGAATAGGTACTATGGGCATTTGGAGGACATAATTGAGTGTGATTTTAATTCCTTTAAAATAGTTTTGTTTGAGGTGAAATGGTACAGGCTAGGGATGCATGAACGTGATCCTGAAAGAACTATTATTGGGCATGCTAATGGATTTACCATGTTTAATACAAGGGCATTTGAACCGAGTACAGAGCCTTATGTTATTCCAAGTCAATGCGAGAAAGTCTTTTACTCAGAGGTACTAGGTAAAGAAGGTTGGTCGCACGTTGTTAGATACGATCCAAGAGGAACACCAGTAAATTATAATCATGTAGATGATGAAGATAATCAAGAAGAAGAAGATGATGATGATGATTCATATCAGGAGCAGGTGGTTGCAGTCGATGTGTTAGATGAAGAAGTCGAAGAGTTTGATCATCCGAATGTAGCTAACGATGATCTCATTGACAATGTCGATGAATTTATTAGCGAAGATGACGTTGATGATGATGTTGATGTGAATGAGCCTTTCATCAGTATCTATTCTGAACCAAAACCTAATTCAGATGTTGAGTTGGATGAAGAAGAAGATGAATGATATTTAATTGTTGAAAAATAGAGGCACGTGTTTATATCTTTTATATCATGATGATCTTTATATTTTTTTATTTTGTATAATAGAGTATGTTTCATGTTGTTTAATATTTAAAATTGGGTATGGGGAAATTGAGAGTGATGTGATGGGGGGGGGTATAATTAGAGCTTCCACCTTCATGTGGTTTCTCCTGTTTAGTAGAGAATGAACTATTCTCGAAACCAAGAGAAGCTAAAAATTGGGGTTTATACCATATATAGCTAAAATTAGACATGGTTTCGAATGACATGTTGGAATATTAGTCAATACTAAGAGGCGGGAGTGAATCAATATTGTTATATTTTTAAAAATTTAAACCACTTTTTGATATTAATTAAAACATGGAATCAACAAGATAAATTCGATCTCATGAGGCTCATATAAGTCTTGCGGGCATGTGAGTCTACAGGCATGGCCTGCGGGCATATCCTGCGGGCATTTCTAAGTGCATGTGGTAATATCTTTAAGCCCCGCCAGCATAAGCCCTTCCTTTGCAGGCATACACCTCTTCCTATGGGCATAGGTCTTCAAGCCCTTCCTTGAGGGCATATAATCCCTCCATTGCTTACTTGCGGGCATGATATTTAGCCCTTGCAGGCATATGCTTCTTCCTACATACATTTCTAAGCCCCTACGGGCTTTAATCTTAGCCCCTGCGGGCATCCTTAAGCCTTTGAGGTCATTTCTTTAGCCCCTGTGAGCATAATTAAGCCCCTATGGGAATTTCTTTAGCCCTTGTGGGAATAATAAATCTCTTGGGAGCTGTTTATTCCCTAAGCCCCTTGTGGGAATTTCGTAAGCCCTTGCGGGCCTTTTACAATCCCTTGCAGGCATTTTACAAGCCCTTGCAGACATATCATAAGTTGTTATTAAACCTTATTTTTCACCTATTTTGGCAGGCCAAAATATCACACGTGAGAGCACCAAATAGGAATCTGTCTCCATGGCTGGATAACCAGTTAATCAAGGAATAAGGCCATGCTAATGATGAATTTTATCAGCAAAAAGACACCTCCTTGTGGGCATTTCCAAATGCCTTACCAACCTACGTTTGAACAAAAAAAAACCTTTTTCTCATTTTGGCAGGCTTCTATTTCGCACGTGTGAACTCTAGAGGAGAATCTGAACCCATGACTAGATGACCAATTCATCGAAGGACAAGACCATGCCAAATGATGAATTTTATCAGCACAATGACACTTCCCTGCAGGCATTTCCAAATGGCCCCTCAGCCTTGTGAATCCAACACTTAGCCAAATTTCTGAATATGCAAAACAATATTTTTCCTACTTTAGCAGATTGATTTCTTGCACATGTGACCATCATAAGGACAAGTGAAAGCATGCGTGGATAACCACTTCAACAAGGAACAAATCTATGTCACCCTATGAATTTTATTAGCACAAGGACACCTCCTTTCTAGCATTTCCAAATGGCCTTTTAAACTATTAATTCATGACTTCGACAAAAATTGTCAAACCCTAGGGTAACATGAGATTTTTATTTTCACAAATTTTGAAGTGTGAGACACCCAATGGATAGAGACCAACAAGGTAACTTCATCTAAACAAATTTCACCTCTTGAAGCCTCTTTCTCTCTCCTCGACGAGCACGTTACTGGAGTTGTGCAAATCAAGCTGGGAGGCACTTTTGGCAGACTGATATCTTCCTCCTCAGATACTATTTGGACAATATGAGACCATGGTTGGATGCACCAAACAACATTCTAGAGATCCATACTCTCAAAATATTTTAATACATCAACCACAAGACAGGGCGGGAATTTTACTGAGATCACTTAGGTAGTTTTAGTGATTTTACACTTAGACAATTTTTGCACTTTCTTAGACCTGGCTCAATCTGCCGAAGTACATGCTTTGGCAGATCCATAACTTCTTCCTCAGACACTTCCAAGTCAATATGAGAACATGGTCAGGTAGATAAAACAACAATGTACAAGATGACCATATGGTGCGGTCATTTTCTTCAACCCAAAAACTATGGCGGCAATTTCCCTAAGGCCACTTAGGCAGTTTTGCTACTTTGGTGTAAAAGCAACCTGAAACCCTATTTTTGAAGGTTGTTATCTTTGTCATCAAACAGCTTTTGTGAAAACTAAGTCCATGGTTCAATAGACTCTTTGACAAGCTAGAGCATGATAGTTCTAGATAATTTTTATCATTCTCCCAGGAGGTACGACGAGCATTTTCACAAGGCCACCTGGACTAGTTTTCCAACACAGCCATTTCCAAGAATTTCTCCAAGGTTTATCTCGAAACCCTATTTTGGAAGACTTATAACTTTCTCCTCATAAATGATTAAGGAAATCTGAGACCATGGATATATATCCACTTCAATAATCTATGGCCTGGTACGCTCGTGTAGGCATTTTTCTCAAACCATGAATTATGGCGGGCATTCTCTTAGAGCAGTTTTGACTACTTTTTCCATAGTTAGTCAATTTCCAAACTTTCACAAACTTTCCATACTTTTCCAGAATGATGTCATATTGTAACATTGACTTCATGATAGCACAAGAACACCATCATGTGTCTTTCTAGCTTCATCACACAAGACACGTCATCAGTTCCTTCAACGCCTCTCTTTGTTGACAACGCTTCTGCAATTCAATTGGCCTAGAATCCCAAATTCCAAGATCGAACCAAACACATCATGTTGAGGCCAAGAACATTCATTTGACACATTGTTCTACTTCAGATCAAATTGCAGATATATTTACTAAAGCACTGGGTCATGAAAAATTCATAATGCAGCTTGGCATGTCAGATGTCCCTTTAGTTTAAGGGGGTAATGTTGACTAATATTTTGGGGCTAGTTATATCATTTATAGTTAGTTAACAATTTTATTTAGTTAATAAGTTACAGAGACATAACTACCTCTTCTTGGTTCTGCATGTATATAAATATTTATGATGTTTGTCAATCAAATGGATTACATTGTAGATTTTTATTTCTCACAACGTGTTTCAGTTGAATACCTCTGAGCTAAAGAAAAAGATGGAAAAGATGTCAATTAAATTTGTACTGGAATGGAAAAAAGAAAGAAAAGATGTCAATGAAAGTTGTACTGTACTAGAAAAATGAAAGAAGAAAAAAAGAACTGTTCATTAGAGTGAGACTCCACTCAATCATTGTACCTTCACTTTATCTTTATTCATTTCAAAAAAAATTCTGATTTAAAATGTTTTGAAAAACAAAATGTTTTAGGCTTTCAAATACTAAAATCATATGCCAAATTTTGAATTTAAAATATTGTAAAAAAACATTAGGAAAATAATGGAATGGATAACATTGAAAGTAAATGCTCACAAACACATAGATTGCAATGCAACGATTGGAAAAATAAATATAAGCTACTCCTAAAAAAAAATAATGAGCCAAAGAAAAAAGATGAAATGTGTTGGAGCTAAAAATTGTACCTCAATTCTAATTTCTCTTCCTTGTTTTTCTTTTTTATGTTTCATTTTTGATGTTATTTACTTTGTTATATCATTCAAACATTAGCTTAATGTTATATACTTTGTTTTTATTACTTACTCCTTAGTTTTATTATTTACTGCTATTTGTGATTTAAACGTTGGCTTATAAGTAATTTATCTTCATTTTGGTCTTCAAAACATAAATAGGAGGTCCACAAAAATTCTTTGAAGATACAGAGCAGAATTACCAGGGTTTGACAGAGCCATTGAAAAAATGTTGTGAATTTTTTGAGGAAGAAGCAATTCAAAGCTTTGAACCTAGTTTTCAACTAAAGAAATAAATGAAAAAAGAGTTAGAGAAGGTTTATGAAGCACAAGAATAACTTCTTATTAAAAATATAGAAACTCCATCAAGCTCAGTTAAAGATCCAATACATCAAGAAACAATTCATACAGATTCTGAGATTGAAATTCTCAAAAAATCATTGCAACAGTATAAAGCACAAAATGAATACATCAATGATGCGAATGATAAGCTTATGCAAGTTAATAGAAGTTTAAGGGAGGATATGGAAGAGGTGAATGACCATTATCAAGAGCTCATTTCAGTAGCTAAATAGTTCTTAAAAAATAAAAGGAATGCACAGGGACAAATCGAAGAGCTAACCAAACAAAATGGAGACCTAACCCAACAAAATGAAGAGTTTTCAAACAAGGTTCCGGTCATGGAAGCAAAGCAAGCTCATCTCCTTAGATGATCACAAGCATTGGATGGATTGACCATTTTAGCAGAGGCAGCTAGAGAAATATAAGATCCAGATGATCCATCTTACAACTGTCTAACAAACTCCAAATGAAACAACTTTGGAGATAGATATGAATGCCTACTTTTGAGAATTAGTTATACTATTTTCGGAGATTCCTTTTTTTATATATAAATTCTACAATGGATTCGAATCCTCAAAATATGGATCTTAAAATTCCTTCATGTAATTATAAAAATAGTAGTGATAGGAGCGATCAGGGTTTGTTTTTTGTTCTGGAAAAGGGTTAGAAGTGCCGAAGCTATTGTACTGAAACACATATGATACACTCTCATGTAAGTTTTTGAATACTGAATGTTTGGACTGAAATATACTATATAAGCCATATGTTGATCTTATTTTCTGGTTGATGTTTATGATTGGTTTGATCACCTCTCTTACTATTTCATTTATTGATAAAAAAATTTATCCTGAAAATGCTTTTAAGTTTGTGGACATAACTAGATTCTTTATATTTATATTTATGGTTTACATCTATGTTTCAGATTCCTTCATTTCAGATCTTTGTAATATCTTTCTGATTTAGTGATTGTATGTGATTTATATTTCCTTACCTTTTCCATGGATGATACCTTCAGAATTTATAAAAATTAAACCATTCTCCTTCATTTTTTCTTTGGATGTTCCAGCTTGTACCTCTCTGTAGTCTAGGTACAATTTCTAGTGCAAATAAAATGGATGTCAATGATATGAACTAAAGAAAGAAAGAAGAAACCAAAAGAACTTTTCACTGGAGTGAGATACCACTCAATCATTGTACCTCCACTTTTATGTTCTTCATTTAAAATAATAATATTTCTCATTAAAGTGTTTTGGACTTTCAAATATTATAATCATATGTTATGTTAGCAGTATTAAATTTTGAGTTTAAAATATTGTAAAAAAAACAAAAACAAAAAATAAAGATTTGAATGTATAATTTTTTTTTCATAACTAAGAAACATCCTTTTATTAAATGAAAAAGATGTGTCAACAAAACATTACATCAGTAGAGAAGCAAGAATACTTCTCATTACCCTTCAGCCTTTCATAGATACAAAATTACATCCACCTTAGAGCTATACTCATCAAGGTATTCTAACTACTATCATAGGTATTGTCATATACTTTTATTCTCTTAGCCAAAGATAAAAGGAAAAAAAAAACCTAAAAGCAAAGTTGTATTGCATTAGAAAAAAGAAAAAAGAAAAAAAACCAAAATATTGTTTAAAAACATTAAGAAAATAATGGAATGGACAGTATTGATTTCTTGCACATTATTTCGTACTTTGGTAGATTGATTTATTGCACATGTGACCATCATAAGGAAAACTAAAAGAATGGGTGGATAACCAATTCAACAAGGAACAGATCTATGTCACCCTATGAATTTTATTAGAACAAGGACACCTCCTTGCGAGCATTTCTAAATGGTCGTTTAAACTGCTAATTCAACACTTAGACAAAAATTGTCAAACCCTAGGGTAACATGAGATTTTTATTTTCACCAATTTTGAAGTGTGAGACACCCAATGGATAGAGGCCAACAAGGTGACTTCATCTAAACCAATTTCACCTCTTGAAACCTATTTCTCTCTCCTTGGTGGGCATGTTAGTAGAGTATGTTGTAAATATGGAATATGATTGTCATTGATATCAAAGGATCTCAGTAATGACAAAGGAATAACTAAGGTCATGATGGCAGAGTGAACTCAGTGAAAGACAAATGAAGTGATGACATGGCATGGATGATGATATGGAAGATATGATGACTTGGCATGGCATAGATGATGATGTGGCATTAAGTTGAAATCATTGTTGCACAATGCCATCATTCTAGAGAAATATGGCAAATTGGTGAAAATCAGGAATTTGACTAAGTATGGAATAAATAGTCAAAACTAGTCTAAGAGGGTCAATGAGAATGCCCTCCATAAATTATGGGTTGAGGAGAATTCCCGCACCATATGGGAATCTTGTAGCTTGGTATTTGGCATACCTGACCATGTCTTCAGATTGTCTTGGAAGTGGCTAAGGAAGAAGTGGCATACCTGACCAAAACAGTGTTTTAGGAAGATTGGCCCAGCTTAAGAAATTTGCCTAAGTATGGAATTAATGTTAAATATGTCTAAGTGGCCTCAAGTAAATGCCCCCCACATCTCATAGGATGATGGGAAAAAATATTTTGAGAGCATGGATCTCTAGAGTGTTGTAATGTGCATTTGACCATATGATTATCTTGTCCAAAGAGACTCTGAGGAAGAAGATATGGATCTGCCAAAAGTGCTACTTAGCTTGATTTGCAATACTTCAGTAAAATGCCCGCCAAGGAGAGAGAATGTAGCCTCAAAGGTTGAAACTGGTCTTGTTGGATTTATCTTGTTTTCCTCTACCCATTGGGCATCTCACTTTCCAAGTTTGAAGAAAAAATGAAATCACTTTGGTGACCTAGGGTTTGAAGAAAAATGGTTAAGTGTTAGAAAAAGAATTTGAGAGACCATTTGGAGATGCCCGTAAGGAAGGGTTCCCTTGATGATAAAATTCATCAGATTACATGGTCTTGTTCTTTGATGAACTGGCTATCCATCCATGGAGTTAGTTTCCTTCTGGGTGCTCACACGTGTGAAATAAGAGTCTTCCAAAATGGGAAGATCTGTGTTTTGTGTATCTTGTTTATTTTATGTTTTGATTAAAGTTTAAATAAGTGGTTTAAATGGTAAAAAATTATCAATACTGATTCACCCCCCCGCCTCTTTGTATTGACCAACTTCCAACAATTGGTATTAGAGCGGGGTTCTTCACTAATAGTTTAAACTTTAACCACTGGAAGGATGATCCTATTAAAAACCACTATGGATCAACAAGAAGATATTTACACAAAAAATGGATCTCCAATACTTGGAAAAGAAGAATAGATATTTTGGAGTACAAGAATGCAAAGTTATCTGAATTCATTAAGATGTGATTTGTGGAATGCAGTGATCTCTGATTACATCCCACCAAAGAGAATAAGGACTCCAACATGACCTAGAAAAGAACCCTGAGATGAGCATTAGAAGGGATCATATACTCAAGGGGAGTTAGTATCAGAAAGTTTCAATTGATACTTGAAAAATATATTTTGGTAAGAAGAGAAGAATGTTTTAAAGTTGCCATCAAAACACGAAGAAGAAGTAAGAGTACTTGGTAAAAGCTATCTTCCTAAAAAACAAGAAGAAGTGAAGACTTTGCTAGAGACCATCCATATGACAAGTGAAGTACAGAAGCACAAGTTAAAGCTAGAATGTAAATAAAATCACAACCATGACGAAGAGTTATGGAAAAGAGAATAAAAGCTATCTTCCTAAAAAACAAGAAGAAGTGAAGACTTTGCTAGAGACCATCCATATGACAAGTGAAGTACAGAAGCACAAGTTAAAGCTAGAATGTAAATAAAATCATAACCATGACGAAACGTTATGGAAAAGAGAATAATCTCAGTAACATTGGAAGAAGAGTATAGTATGAATGAAGCTAGTGCATACCATTTTTTGATAAAAAATGGGAGCAAAAACATAAAATTGAGAAGAAAGATGTTGGCAAGAAGAGAAGCACTATGATAGGGGGAGTCCATAAACTTATAATCCAAGTTCTCATTCAAAGACCAACATACAAGCAGGTAAAGAAGCATGCTAACTAATCTATCATTCAAAAAGGTCAGCACCAAGTCCAAGTTAACAAGAGAAAGAGAATACAAAGAGGTAAGAAGAAGTATATTGATAGAAGCGGTTGTCAAAGGGGGGGGGGTATTGTAAACTCTATGTCAGAATGGTTACAGTAAAAGGGCATAACAAGTTATCCTTTATCATTATTGTCAAAGGGGAAGAAGGTTTAGGTGTTTCCATCAATGCCAAAGGGGGAGATTGTTTGCAATATGGAATATGGTTGTCATTGATATCAAAGGATCTCAATAAGGAAAGAGGAATAACTAAGGTCATGATGGTAGAGTGAACTCAGTGAAAGACAAAGGAAGTGATGACATAGAATGGATGATGATATGGAATATATGATGACTTGGCATGGCATAGATGATGATGTGGCATGAACTTGAAATCATTGTTGCACTATCACATCATTCTGGATAAATATGGTAAATTGGTGAAAATCAGGAATTTGACTAAGTATGGAATAAATAATCAAAACTAGTCTAAGAGGGTCTAAGAGAATGCCTGCTATAAATTATGGGTTGAATTAAATTCCTGCACCATATGGGAATCTTGTAGCTTGGTATTTGGCGTACCCGACCATGTATTCAGACTGTCTTGGAAGTGGCTGAGGAAGAAGTTATGGACCTGCCAAAACAGTATTTTAGGCAGATTGGACCAGCTTAAGAAATTTTCCTAAGTATGGAATTAACGTTAAATCTGTCTAAGTGGCCTCGGGGAAACTCCCGCCACATCTCATGGGATGATGATAAAAATATTTTCAGAGTGTGGATCTCTAGAGTGTTGTATGGTGCATCTAACCATATGATTATCTTGTCCAAAGAGACTCTGAGGAGGAAGATATGGATCTGTCAAAAGTGCTACTTAGATTGATTTGCACTAATTCAGTAAAATGCCCGCCAAGGAGAGAGAAAGTAGCCTCAGAGGTTGAAACGGGTCTTGTTGGATTCATCTTATTGTCTTCTACCCATTGGGTATCTCACTTTCCAAGTTTGAAGAAAAAATGAAATCACCTTAGTGATGTAGTGTTTGAAGAAAATTGGTTAAGTGTTAGAAAAGGAGTTTGAGAGACCATTTGGAGATGCCCGCAAGGAGGGGTTCTGTTGATGATAAAATTCCTCAGATTACATGGTCTTGTTCCTCGATGAACTGGCTATGAATCCATGGAGTCCGTTTCCTTCTAGGTGTTCACATGTGTGAAATATGAGTCTGCCAAAATGGAAAGATTTGTGTTTTGTGTATCTTGTTTATTTCATGTTTTGATTAAAGTTTAAATAAGTGGTTTAAATGGTAAAAAGTTATCAATACTGATTCACCCCCCCCTCTCAATATTGAACAGCTTCCAACAGAGTAGTGCAAATGAAGATGAGAGGCACTTTTGGCCCCTATGGGATTAATTAATCCCATGTGGGCATCTGGGCATCCCATAAGCCCTTACGGGATTAAACTCAACTCCTTGATATTTTAACCCCTTTTGCAGGTATTTCATAATCCTTATGCAGGCATAAATGAGCCCCTTGCTGGCATCTTTAGCCCCCTTATGTGGGCATGTTTATAAGCCTCCCACGGGCATATTGGGGGCCCCATGCGGGCATCCTAGAGCTCCCTTGCGTGCATAACATAGCCCTTGCAGGAATCTTCCTAACCCTTTGCGGGCATAATATAAAGTGTCTTTCAACCTTATTTTTCACTGATTTTGGCAGGCCAAAATATCGCACGTGAGAGCACAAAATAGAAATCTAACTCCATAGCTGGATAGCCAGTTCATTAGAGAACAAAACTATGCCATCTGACTAGTTTTATCATCTCATGAACACCTCCTTGTGGGAATTTCCAAATGGCCTCTAAGCCATGTGAGTTTGACACTTAGACAAATCTTTGACTTTAATATGCAAATCACTTTTTCTGTTACTTTGGCAGATTGATTTCTTCCTCATGTGATCACCATAGAGAAAAATACAAGCATGACTGGATAGCTACTTCAATGATGAACAAGACCATGTCAAAATCTGAACTATGTAACACATACCCATCATCTAGTGGGCATTTGAAAGTGGCCTTCCAAACTGTTGATTTGCCACTTAGGAAAAATTATCAAACCCTAGGTTAATATAATGAGATTTTTCTTTTCATCAATTTTGAAGTGTGAGACATCCACTGGATAGGGTCCAACTAGGGGATTCTATGCAAAATGTGTCTAAGGAAGAAGTTATGGATCTTCCAAAACAGGGTTTCAGGCAGATTGGACCAATCTACGAAAGTGCAAAAATTGTCTAAGTATAAAATCACTAAAATTGGCTAAGTGACCTTAGTAAAATGCCCACCATCTCTTGTGGTTGATATCTTAAATCATTTTGAGAGTATGTATCTCTAGAATGTTGTTTGGTGCATCCAACCATGGTCTCATATTGTCCAAAGAGTCTCTGAGGAAGAAGATATTGATCTGCCAAAAGTGCTTCTTAGCTTGATTTGCACTACTCCAGTAAAATGCCCTCCGAGGAGAGAGAAAGAGGCTTCAAGGGGTGAAATTGGTCTTGATGGAATCACCTTGTTGGACTCTATTCATTGGTTGTCTCACACTTCCAATTTGGTAAAAAGAAAAATCTCTTCATACTATAAACCTAGGGTTTGATCATTTTTCCAAGTGTCAAATCAGTAGTTTGGAAGGCTAATAGGCCAATTGGAAATGCCCTCAAGGAGGTGTCCTCATGATGATAAAATTAATCAGGTCGCATTGGCTTGTTCCTTGATGAACTAGCTATCTATGCATAGGATTAGACTTGCCTCTGGAGTTCACATGTGTGGTAGACAAGCCTATCAAAATGAGAAGAAGTTTGTTTTGATGTCCAAATAAGGTTTGAAGAGGCATTTGGAAATGCCCACCAAAGAGTGCCCTTGTTATAATAAACTATCCAGATGGAATGGACATGTTCCCTGGTGATCTGGCCATCTAGCTGTGGTATCAGTTCTCTCTTTGAGGCTCACATTTGTGAGATTTTGGCCTGCCAAAATTGTGAAAAATATGGTTAAATGACACCTTATGATATCCCCGCAAGGGCTTGTAAAATGCCCGCAGGAGCTAAAGGTTATGCCCGCTGGGGCTTAATGAATAAACTCACAAGAGCTTATGTATTCCTGCAAGGGCCTATGTATTCCCACAAGGGCCTTAATGTATGACGGCTAAAGAGATGCCCGCAAGGGCTTGTAAGATGCCTGCAGGGGTTTGAAAAATGCCCGCAAGGGCTTGTAAGATGCTCGCAAGCGCTTGTAAGATGCTCGCAAGGGCTTGTAAGATGCTCACAAGGGCTTGTAAGATGCTCGCAAGGGCTTAAATTAATCCCGTAAGGTGCTTAAGGCAGAAACCCATGAGAGAATGGGCTATTCTCAGAAGCCAAGGGAGATAATCCCGTGAAATTTTGTTGTATGCCCGCAGGTGAAAGAGGAGAAGCCCGCTAGCTAAAGATATAGGCTAGCCCGCAGATGAAGAAGCCCATGGGCCTGAGATGGAAGAAGCCCGTAGATCACCAAAGAAGGTTAATTAATTAAATTAATTAACAATTAAATAATAAACAAAATTATGAATTAAATGTTAAAAAGAACATATATTTGAAGAGACAGGTCATTTATGCCCAATAATGTTGTTATTTCATCACATTACCTAGTTTGAATGGTGGTATCATTTCATGTGTAACAAACAATTTTATCCACCGTCATTGTATGCAAAGTGGTGAAGAACATAACATTCATAATGAAATGACATTCATATGGTCTTAATACATTAAGAGACCTATTTTGTTGATATTTTGGTGATATTTATGGCCTTAATGTCTTAAGAGACCTATTTTGTTGAAAAGTCTAAAATGATCATAACGCAACATTGTATGCAAAGTGGTGAAGAACAAAACATTCATAATGAAGCTATGGAAATTCTATGGACCTCATGTGCATATAAACTCCATCAAAGAAGGTGAGGAAGCACTTAGCTCAACGGAAAAAAGTGGTCATAGGTGCAAAAAAGTCACTATGAAATTGTTGAGAATCATGCCTCACATCACAATAAAGTATAAACCAAAGCATTGACTATAGAACCACTAACTCTTGGACATTAAAAGATCTCAATAAAAAAATGAGGACTTCATAAACATGAATACCATACAAATGAGCATTGAATGAACATGAATACCATACTTCATAAGCATTGACTGTAGAACCACTAACTCCTGGAAATAAAAAGTAAGACAACTAATTAAAGCATTTTCCATTATATGTTGATAAATACAAATCTCCATAATACAAAAATTTTGTTTTCATTAACTGTCGATAAATACATATATACATTGATTTATACATGTCTAGCATGTTTCTAAGATGGATGTAATCCCTCCTCTTGAGAAGAAGACAAATCTGAATGGTTTCTCTTGCCTTTCATAGAAGACTATAATTGTCTTGGAGTTGTACTAGCTGGCACATTTTGCAATTTGTTTTTAGGCTCTTTAACTCTCTGTGTAACTTTTTTTAAATTTCCAAGCAAAACATTTTTTTCCTCCATCAGTTTGTTCAACATTAACACATTTTTCTTATACTTTGGTTATTCCTCTTTTTCCTTTCCCTCCACTTTGTGTTTAGTATTTTTCAACTGACCTTTAAATTCAGTCAATTCCCATTCCATATTCTCTATTTCTTTCTCCTACTCTTTTTCCCTCGACTCTGTCTCGTTGGGAAGGATAGGAACTACATTCATCGCATCGGCTGGCCATTTTAATTCCTTCTCCAAATCAACAATTGTGGATTTAAGTTTTTGAATTTCCATATCACATCCCAAATGTTGAACTTTTCTACCATCTAAGAGTTTTGATTCCAACTCCCTTACTTTTGCATCTTTCCCAGCCATCTTCTCTTTCAATTTCTTTATGTAATGGTGATGAGCCACACAAATCACCTAGTGCAATGCTCATTGAGAATCATTCTTGTAGAATCTTCTCTCGATTTGCTACAGGATTGTCTCTCTCTTTTAAAGACATTGTACCTATAGGTGTTTTTTTCCTTCTACCCTCACCCTCATCTCCTTTGGTACCCTTACCTTCACCCTCACCACCTTCTTGACTAGAAATGTTTTTTCCTCTACATTTGTTTTTAAGTTTTACAGATTCAGAGATCCTTGCTAACCTTGTGCCTCTCATCTTATCATCTTTCTTAGAAATGTTTTTTCTCAAATTGGAAATTATTGATTCTAAATCTCTAACTTTTTTTCCATGGCTTCCCTCCCACTCTTTCAACTTCAGCTGATATTCTTGTACTACCTGTTCACATTATTTAATTTTCTTCTCCATTACATGTAAAGGACCCATTTCCATCGTTAGTGATGGTACATTGAGAACAGGTGGTATTTTCTTCAACTCTTCTTTTAGTTCACTTGCTTTAGCATTAGCTTTGTCCAAAGCCTCTTTATATGCAACCCTCACTGACTCAATTTCATTTTCAGCATCATCAGTGATTTTTTCTATTTCTTTAGAAAATAATTCAACCATTTCTTCTTTCCCTTTTATAATTATGTCCTCTTTGAATTTATTATCCACAACTGTCTTTTGCAACACTGCTATCTCTTTGAGGCATTCTAAAATATTATCATCTTTTGTCAAGCACTCTTCCGCCCAATTGCATATATAGGAAGCTTGTTCCTTGAAATGCTCCATTTTATCATATAGGATGAACATGTACACACTATCAAACTTATATGATGCAATGTCTAAATGCATAGCGGAAGCCCTTGATTTTGATTTGAAAAAACAATCATACTCAATTGCCAACTGTATAGGAGGAATTATATCAAGAACCTCTTGAGGAATGGAAAAGTGAGTAGTAGTTTCTTCTATTTCATTGCCTATCACCTCCTCCTAATGACCTCTATCTTTGTGTCCCTGTAACTCTTTGAAAGTTGTGGCAGCACAAACTACATCATCTGTGACAAAATCAGGATACTGTACTCGTAATTCGCCATGGTGCTTAGGACTTTGTACTAGCGATTCCTCGTTCTGTTCAGGAGGGTGTAATGGTAATTCCCCATTGTGCTCAGGAAATTGTACTAATTCCTTGTTCTGCTGAGGATACTGTACTGGAAATTCCTCATTATGTTCACTGTTATTACGTTTCCTAACATATGCTTTATGAACATGTGGTTTTGGAAAAGGTATATTTACATGTTGGTCGATATCACCAATCTCTGTTTCAGTGACATGGGGTCGATACAAATCAATAATTTTTTGAAGTGTGCCCAGGAAACTAAATTTAACCTTCCGTAATTGGCTCTCTTGTAGGGAAGATTTTACTTTCTTAGCCAATAGATAAGGAATATCTACAGGTATATCTTCCACCCAATTTATCACTACCCGCATACATTCACCCAAAATGTCTTCCCTGTGATGATTTAGAATTGTCCTAAGGATAATCTGAATCAATGTTTTGTATAGTCTGAGAGGGACATATTGCATTTTAAACCATTCATCGAAACATTAACTTCTCGAGCACAAATTTTACTGGCCATCTAGTTCTTCTCATGTTTGGGGGTTTTCCTTGTGCTTAAAATCTCACCCCCTCTGCGTGGAATATTTGTAGCTTGGGAAACCAAATCAGGGTCAATGTATACCCGCTTCCAAAAAATTATTGTTAGTTTTTCAGAATTTACTTCAATTTGATCTAGGATCTTAACTGAGAGAATAACATGTATAGCATATCTACAGCATATCAATCATGGACACAATAATGCAAGCACACAAGAGACACATAGTTTACTTGGGGAAAACCATAAAGGTCAAAAACCCCAATAACTTCCTCAGAGATAGATAGAGCAATGATACAACCCAAGCATAAGAGATAGACATCTCCTAACAGTAGCTTCTCCTCCTCCACAAGTGTGCCACTCTCCAAAGAGTGTGTGTAAGAAATAGAATGATCAAATAGAGTGCCTCTCGCACTCTATTTATACATGAATTGACTTGCCTAATAACCTTTACTACGTCGGCCTTAACTTAACCACATAACATAAAGCTGACTAGGCCGACCCCCAATAGGGTGGTCTAATAACCCTTTGACCCACATGGCCAACCCCCAATAGGGTGGTCTAATAACCCTTTGACCCACATGACTTATACAGGGCTGACCCCAACAAGGTGGTCTAATATCCCATCAAGTATAAGTTACGACACTTACAATACAAATGACGACACTTGTGTATAGAGGAATAACTAGGAAGGTATTTCTCGACACAGGTCTTCTAGCACAAGTCTTCTTCTCTAGATCATCGTCACTAGATAATCGTCATCGAGTCATCATCATCATCATTATTGCTTCTATCTCAATCAATCTCTGAATCTACTCGTCATAGGAAGTTCTACAGAGCCAGTCCATTTTCATACTAGATGTAGGCCCACCACCTGCAAGTCTTCATCACTGGCCATACTGTGGAATCCTCAGGACTTATTATGTGCATCACAAAACCTAGCGGTAGCATCCCAGGATGTTACGAGCACACAACTCTGCCTGTGGGATCTCCCAGGAGCACATTACATGTGACTCATCACAAAACCTGGCTGAAGCATCCCAGGCTGTTACGAGCACACAGCTCTACCTGTCAAGTCTCCTAGGAGCACATTAAATGTGATCTCAGCACAAAACCTAGCTAAAGCATCTGAAGCCTTTTTCATCCTGTCCAGATCTCCCAGGAGCAAATAACATGTGGTCCACCACAAAACCTGGCTGAAGCATTTGAGGCCTTTTTCATCCTGTCCAGATCTCCTGGGAGCAAATTACATGTGGTCATTCCAAAACTTGGCTGAAGCATCTGAGGCCTTTTTCATCCTATCCAGATCTCCCAGGAGAAAATTACATGCCATAGGACAAAACCTCGAAAGAGCATCTTAGGATGTTACGGGTACACAACTCCGACTTGAAGGATCTCCCAGGGCGCTATTATATGTCCTCCCAGAGCAATGTCCCGAAAGAGCATCCTAGGCTGTTACGGGTACACAGCTCCGATCTATAGGATCTCCCATACATGCTCATCTGGACAACCTGTTCCATGGCCATAGAGTATCATCTTGATACTCACCATACATCATCCCGATGTACACATGATCGTCCTGATCATCATCTCTGCATCGTCCTAATGCATGTCATCTGGAGAAGCGTCATCCACGATCATCTTGATCATACAATGCATCTACCTGATGCATACCAAGTATCTACCTGATACATATCACCATACATGATCTACCTGATCATACAATGTATCCACCTAATACATATACATATACATGGTCCAAGCATCCAACATGATGCATACATATATAAATGATCTAACTAATCATATCAAGCATCCAACATGATTCATATACATATATAGAGCAGTAATTGGAGCATCGTCCTGATGCTCATCATCCATGATCCTCCTGATCATCATAGCATCGTCCTCTTCAGATCATCTCATCGTCCATGAAGCATATCCCAGATGCACATCATCCAACACTTACACCATCGACATGGGAGAACACATCTACCACCATTCGGGGAAGGCTCCAGCCCTTACTTTTTCACCATGGGAGAACACATCTACCACCACATGAAAAATGGATTCATCCCTTTCATCTACACCATGGGAGAACACATCAACCATGTCAGAAAAGCTCATGTGAATTTCTATCTTCCGGACTCATCACTTCCCTTTGGAAGGAACCTCGATCTGAAGTGCACCAAGCCTCTCTCTGAAGTACTCAAACTGCACTCAAGCCAACGGCTTGGTCAATACAACTACAACCTTCTCATCCATTGCAACATACTCTGCTTCGGCTATACTCAGTGCTATGCAAAACTACTTCCTGCTAAACCAAGAGATCACACCTAATCCCATACTGAAGCAGCATCCAAAAGTGCTCTTCCTATCTGCAGCACTGCCTGCCCAATCTGAATCAACATGACTCTACAGATTCAACTTTTTGATTCGCATCATACTTGAGCCCATAATCAACTATACCCTTCAGGTACCTCAAAATATGCTTTACAGCAACTAGGTGAACACCTCTCGGATCCATCAGGAACTTGCTCAATGTGTTCATCACAAAGCAAATATATGGTCTCGTGTTCGTCAAGTACATCAAGGACCCAATCATTTGACGATACATAGTGATATCAACCGGCTCAGATGAAGCATCACACATAAGCTTCAGGTTTGATGCCATAGGTGTGGCCGTGGCCTTTTAGTCCATCATCCTGAACCTCTTAAGGATCTCTATTGCATACTTCCCTTGTCCAAGGAAGATTCCATCTGCACTCTGGCACACCTCCATACCTAGAAAATAGTACATCATCAACAAGTTCTTCATCTCAAACGCAGCAGCAAGCTTCCACTGCGTGTCGGCAATCAATCTATCTTCACCTGCAATAAACAGGTCTTCCATATACAAAAGTAGTATCACTGGATTGCCTTCCTCAACCTTGTAGTAAAGGTTGGAATCCACTTTACTCTTGGTAAATCCTAAACTGGATAGAAAGCTGTCTATCCTACCATACCAAGTTCTGCACATATATGACTCCCTATCATGTGTCTCAGAACCAAGTGGCTACTGTCTTGAAATCCATCTAGTGTATCTTCCATTTCATCACTACAGCCAGAGCAAGTACGGATCTAATCGAAGTGTATCTGGCTATAGGAGCAAAAGTCTCTATGCTACCACCTACAGTATGCTTGATCTTGTGGATCCTCTTGGAAGTCACTACAGACTCCCCTTCAGGTCTTGGGACTACATCCCAAACATCTTCATTATCGACCGGTACTCCTTGATCATGGCATTCTTCCTAGATCTTGGGAACTTCAATATCTTCAATATTTTCAATAGATAACTTTGTTGTTGAACAAATGTTGTAGTCCTTCTTTTGTAGGTGATGGCATACGATCTTTCCTACACAACAAGTTAAATTGCATGATTAGAAAACATCTCATAGTTTTCAAAACAAATTCTTACACATAAAGAAATATGTCATACAGTCATGCAATTATCTTAGCCAATGCTTCACTACAACATTTATCCATATCCCGTAACATTCTAGATGCCTTCCAATCTCTACCAGAACATTGTTAAGAGTGTGAACAACTCGCAACATGTCAGCAAAGAGGTTTCATTCTAGATAAGTAGCAATGGAATGTTGTACAGTGCCATATGCAACTTACCCATGTATATTAGTAGTATATTGTTCATCAATGCATCTATTCTAATATGCATAATACACAACCTAATTCTAGGAACATGAGTACATACATTATTGAATAGTATTTATTTAAACAATAAAATATCCAAGGAATGATAATTCAAATACTTATCTTTGTTTGTTTGTTGGGTTAACTCCCTCTCAGTCTTTGCTTCTTTTCTGCAACTCCATTCTGATGTGGATTGTGAGAAGTGGTCAACTCCCTCTGAATATTTGCATCCTTGCAGAAACTACCAAAGTGTGCTCCTTCTTGATCTTTGATTTCTTGCAGGATCAATTGGAGTGTGCTCCCTCTTGATCTCTGCTTCCTTGCAGGAACAACTGGAGTGTACTCCCTCTTGATCTTTGCTTCCTGGATTACCTATCCTTGAACTTATATCCATCACTATGCATGCTTATTAGTATCATCATTGTGTTATCCTCGAGGTCTCATACATAATCACACATTCATTAGTATAATCTTATTACTATCAAAACAAAATAATCTTAAACATGTATAGTCATGATCATTTCAAACACATATAATAAACATTAGTATTCAAGGTTTCAGGGAAGTCTTCTTTTACTCATGCATATTCTTATTTGATCATAGGACTCTTCTGGTTAGTTAAATCATCAATCAAGATAAGAGACATAAAATGCATAAACCCTTGATTACTTTCATTTCTAACTTTCTGAATAAACATAACCAATCATACCAAGTATACTTATATAAGGGATCCTAACACAAGGTAGGATTCTAACTTGATATAGGAAAAAACATACCTGGATTGGTATGTTAGCTAGTTATGTCTAACATACCCACATGATGTCTTCTTGTTCTCTTCAATGACTTGTGCTAGTAACTTGCATATCTCATAGGTTAACCATTATAGAACCAAGTTATACATACCTCGCAAATAATCTTCTAAGTGATTCATGACAATGGATGAATCTTTGTCCTCATGTCGTCATGATCATATGTTCTTGAACTAGAACATGATTTGTCTTTCTTGGTGTACCTTTCATGTTAGCTGACAACATAAACCTCATACAACACCATAATGCATTAGTACAATCATAAGTGTCAACACCCTAATCAATGAATATCTTCTATGATGCATTCATAATTTTATTAAGGTGATACGACAAGTCTAAATTTAATCAAAATTGTACTAACCGTAATAACATGAAGACAAACATACCATAAACTTAATCATGAACAAATCTTGAAACATACCTGGATGAGTCATACCTATCGAGATTGCTTGTAATCTTCTTATGTAAGGCCTTAGCCTCATCTCCCTCTGAAACAGGAACTTCTTCACTTATGCAGGTGACCAATCCATTCTCTTCTAGGATTAACCCAATCCACTTGATTTGAAAAAACTAGATCTGGAGTTGGATTAGGGTTTGTTAGAGAAACCCTAAAAATTCAAACTTTGAATTTCAAACTTCTGAAAGGATAGAAAGATGCGCCTTGATGAGCTGATCAAGCTAGTATACTCATAATTTGAAAACTGCAAAGTTTCATCCCTCAAATTTGCCTTCGAAACTTTTGGATTCATTGGACATGACTCCGAACTAGGGTTTGATAAAGCCCACCCTTATGCCCAATCAAAAGTTTCGACCCAAAGCTCTAAGCTTCTATTTTTCTGAGGAGCTTCCAGTCGTGGTCACAGATTTCAAAAATTCCCATTTTTGCAGAAGCCCTAATTTTCCACTTTTCTGATCAAAGTCCCGAACTAGGGTCTGATCAAGCCCGGCCTTCTTCCCAACCAAAAATTCTGATCTTGGTCTCTAAATTTTTATTTTGACGAGTAGCATTCAGCCGTGGTCTCCGATTACAAAAATTCCAACTTTCTCCGAAACCCTAAATTCCGGAAGCCATGAATGAAGGTGCTAAAAAATAATTCTGTTTTGACAGAAATATGTACCTGATTGTTTCTAGTGGAACTATGAACTTTTTGATCCACAAGGTCTGAAACATTTTCCTATGATAGACCAACCTGTCATCTTTCCAACCCCATATATATGAACTGAAATGGATTCTCTGAGAGAGAGTTATGCCGAGTGTCGCAACGTGACCTATTTATGGGCTAAAACAGGAGAGCAAAATTGTACAGCATGCCACGTGTCACTGGTTTAGTTTTGGCCTCTGAAATAGTTACTTGAGAAATTCCATTCCATGCAATACCTGTCACTTTTTACTAAATTTCATTTGGAGCTTCCTATCCCAAGTTATGACCTTTTTTCCAAGGTCACCTGTTTATGACTCTGATATGGAAGAGGCAGAAACCCTATATTGTACAGATCATAAAACACAAAGTACAATGAATTAGAAGTTTTCCTTTGGACACAAGGTACATGGGGATCTGATCTTCGACCTGTAGAAGTTTCACATACGAAAAATTCTCCAAAATGGATTTATAACGAAAGTTCTACGATGACTGGTTTTTGCTATATCAATCCCAAGCATCGCAAGTGCAACAAGTGTCATACATGCCATACCATGCCTTCTTTCAGGCTAGCTCTGATACCATGTTAAATTTTAATAATTTAATTCAATCTGATCTAGGATCTTAACTAATAAAATAACATGTACAGCATATCTACAGCATATCAATCCTGGACACAATAATGCAAGCACACAAGAGACAAAGTTTACTTGGGGAAAACCATAAAGGTGAAAAACCCCAATAACTTCCTCGGAGATAAATAGAGCAATGATACAACCCAATCATAAGAGATAGACATGTCCTATTAGTAGCTTGTCCTCCTCCACAAGTGCGCCACTCTCTAAAGAGCGTGTGTAAGAAATAGAATGATCAAATAGAGTGCCTCCCGCACTCTATTTATACATGACTTGACTTGCCTAATAACCTTTACTACGTCGACCTTAGCTTAACCACATAACATAAAGCTAACTGGGTCGACCCCCAATAGGGTGGTCTAATAACCCTTTGACCCACATGACTTATACAAGGCCGACCCCAACAAGGTGGTCTAATAACCCATCAAGTATAAGTTACGACACTTACAATATAAATGACGACACTTCCATACAGAGGAATAATAACATATCTATAGGAATACAATATACATATATGTGAAATACATTCCGAAGTTACATATACATTAACAATTATGAGTTTCGTATTCCCAGCATCATATTTCAAAATTGCCTCATCTATCTCCTCATCAACATAACTGAACATTCCAAACAAAAAGTTGAAAACTTCTACTTTACTCAGGATAGTTTCCATACCTGGTGGCCACATCTTTGCATCTCTCCATGCATCAGAATTCTCCTGGAATTTTTTTACTATTACCCTATCATCTCTAGATGACTGTGTTTTGACTGGGGTTGCAAAGGAGGATTCCTGTGTTTCAACTGCCCTCGTGGTATAGGACTCCCCTGTTTGAAATCCGGCCATGGTTATCTAGGTTAGAAGCGAAGGTGAGGTGAGGTGATGTATTTCAGGCTCACAAATTGTATTTCTCACAAAGAGTATTTCAACAATGAATTAACGCTTATAGATATGGGATTATATATTCACTACCTACATTATAGACTCGTAGTCCTTTTTGTTTACATGGATATTTGATTGCAATAATGTTATATGAGATGCATGTTTAAAAAAATTGAGTTCATTAGAACAATCAATATTCAATATGAGCGATTTCTTAGAATGTCCATGTAGAGGACACATTGAAAGGGCATAGCTCCAAGGAAGAAGATAAATTTTATATAGATTGAGGTAAGTTGCTTAGTAAAAAAATGTGGAGATCATGTTTCTCTAGGTTAAGATGATTTTTTAGAAACACATGTTGAGGAGGAAGACTAAACATCACAGAGGGAATGCTTTGAAAGTAGTGAGCATGGAATTTTCAAAATGAAAATGTTGGCCACACGCAAAACTTTGGAGTATGAAAGTTTGAGAAATATTACGATGGTTTAGAGAAGTTATTTGTAAATTTATTGTTGAGATAAAGCTTTTGCAACTCACTCGATGAAATGAGTGCTAAGTGGACTACTCAATCTCATAATAAATTTGTCATCCTCAATAATACTGATGGGATATTGGTCATGCCTTAATGACATACTCTATGAAAATAATTCAAAAAATGTTATCTCAACTTTATAAGGTTCAAATTCTTAAAGAGAGATACTCACATGGTTTTGTAGTAATGCCTTGATTATAATTTATATGTAATTGTAGTAGACACTTGGAAAGCTATTGGAAGTAGTGCACACTAAAGACTAGACTAGGAAAATGGCGGGCAAACGTCACTTAGGAACTTTTAGCAATAATTTTATACTTAGACAATTTGTGCAATTTCTAAGGTGGATTTTTTATTTCACCAAAATACTAGACCAATGCCACTAGATGATGTAGTACACCTCACTAAGAAAACCTGAGCTGATTTCACTCTCATACTCATCTTCATTTTCCCTAGGTGGGCATTTTACTGAACTTGGTGAAAAACTGCCTAAAACCCTGTTTTGGCAGACCTATAAATTCCTCCTCAAACACTCTCAAGACAAAATGAGACCTTGATCATGTAGACAAATCAATAAGCTACAGCATGAACATATGGGGTGGGCATTTTCCTTAACCCATGAACTATGGAGGGCATTTTACTGAGGCCACTTAGGCAGTTTTACTCCATCTGGTGCAAAACAACCTAAAACCCTGCTTTGGAAGACTTATAACTTCCTCCTCAAACACTCTCAAGACAAACTGAGACCATGTTCAAGTAGACAGATCAACAAGCTTCATCCTGGTTCTTCCAAATATTTTTTATCATTCTCCTATGATGTACGACGGGCATTTCCCCAAGGAAACTTGGACCAATTTTTGAACACAACCATTTTTCAGAATTTCTCCAAAGTTTCTTCTGAACCCCTGTTTTGGTAGACTTGTAACTTTGTCATAAAGCACTCTTTTGAATAAATGAGACCATGGTTAGATATCCCTTTTAAAAAGCTACAACCTGAGAGGAAGGGGCCAGTATTTTCCTTAACCCATGAATTATGGAGGGCATTTTACTAAGTCCACTTAGGCATTTTTACTCCATCTGGTGCAAAACAGCTTGAAACCTTGTTTTGGCAGAGTTATAAATTCATCCTCAGACACTCTCAAGACAAACTCAGGCTATGTTCAGGTAGACATATCAACAAGCTTTAGCCTGGTTCTTCTAGATATTTTTTATCAGTCTCTTGTGATGTACGGCGGGAATTTACCCAAGGAAACTTGGACCAATTCTCCAACACAGCCATTTTTCAGAATTTCTCCAAAGTTTATTCTAAACCCCTCTTTTGGCATACCTGTAACTTTGTCATAATGACACTCTTTTGAAGAAATGAGACCATGGTTAGATAGCCCTTTCAACAAGCTACAACTTGAGAGGAAGGGGAGGAAAATTTCCTTAACCCATGAATTATGGAGGGCATCTTACTGAGGCCACTTAGGTATTTTTACTCCATCCGGTGCAAAACAACCTAAAACCCTGTTTTGGCAGACTTATAACTTCCTCCTCATACACTCTCAAAACAAACTGAGACCATGTTCAGGTAGACAGATCAAAAAGCTTCATCATGGTTCTTCAAGATATTTTTTATCATTCTTCTATGATGTATGGCGGCCATTTCCCCAAGGAAACTTGGACCAATTTTCCAACACAACCATTTTTCAGAATTTCTCAAAAGTTTATTCTGAACCCCTGTTTTGGCAGACCTGTAACTTTGTCATAAAGCACTCTTTTGAAGAAATTAGACCATGGTTAGATAGCCCTTTCAACAAGCTACAGCCTAAGAGTAAGGGGTGGGAATTTTCCTTAACCCATGAATTATGAAGGGAATTTTAATGAGGCCACTTAGGCAGTTTTACTCCATCCGGTGCAAAACAGCCTGAAACCCTGTTTTGGAAGACTTATAACTTCCTCCTCAGACACTCTCTAGACAAACTCATACCATGTTCAGGTAGAAATATCAACAAGCTTCAGCCTGGTTTTTCCAGATATATTTTATCATTCTCATGTGATGTATGACAGCCATTTACCCAAGGCAACTTGGACCGATTTTCCAACATAGCCATTTTTTAGAATTTCGCCAATGTTGATTATGAACCCCTGTTTGGGAAGACCTATAAATTTGTCATAAAGCACTCTTTTGAAGAAATGAGACCATGGTTAGATATCCCTTTCAACAAGCTACAGCCCGAGAGGAAGGGGCAGGCGTTTTCCTTAACGCATGAATTATGGAGGCCATTTTACTAAGGCCACTTAGGAATTTTTACTCCATCCGGTGCAAAATAGCCTGAAACCTTGTTTTGGAAGACTTATAACTTCCTCCTCAGACACTCTCAAGACAAATTGAGACCATTTTCACGTAGACATATCAACAAGATTCAACCTGGTTTTTTCAGATATTTTTTATCATTGTACTGTGATGTACGACGGGCATTTCCCAAAGGCAACTTGGACCAATTTTCCAACACTTAGCCATTTTTCATAATTTATCCAAAGTTTATTCTAAACCCCTGTTTTGGAAAACCTGTAACTTTGTCATAAAGCACTCTTTTGAAGAAATGAGACCATTGTTAGATAGCCCTTTCAACAAGATACAGTGTGAGAGGAAGGGGCGAAAATTTTCGTTAACCCATGAATTATGGAGGGCATTTTACTGAGGCCACTTAGGCAGTCTTACTCCATCTGGTGCAAAACAGCCTGAAACCCTATTTTGGCAGTGTTATAACTTCCTCCTCAGACACTCTCAAGAAAAACTGAGACGATGTTCAGGTAGATAGATCAACAAGCTTCATCCTGGTTCTTCCTAATTAAGATTCAATCTAACTGTGTCTTTGTGCAGGTTACTATATTTGTGTTTCTGCAGGGTTTAATTGAATTTGGTGATCATCTGGACCTAGCACATGTAAACCTTTCGGTAGTTATGGTGACTTTTTAAAAGCCTCTGCTTATCTTCTTCATGTGATCCTACAAATTGGCATTATGCCAAAAAAGTCAATAAGAATTACAACCCTATGATGAAGCATTTCAACCATATAATTAACAATTAAGATTCAATATTGTGCCAAGCCAAATACAGTAGTTCTTCCTTGTTTAATGGACTAACTTGGTGGTACTCCATCACCACAATTGGCAGTATGCCCAAAATTTTTGATAAAACTAACACAATATCACCGCCAACTAAAACAACTAACACTTAAGCCCTCGATCACTCATATGACCATCGTGTCAACTGATATATAAAAAATATTAATCCAATGACCCCTGAATCCCTCGATCACTCCATATGACCATCGTGTCAACAAAATCCAATGACCGAGATCATCTCCTCGGAAAATCGATGGATGTTGTCACTTCTTCCAAAAGTTAGGGGCGCAGACAAGTCATCCTGGGCTCCAGGGTTGTGACTTCTCATGGATTCCAAGCACCTAGATCCCCCACCATACCCTTGCACTACGCATTGAATAAGCATAGTGAGGATGGTGTATATAAACTCATATTACCTCAACTATGCTGTCAATGTGGGATAAATCCCAAAGACGAATTAATCACCACAATCGATCATTTGATCGGACGATTGTTGAGTCTCTTCCTACAATTATTCATCTTTTTCCACTAAGGTTTGAATCATGCATCGAATTCTTTTGTTGGGATTTAATCAGATCTCTTTCCATTCCTTTTGTTACAAATGTCGACTTAGATCCTGGTTCCTTCGATCACCTATGCTCAGGTTAATATTTTATCTCCTTGAATCACCTCCATTTTTACTCTATCGACCAGAACCATTTAAATTATCAGCCACAACGCATAATCTGGACTTGATGTGCTCAATGTAGGGGTCTTCATCTGATGCAGACAGATCAAGCTCTCCCAATTTGTCAATCACATATTTCTTGGCATACTTGTATTTATTTGCAAAGGTCCTCCATTTATCCAGAACAGATTGACCCTCTTAGCGTTTTCTTATGGGAAATTTCTTCAAGTGCTCGAGATTGTATTATAGAACCTTGATCAAAACCTCCATCTCTTTTTGTTTGAAGTCCCTCCTCTTCTGAGAGGAATTCTGATTGGTAGTAGTAACGAAGGTTGTGATGTTCTTCTGCTATCGCTGGACAACTCTCAAACCTATTATTTGTTGGAAATATGGCAGTTATATAGGTTGGCATTGATGGAAAATAGATGAAACCCTGTTGAAAAAGGCACACTTTGTATTGATGGCAGATTGTATAAATGAATATGATCTTATTATCTATGTTGACAGAGCCATGGATGGGGTAGTATGATGACAAAGCAGATGGTTGGAATTTACAGAGAAGCAATGTGGATTGGGCATGCAAAATGACATGAGCAATGATGTGTGATAGTTATGAGGTCAATATCTCTGTCCCCTGCATGGAGTTAAGATGTGTTTAAAACTCCTCCATGATCTGTGCCTTATTCGAGGTAGCAACTGGCGCTAGTTAATGCTACGTGGAACTGTTTGAGACCAGACTTCATCGTTTTGGGAAATTGCTTGTGAAGAGATAACCATGAACTATAATGAAGTTGTTATGAGATGGTGAGTACTTCGTGGAGCTATCCATTGTGAATATTCCCTATCCTGCATGTTTTTGAAGGTTGCATTGGAGTAAAGGTGTGCATTCTTGAAGATTGTCATTTGAAAAGTAAAATGTTGAAGTATGAAGCAATTGGGAGTTATAGAATGTTGAAATTGTATAACATTGAAGGTGAATCATCATTTCGGAAGACTCTCTCCCATTTGAAGACTTCCTAGAGTTGTTGATGACTTCTAAGACAGAATGTGATTCCATTGCTAGATTGTCTCTTTGAGTGGATGTATTGTAGGACTATGAAAAACCTATTCATTGAAAAACTTTGATCTTGATATCTTTTGAATATTATTGCTTCATCTCTTGTTCGTGAAGTGAGATGCATCTGTATAGATGGTGAAGTATTTATCTACATGATAAAGTGCCTTCATATCTTGTGAAAGTGACTTATACACTTGAGTTGTGATGGTGATGCATGCAACATGTACTTGTAGGATTAAAATAATGAGTTTGGAGGAGACTCAGCAACTGTCCAATCAAGTGATTGGCGGCGGTGATTAATTCATCTTTGGGATTTATCCCACATTGGAAGAGTGAAAAGGTTGTTATGTGTTTATATGCACACACATCACTATGTTAACGCGACGCATAGTGAAAAGGTTATGGTTGGGGCTCTCCTTGCTTGGACTCCACAAGAAGTCACTAGCCCAGAGCCCAGGACGACCTGTCAGCCCCCCTACCTTTTGGAAAATGTGACAATGTTCGTTGGACTAATATTTTTTATCTATTGACACAATGGTCACATGAGTGACCAAGGGCTTAAGAGTGCCTAGAAGTATGAAGCCCATGTTTCTGAAGATGAAGGGTGCCAACATGAGAGGAAGTGATTCCCACATGAAGGATAACAAAGGGTTTAATGAGGAAGCCCGTAGATGTAAAATAAAAGGAAGCTCTTAAAGGGCCAAAGCATGCCTGCAGGTATATAATGAATTGTGCTCACAGGTGTGATAGGAAGGGAGCACATAGACCAAAATTAATCAAGAAGCTTTTAATTATTTAATTAAAATTTTGTAAATGCAGAGATTTGAGAAGGTTCCAAACATGCAATGTTTAGAAGAAGTTTTAATTGATTAATTCAGTAAATTAATAATAAACAGAATTATAAACAAGAGATTCGAAGAGGTATGAAAACAAAAGGTATGAGGCAGTTAATTAAAAGATGTGTATTGTGATAATTTTGATCTATAGTAAGATCTAGGATCCTTCGATAATCTCACAAATTGACTTACTTGCAAAACCAGCAAAAAAAACATGAAAGAAGAACAATTTTACACATGCAATGTGAACATAAAATAGATATTATCTGACCATCTAACATGTAAATATGTTTTGAACATGCATATATTACATTTGGAGAAATTCGTGAGGCTTACGAAGCCCAAAATGAGTGTACATGTGAAATTGCCCAAATTGGCCTCAATCCCCTCTAGGTGGGTCAAACTTGCTCCAACTCAGCCCAAATGGTCACAAATGGAGGTGTGGACATGGATGAGGCATGCTGGAGCAATAATGACTCCTTGTCATGTGTTGGTGTGCAAAATAATTTGAGTGGGAGGCTCTAGGTGGGCATTAAATGCTCAAAAGAGGCCAAAAATGGGCTAAATCCACCCCTGACGCTCCTAGTCAACAACAATTCCCCAATGAAAGGAATAGGAGCGCACCAGAAATAAAAGAGGGAACACATGTGGATTTTGACTAAGCTGGAGTGCTCATGTAGGTGTGCACATTCCTGGTTTACTGGTTATTATGCCCAATTAAGCTACCTAAGTCCAAACCATAGTGTATTAATGCACAAATGCAAATAAAACTGAATAAGGACTTAGAATAACGTACGAAGTGGTGGATTAATGTTCTAACACCCATCCTTAACCAAAACTTAGTACATCTCATGAAATAAAGTGGGAGTCCTTGGAAACAAAGGCTCAAGTCACCTCAATACATAACATAAATTTTATTTGTCCATGTAAATTGAGGAAAAGAAGGAAAACCTCATGGGTCAAAACCTTCCCTCTAAAATGGACATGGGGCTGAAACCTTCAAAAAAATAGCATCAATCACCATCCATCACTCACTCCAATCAAATATCTCAAGTGAGCGAAGGTCTTCTCAGTGAAACTCTTGGTGAATATGTCAGCAGTTTGCTCGGTGGATGGGAAATACTGTAAGGAAATCACTCTGTCATGCACTAAGCTCCGGATGTAGTGCATATGGATCTCTATATGATTTTTTCTCTGCCTATGAACTGGATCAGTATATATCTTGATGTCACTTTTATTTTCCACCCAAATGTTGGCAGGAGAATCAATTACAACATCAAACTCTCGAAGAATTCTTTGCAACCAAACACACTATGTGGTTGCATTCACTGTTGCCCTATACTCGGCCTCTGCTGAAGAAAGATATATTGTATGTTGTTTCTTACTAGACCAACAAATAGGACCTTCAGCAAGCATGAAAACAAAACCTGATGTGGACTTTCTATCAATGGGATCTCTAGCCCAATCCGAGTCAGAAAATACAGCTAGTTGAAGTGAAGAACTAGTTGCATACTGTACCCCAAAACTCTTTGTTCCTTGGACATATTGGAGGATATTTTTTTCTTCCTTCCAATTGAGATCATTTGGATGGTTCATATATCTTGCTACAACACTTACAGCATAAGACAAATCAGGTCTTGTATGTGTAAGGTACATCAAACTACCAACTAGCTGCATGTAGTGTGTACAATCTACCAAAGGGGAATCACCAAATTCAACTAGTTTAATTCCAGAAAGGAAAAGGCACTTGGATGCCTTAAAATCAGCCATATTAAACTTATTTAGAAGGTCTAAAGCATACTTAGGTTGACTCAACATTATCCGTCTTTCAGATTGCTCAATTTCCAAACCCAAAAATTGCCTTAGCAATCCTAGATCTATCATTGCGAATTCACTGTGTAGAGATGCCTTGATTGATCCAATTTGATTGTTGCATCTCCATGTAATTAAGAGGTCATATACATACAATAAAATAACCTGCAAAATACCATCATATTGCTGCAAATACACATTTGGATCATATTTGCATCGAATGAAACCAATTGAGAGCAAGAAAGCATACATTTTTGCATACCAAGCCCTAGGGGCTTGCTTGAGTCCATATAGTGATTTCTTCAACCTAAAAACAAGTGAAGGATCCTCTTGGAAACCTTCACGTTGCTGCATGTATATATACTCCTATATTTCACCATGTAGGAATGCACTCTTGACATCCATATGGTGGACTTGCCAACCTTTACTAGTTGTAATTGCTAGAGCTAGTCTTATTGAATCCATCTTTGCAACTGGTGAAAAGGTTTCGGTATAATACACACCTTGGATTTGAGAGTAGCCCTTAGAAAATAATATGTCCTTTTGCTTCAAATATGAACCATCAGGATCAAGTTTGGTTTGAAATATCCACTTACATTGCACAAGATTCCTCTTGGGAGGAAGGGGAACCAATTCCCATGTTTCATTCTCTTGGAGAGAATGGAATTCTTCTTCCATTGCTTATTTTCATATTGGATACTGATAAGCTTCCTGATATGACTATGGATCAGATCCAATCATCATATAATAGTGATCAGAAAGAGAACTTTCACTTGCATAGGAATCTTTGTTAGATTGAGATCTAGTCTTCCTAGGCTCTTGGGGATTTCCTGCCAATTCACCTGCAGCTTGTATGATTTTTTCAGCCCACTTGGGCCTTAATGGTGAATGATATAATGTAATGTCATCTACAGCCATATCATTATCAGAATTATCAAAAAATACAGAGCTTGAATCATTACTTACTTCATCAAGGTGTTGGGGAGAAGAGCATTCCCCCAGTGCAAGCTCAAAATATGGTATTGGTCCCTCTTCGAATTGCACACTCCTCTCAATGAAAGTATTGAGTGTGGATGTGTCAAATAGCTTATAACCCTTTGTGTCCTCACCATATCCAACCATGATGCATTCCTTTCTCTATGGCTGCAAATCCTTCCTCTTTTCTGAAGGAATTCGAGTCCATGCTCTTGATCCAAAAATCCTAAAATTTGAGACATTTGGTTTTTGGCCAAACCATGCCTCGTACGGTGTTTTTACTTTGATTGATTTATGGAATGCCCTGTTCTGTATATGTGCAGCACAGTTTATAGCCTCAACCCATAGCTTGGGACTTAGATCCCTTGCCTCAATCATGCATGTGGCCATCTCTTTGACTGATCTATTTTTCCTCTCTACCACACCATTTTGCTATGGTGTGTAGGGAATTGAATGTTGCATTTGAATGCCACATTCCTCACAAAGATGTTGCATATTTTTATTTACATACTCCTTCCCATTATCAGTCCTAAGTATTTTTATCCTATGCCCACTTTTATTTTCCACTAAGGCCTTCCAAATATTCGATTGCTCAAATAATTCAGATTTCAATTTTAGGAAGTATACCCAGCAGAATCTAGAGTAGTCATCAATGAAGGTGAGTACATACCTTGATCTAGCATAGGATGGAGTGGGTAGAGGACCAATGAGGTATTAATGTACCAACCCAAGTGGTTGTGTGGATCTCCTTGCCATCCCCTTCTCATAGCTGCACTCTGGATGCTTCCCAACTACACAGCCCATGCAAGCTCCATTCGAAGATTTGATTGAAGGAAGCCCTTCCACCATCTCATATTTGTGCAGTGCTTGGAGATACCTGTAATTCATGTGTCCAAATATTTCATGCCATAGATTGGAGGTCTCATTAGCATGAGAGAGGATCACTTGGTCACTGGAACTAGGGAGAAAATTCGAGAACTTGTACATCCTCTCTTCGTGGTTTGCATACCCAATTGCCACAACTTGGTTTGATGAAATTTATGATATCTCTACCGAGTTAGGAGTAAATGTTACTCTCTTGGCTTCCCCTGTATGGTTCATTTGATACACTGACAAAAAATTTGCTGCCAAATATGGTACATAGAGAACATCACTGAAATAACCATGCTCCAAATCAATCCTACTAATTCCTTTGGTATGGATTTCAGAGTCATCTCCCATTCGAGCTGTTGGGCCACTATTCGAATGCATAGAGGAGAAGAGATCTCTGGTGGAAACCATGTGTCTAGATGCCCTTGAATCAATAATGAAGGTTGAGGAATTAGAATTACCTGCTACCAAGGCATGCCATTTCTCCTTGTTGTCTGAACTGGAGGTGACATCTTTCTTCCTTGCACGATCAGGGACAGGGATGTTTTTTTTATCTAGCAGTTGTGCCATCTGATCAATGGTTTTCTTCATGCAGGAGCTCTTTGGATGCCATCCCTTGTGGAAATATGTGCATTTGGTTTTCTCTTTCCCTTTCTTGTCCTTCTCCTTAGGAGGATTCAAACCCCCATCAATGGATTTGGGTTTATGAGACTTCCTCTTCTTTGGATGCTTTGAATTCCTTGCCTTTTGCTTTCCGTTGTAGGCATTCGAAACACCCATGGCCAAAGCTTGATCTTTAGCTTTGATGGTGCCCATTTCAACTAGCTTGTCTTGCTCCTGGGTGAGGCATTCCATGAAGCTGGCTAGTGTTGGCATTTTCCATTTTCGAAGTGTCATTTTTCCATAATGGAAGGTGCTTACAAACACTGAGAATTCTCATCCTAGCTTCAAAAGGATGGACAATATAAACTGCTCATCTTTCTTCTCAATTCCACATTGCTTCAACTGAAGCACTAGAGGCTTGAACTTTGTGAAGAACTCCTGGATAGTTTCAAAATGTGTTGGGCTCAGGCTGATAAGCTCGTTTTCAAGCTGATGTCCTCTCAATTCATTAGTTTTCCCAAAGAGTGATTCTAGTTTAACCAAGACTTCATTTGGGGTTGTCAAACTGTCTATATGAAATAAGAGCTCTCTTGAAATACTCAGGCATAGAAATCCATAGGCTTCATCAAGTCTATTGAAGTACTTGGCTTTCTCTATAACAAAGTTTGGCTCCACTTCTGTGCTCATGGTAACTCTGTAGAGACCCTTAGATCAAAATTGAATAACCATTTCTTCCTTCCATTCGAATGAATTGAATGGAATAATCAAGA